>OZ038373.1:130295897-130895897 GCA_964036015.1 Leptarthrus brevirostris | reverse complement strand
AAGTTCTTTTTCCACCCTATGCTCTATATGGAGTTATGAGAAATACAAAGAGCATGACAGGTGCTATATGGATAATTAAGATTTGTTTGTGCGAAGTATTTCTCATTTGTTTTGCCTTTCCCTTTGCTGAAAATTCTTACTTTACTTAGAATATATTATCCGAAGGTTTGATTTTGACTTTCTAAAGAAATTGCTGTACTCATTGAACCGCAGAAGCTCCCTCAGATTTATCTAATCTTAGTGATTTCTCACGTCTTCTACATCGCTAACACTTTCTGGATTTCTATTAAATTGGACTTCTTTGAAGTACGAACAGGTTGACTGAACACTCGGTGGAGAAGATCAAATTGAAAATATTTTCAACGCTCTCATATGGCAAATTTTACGTAAATCAGTTTCCAGAAGTGTGAAATCACAACTCTACCGAAATATTACGTGTCGATGAAAATTTACGTATTTGGGGAAATCGATTTCTGCGACCAGGAAATTACCAATTTTGCATGTCAAAAGTGTCCTTGGGCAATGAATTCGGTTAAAGACGTACCAAGCTGTCTGGCAAGGGTTTTAGTGGAAAAGCTCCTTTGAATAAAAGAATGTTCTGGTTCGAAAACGAATTAAAATGTCTTGCTATTAAAAGAAAATTAATTAATCTCTAGTCAAAGGTTTGAAATTAACTTTTGCTATTTTTCTTTATTTTTCAGAAAATGATTTAGACTACCATTCTACGATGTCTTCACCGCACCACGCAAAGCCAAAGTTGTTACACAGTAGTCCCCAGAATGACATCCTTAAAAGTTCCTTTGAAGGTTCGTTTACAGTCGGCGAGGAACAATGCTCGCCACCTTTGGAGTCCAAAGACGTATGCGAGGAGCTGCTTGGAAATAAAATGGCCGCTTTAGAACTTAATGATATGCCACCAAAAGGAAGCAGTGCAGGAGATGGTAGTGATAGTGGAGTCGACATCGCGACAAGTCTGACAATTGGATTACAACGAGCATTAAGTAGTAATAGTGGTGGATATGCTAGTAGTAATGGTGGTCTTGATGAGCTTCACGTTGGGGGAAATTTATCGTGTGATTCCAGTATGATTAGCTATAGTTCGGATATATGTGAGAATAAAACTGCAAGCACAGTTTTAAGCCAAAATTCGCACTATGAGTGTACGAGTGAAAACGGAAGCGAAAGTTCATCAATTGCGGGAGGACCGACAGTTCGAAAAGCAAGTATAGTTAAAAAGAAAGTTGCCGTAACTGAGCCGCCCAATATAAAAACTCCTCGTAAAGGGGAGCCATCACCGCCTTTATGTGCCAGCCAAATTAGTAAGTCGAGATCTCGAGCTACTTCCATTAATAGAACGCCTTCATTAACGAAACCAAGTCCTCCAGTTTTGCAAACACGTGAACGTGCCAGGTCGCGCGAGAAAGCTGCCACAACGCCATCGAGTAAAAGTACAACTCCTCCAATACGCTCAACACCTGTAAGGCGTCCACCAAAGCCGGATTCTTTGCCTTCAGCCCTAGTTACTTCTCCCAGTATTCAAAGAATAATTGGACAACGAACACCATCCGCCACCCGAATTCGAACCCCCGGAACTCCTTCAGATGATGGACGTTGGCCATCAGTTGGGGGACGAGGAGTTACATTGGCTCCAAAACGGGGAGGCTCTGCTGCCCCTGATATCGGTTCAATAAAATCACGGGTAAATATGATGTCTTTGGACTTGAAGTCGGCAGCAACACTAGACAAGTATGGCACTTTACCACGAAGAAGGAAACAGAAATCTGTCGAGGATTTAGTTGGCCGAAGCTCACGAAGTAGTTCGGCATCGAGAGAAAATAAAATGTCCTCGTCCGTTATAGTGACGAGTAAAAAGGCTGCAATTACTGCACTTCGAGAACCAACACCTTCTAGAGTATTACCACCTTTTCCGAAGCTTCGAAAATCACCACCAAAGACGAAGATTTACCACGAAACCAGTGTGCAGACAGCTATGACGTGCCAAGATATTGAAAATGCATTTGCTGGTGCAGCTAAAAACGTTCAGGTAGATGCGGTCGAACTTGCTGAAAAAGAAAGTCAGTCCGACATTCGTGATCGAGAAATTGAATTCCTTCGAGAGCAAATACGACAGCTAATGGGTGACCGCGACCGTCTTGAGGCTAAATTAAAGGAAAGATCTCAAAAACTATCCAACCTGGAAATGCAATTGACTCGCGAACGCGAAGAAAAACTGTCAGTGCAAAAGGAACTTCACCTAAATACAGAGCGTGTTATTGGAATGTTGGAGCTGACACGTGCAACTCCTACCGAAGAACAAGCCTGTGACAGTCTTTTAATGTTGGAGTCACAAATTCAAATGTCCGGCCATGAACTTGAACAAAAACAGGAAGAAATAAGCAAACTTCGTCGGATTTGTCGAAGTTTACAAATCGAAATGGAAAGGTCCTTGGCAACTCAACAGTCCCTAATGCAGGAAAAAGCAACTATCGAAAGAGAATCCTCAGAACTACAAGACTTTTTGCAGAATGAAAAAACAGCCATGTGTGAAGCACTGAAGGACGCCGAGGCTGATTATCAAGTGTGCCAAAGAAAACTGGAGGAGCGAAATGAGGAGGTCAAGGTTCTTAGGGACGAATGCAGGCATTTGGTCCGATTGAACGAACAAAGAAGGTATGCTAATGGTAATACACTAATGTTGCTAACTCAAAGTTATTATTATTTCAGACAGGAAAACAAAACCATGCAGTCGAAGTATCATGCCTTAGAGTCGAGGAGCAAAGAACTTATTGTCCAACACAGTGCTGCTGTGTCAGGAGCATCAATGGCCTTGTCTGGCCTGCATTCTCGCCTGGATAGTCTTGTGGAGCAATTAATTTGTTCCTACAGCATCTCGGAAAGAGATTTGGAGGTACTTTCTGGTCATTTCACTACATTAACCAAAATCGCTCACTTAAGTGGAGCATGGAGCACGACATATTTCCTCCCACTTGTAATTAACCCATTTCCCAGATCCGGAATCAGAGTAAGATAAAGAAAACGAATCACCTACTTAGAATGGCAAGCAAAGAAGCACCGAATCCCACAGCTCGAATGGCTGCTCATCTACAGCCAATTAATTTCAGTGAAAGTTCACATTGGCATTCTCAAGGCAGCCCGAGGATTTGTTATCGATTGCTTAAGTTATTCTTGTCTGCTGTCCTTGTTGTTTGCTTTCCTTAATCGGGGAGGATTCTGGAGCCACAATAAATCTAATTGTCTCCAAAGCTCTGGTTCATTTCTCCTAAAACTTATAGGCACACTTTAGTCACTATTCTGTGGTAATCTTCTTTGTTTCATGCTATTCACGAGGTAAGTTTATATGTAAACATATTTTGGTCGACACTATTCATCTTATTTGCAAATGGAGTAGCCAGACCTATAGGGGATACGCTTATGTGACACTTTCACTAGATGAAATTTTCCAGAAATTTTTGTTATATATTTTTTTTTTCATTTTTAGTGTTATTCCAGATCGGACATTTTGTTTTGTCCAATATAGTTTTCTTAAAGCTAATTACTTTTTGTTATTAGATTCTTAGAATTGAGGTGACCATTGTCATGGGTTTTATCACGTAGTATTAAATATATACCTGAAATGGTTGAGTTTCTGTTGTGCTCTCTAAAGCATTTGAAAGTCCAAACATCTCCATTCTTAATTTTCTGTTGACTGTATTACCTATATTATGTAGTTTCATAAGGTTTCCATTTTAACATATAAAGCTTTATTTTAATTCTTCTTTTTAGTGATTAGATGATACTTTCAAAGTTAAATATTGGTGCTACCAACTTTGTTTAACGCTTTTTGACAGATTGGAGTAGACTTTAACACGCATAAGTGGCGACCATCTTAACTTTACATTTTGTTTTAGTACCAGCGTAGACTTGTTGTCGGTTTTTAATAATTCTTCTTTTACTATTTAAAGCTTAAGTTCTCTTATGAAGTAGTTGTATTAAAATTTATTTTAGTATGAAATATTTTAAGACTTTTATTTAATATTATCCTATGCAATGTAGAAGCAATATTTCAGAGAAAATTTGGGAAAATGCTGAATTTTAGGTAATCGAAAATTTTTTTTTCAATTTCGCAATTGACTGTACCTACAGTAGTAGGAGTTGGATTAAGGTTATTGACATTTTTGAAAATTACATTGCGATAGTAGTATTTTTTGCCAAAATGGTTGCGTTTGGCCCCCCCTCCCCTTCCCCCTTCCATACAATTCTTTGTATGACTAGGTGAGATCCATTTTTTTTGGCACATCTTATGTGAAACACACTGTATAAGTTAAATTAGACTTGCACAGATGGTACCAGTAGAACTAGTTATTAAAAATTTACATGGTTTCGTAAAGAGGATGTTTTCTTACCTCGACAATGTACCGATTAGTCTAAATTAAATAGCACACTTCAAATTTAAAGACTTCCTTCGGTTCGTGAAATTTGTTCGACACTCCTCGAAAATAGGCTGAGTGCAGTAATTGAATGATTCTGTTTCCACTTAGGGCACTCGACATTATTTGCAAAAATAATCTCAAGTAAATAGTTTACTCGAGTAATACACTCCGGGTTAAAGTGCAAGTTTTTAAATTTTTAAATTGAAATTGAATATTAGGTCTGTCTGTTTGCTCAAATATTTTTACACAAAACCAACAGTTTTCGTCCACACTGCGTCTGTTTACTTTTGAACTTAAAGAGATTTGACAGTTGCGTAATTTTCCCTTTTACCCGAGAAGTTTTGCAGAATTCCTCTTCTTCTTTTGTGGCTGACAACTCACAGCTAATTGATGTTCTTTACTTAATTCACTTTTATCACTAGAACGTTCTTCACACTCCTACTAGGGTATGCAAAAACGGCAAATATTTGTTCATTTTTTTTTCTGTAAGCGCAATAATATATTTCAAACTAACCTAAAAATTTACTTCTGACAGTTCGTCAGTTCTCATCAATATACCCAAAAAGCGTATGGTAACTTTCCCATCATCATCACAACCACCAGAAGCACAAACGCGACTGGTTCCCTGTTCGAATTATATTACCCTTGATGTTAGCATCGTTAGTATCCAACTGTCAAGGCTCTGCTTCACACCTAGCTCGGTTAGTCGAGTTTCAGCAATATTTTGTTCATCACCATCCGCCACAGCAGAAGAGACAGAACGCCGCACAGTGGGGTCAAATGCAAATTTCCTGGCCAAAAGTTGCTGGTTCGTATTTTGGGGCTATTTATGGGTTTTTTTTAACAAAGTCATGACCTTTCATGACCTTCATGACTTTTCCTACCTTCCCGCGGCGAGTTGCCTACCTTACAGGGGCAATTTCCGAATGTTATGTTGCGCTCAATGACTTGCTCAATTTAAAACGTAGCGTGAGCTATTAATCACAAGGGATCTGTGACACTCTGAAAAATACTTTTTAAGAGTTAGTTACTCTCCCCTCTCCGGAAAATCTACTTTCTTCCACTCACCGATCTACTCAACGGCTTGGTAAATTGAGAACATAGCGTGTGCTATTTTTCATATATATATTGACCGGAACTTTTCTTCTCCTCTCTTAACTTAGTCTTTTCCGGTTTGTTTTCAAGGTCCATGGCTTGCGCGACAAACAAAAACGGATGATCGTATTTTAAGGTCCACCCTTTTTGTACCTTAATGATTTCGTAAAACTCTAACCTGGTTACAGAAAACATTTTCACAAGAACGTGCAAGGCCCATTTGCGACCTGCTCAACGCTAATGTCAACAGACAACTGAATCCGGCCCTTGCAAAGGGACAAAGAAATAATAGACTAGGAGAGTGCTGAAGGCACGCGCTTCCCCTTCTATCCTGTCCGCTCGCCCTCTTCCTTCCTCCGTACTTCCCCGCGGTTCCAAGCGAGAGCAGCGTCCCATAAGGAATGCATGGGGTTGACGGTCCCCGTCGCTCGCTGCCGGAATATATGCCGGTGTCAATACTCCGCGCAGGCTCATTAAAAGTTATGTATCTTTCAAAAGAGCAAATTTGAGCAAATGCCGTTTTCAGGGGTGTTTGGGGTACCTAAAAACACAAAGATCGAGTTGGGGTAAGGTGGGGTTAAATTTTGTAACTCAATGGGAAGGTGCAGAAATAAAAAAATATCGTGTTCCTTCAACTAAGTGAGTTACGGGAAAGTATTTATAGCGTTTCCGATACGAATTACGCACCAATAGGCTTTAGAAAGATCACAGATTACGCTAGTACCCCAAAAAACTTCAAATACCGAAACTGAAAGTGAGTGCGTCAGTTATTAAATAACTTACGCATTACGTCGATTTTAACAGAAAGTGCACTTCTCATTAGTCAATTATTAATTTTGCGAAAACTATTCGTCAAAACGATGTGATTCTTGTGTTTCCTGATATCCTGGACAATAGTCTTTCGAAGTTTCAGTACACTATTCGCAAAACAAAACAATATTTTTTTTTGCGACTTTTGGCCAGGAAATTTGCATTTGGCCCCACTGTGCGCCGCCTTTAGGCGTTCCCCTGCAGACGTGTCTTACAACGCGACTGGTTCCCAGTTCATTAGTATCCAACTGTCACGGCTCTACTTCACACCTAGCTTAGAATTCTCCAAGTACTGCGTTTCTGCCATTGTGGCCGGTAGGCAAGGTGATTGTATCTTTACTGATTTTAGTAAAGCTTTCGATAGAATCACCCATAGAATTCTCATTCGTTTTCGCATCTGTCTGATCGTACACAGCGTGTTCTGTTTCGTGGTGCGCTTTTTAATAAAATATCTAACACCGCAGTGGTGCCGCAGGGGAACCATCTTGGACCGTAACTTTTTATCATTTACATCAATGATGTATCAACGATCCTCTATCACTCGAAAATGTTTTACTATTCTGACGACACTAAATATATTGCGTACTGTAACTTATGAATAGGATTGTTTAAATTTTAAATTTCCTTTCATAAATGATTTTCTAGTAGCCAGGCCCGTGCGCGGGGGCGGGGTTGTTGAGGGTTCAACCCCCCCCCCCCCCCCACACCACTTCTGAACTTCTTGATTAGGAAAAATTTGACTCATATACTACAAAAATGACCTAAAATGTATATGACCATATTTTATAATTATAGTTATGTTATAATGAAATAAGATAACACCCGCCCCGCTATTACCTACCTGCATGGATTCATCAGGGTTCATACTTCACACTCACTTTTCCTTTAAAGAGTTAAGAGAGTTCGACGGCCCTTATATAACAAAACTTCCCTAATGTACTTTTGTTAAGTCTATTTTAGAATACGCTAGTCCTGTTTGTTTCCATTTTATTCGGTCTTTATTAAACATATCGAGGCCGTACAGCGTAGAGTTTTGAAATTAACTTTTAACTATAATAATCCTCATATTCTGCCTCCATATTTAGACAGACTCAAACTATTCTTGTTCAATCCTCTTGAAGACATGTGTAACAGATCTTCAATTTTGTTTTTTCTTTCAATTGTTCGCAGGGCACAAAAAGTTCTCCCGAGGTTGTAGGGTCTCTGAATATCTCTGTTCCGGCTCGCTCCCAGCAGACTCAAGTTTCGTCCAAGTTCCTTATCGGAGACGGAGTTGGATCAATTCGTTCCGCCCAGCGTTCGAGACCAGATCTCGTAAGCTTTTATTAAGAAATTAAAATAATCCACTCTGTCTCTGGGCTGTTGTCTAGCTGGCAGCAATGCAAAAACAAGACTCAAGTTTCCTCACTCCAATTACCCGAATTCCCTTCCGGCTAAATCCATGCTAACGCATCAAAGGGTTGTCCCCTAGGATTTGGCTACATCGTATAAAAAAAAATCATCGCACTAAATATGGTATGACGATGGCGCGTCTCTTTAATGACAAGTTTGATTATATTGACTTTCATCTCTCGAGAAATCGGATAAAGGTTCAGCTTGGTTAAGGTTACTTTGATATTGACTGTTTCTAATTTGTATTGAATTTGTAGTAATGAGACATTTGATGAATCTTTGAAAAAATAAAAATAAAAAAATAAGACATATCACACCTCGCGATACAAGAGCCTTAAGTCGTTTTCACTCTTTCACTTCTTGGTTAGACAAATCCTGGAGTATGCATCTCAGGTTTGGTCACCTTGCTATGCTGTTCATTCTCGACGCATTGAGTCGGTACAGTGGAGCTCTGTTTGGTTACCTACCGTGCAATGATCCACTCCGTTTAATAAGGACTCTTTGGAAAAATGACGTAGAGTTGCTAACTTGATTTTTATTCGCCAGGTTTTGAATTCCAACAGGTAAGGTTTCTTATAGGCATACCCCTTTTGCCGGTCCCAAGCCCTCACACGTGCCAATCAGAATACCTCGGCTTAGAGAGTACCTACGTGCTATACAAATAAACTCTCGATGACTCCCAGGACGCCGTAAGGAACAGCCCTCCTTCTGGGTTAGGATAGGTAGGCTTGTAACCCGCTTATCAGAAAAACTATACATAGACACGAAACATCTAATACGCCTCGGATACCTCGGACTGATCTTGTGATGACTACCTTTGGCTATAAGCAATGGCCGGGCTATGAAACGTGATAGCGTGAGTGTGGATACGCAAAGATCATGAAGGTGGAGCGGGAAATGGCTCATTATAAAACAAATATCTTGGGATTAAGTGGAACTAGAGTGGAGAGAGTTTACATCAACACATCTGAAACCGTGCTGTTATACTCTGGTCAGGAAGAATTAGATACACTACGCATGGCTGGTGTAGTCTTGTTGCTCACCAAGCTTGCCCGCCAATCACTACTGAACTGGTCACCAATACCCGACCGAATTATCACCGCCAGATTCCGGACCAGGGTACGTAATATCTCAATAATTCAATGCTATGGGCCGACCGAACGAGCGGATATAACAACTAAGAAGGTCTTCTACCAACTCCTTGGCGGCACCTTTGATAAGGCTCCTAAAGGTAATATCAAAGTAGTCATGGGGATTGTCAAGGATAAGATTGGCTCTAACAACATCGGCCTGGAACATGTAATGGGGAAGTTTGGACTCGGAAACAGGAACGCTACTGGGGAGTTGTTTGTTGAATTTTGTAACTCACGGCAACTTGTCGTCGGTGGATCCTTATTTAAACACAAAAAATGTCACTTAACATCCTGGGTTCACCTAGGTGGCAGAAGTGAGAATCAGATTGAATATATTGCTGTTTCGAAAAGTCTTCTCGATGTAAGGTTTAAGCGCGGCGCTGATAATGGCAGCGATCACCATATTGTAACAAAGTTTCGCTTAAGCACTGCAACAGTACGTCCACGTAACACAACATCTAATATGCCACGGCTTAATGTGCAGAGGCTTAAAACACTGATCATCTCCAGCGCATATACAATGGCATTATCCCAAAAAGCTAATGCACTGTGTCATGATGATGATGACTCCATCCATCAAAAGTTGGAAACGGTGAAGGAATATTTTTTGAGTTGTAGCACAGAACACGTGGAACGATTAGAGAGCGGTAGCAGAAAAGGCAGAAGAAGTGCCTGCCGCAGTGACACTGGAGATCTTTACAAGATTCCCAAAAAAACAGGAAAGACTCTTTCAACACAACATCCTGGAAGAGATACTAATGGATCGCTTGTTGTCACGGAGGAGCATTAACTGCGGAGATGGAGAGAATATTTTTTTGAAGTCTTAAACAAAACCTTTCGACCGTCGAATACCTCTTCACACGAGCCTGAACACCCGCCCGTGTGCGACTAACATTAACCGCAGAACTCCCACAAGATTGGAGTTGGCTGGCGCAATTAAGTTGATAAACCTCGCTAAGGCTTCATGGATTGATGGAATACCAGTGGAACTATTGAAGGCGGATCCAATTGCTACGGCTGATATTCCTCTCCCATATCTAATCCATGAATGTTGAGAAACCGAGACCTATCTCAGTGAATTGAAAACAGGCGCAATTGTGAAGCGGAGTTGTATTGTCTCTTAATTTTAGTCTTCAAATTGGTGGCTAAAATTGTCTTAATGCGAATCAAGAATACAATCTAGCGCAGTCTTAGCTATGAACGGGCAGAATTTCGTGAGAATTTCTCCTGCAGCGATCACACAGGGACAGGGAAAACTGTCGGAGCCTTTCCAAATGCTGAATGGAGTGAGATAAAGATGCATGCTGTCACCTTTGCTGTTCCTGATCATCACTAATGACGTATTGTGCAGCGCCTTAGACGACCACCCATCGCGAGGGACTATATGGACTATGCCGACGATGTATGTCTCCTATCCAACAAACAAAGTCATGTAGCCCAAATGTCCGAAGTCCTGAGCAGAGAAGGTCGCAGAACAGGGCTTAAGATCAATGCTGCTATAACCAAACTTATGAGCTTTTACTCCAGGGGACAATATCAAATTTATCGGCAGCAAATAGAGCAAGTAGATAAATTTTTCTATCTTGGAAGCATAGTTACAGCAGACGTCGGAGCTAAAGCTGATTATACAGGCTCGCATCAATAAAGCTCGGGTTGCATTTAATACTCTTCCTGGCATCTGGCGCAATAACAACATCTCCAGATGCACAAAACTGCGGATCTTCGAGTCGAACGTAGAATCTGTTCTGTTGTATATCATTTCAACATGCAAAGTGACCTACCAAATAACATTTAAGCTAGAAACCTTTGTCAACCGGTGTCTCCGCCGCATCCTCAACATTCATTGGCCGAAATTCATTACCAAAGAAGACCTACACAGACTTACAGGCCAAGACGGGATAGACACTAGTATTCGGAGGCAAAAGTGCCAAAATTAAGAAAATACCCAAACAACATCGTACACCTGGCTATAGATAGCAATCCCCACTGAATCGAGGAATCAAGGAAGACGCCGAATTGGACGACCGTGCAACACATGAAGAAGATCCGTAGAGAAGAAAGGTATCCAGATCAATACTCGTGGCTAACAGTTGAAGGCGTCAGCGCAGAATCGGGGCAGGTTTAGAGTCAGTGTAACAGATGCCCTATGCCCCACATAGAGTTAACGGAAACAGAGAGAGATACCTCGTATAACTTCAGGGGATTGCCTTTACTATATGTCGTTCACTCTCGGTCTAACTATGGTATGCATGAGCCTCCTAAAAATCGCTTAATGTAGGGCAGTGTATCGATGTTTCTTGCATGCTGGTTTGAGAACCTCATTCACCTCAGTATATTGTTATATTCTGGAGAATAGGCCAACTGCTTCTTCGCTCCTGCGTCTTCTGAGTTAGAAGGGAAAGTCTTATTTATAAAAATATATCACTAGAGTTAAGTCGTCGCGTCGGGGCGATCGATCACTGTGATTTTGATTTTACGGGTTTAACTTACACATAAACGGCAATAAGTCCTATGTATCATATACGGGCCTATGGCCTATTATAAATTTAGTTATTTTGCTTAAAGTCGTTAAAGCCCTGATTTCTGACAACATTTGCTGTCAGACAGACGGACAACGCGTTATCACTTCCACCACCGTCGGCTTACTTACTACTATGTCTTTTTCGTGTCATCGGATTTATGCAGTGTGGACTTTTCGTTGATCTATTCTAGAATATACTAAAGAATAACGGACTTATTATTTTACTTGGACATTAGGGCATTTATTAGCATAACAAACACCAGTCGCTTCTAAACTTCTAAATTTTTGAGATCTGCAGTAACTTAATGATTCTAAAATTCTCTTTTAACAGATCTTTCGAACAAACTTAAAAAATCCAAATAATTTATTTTAGTGAGTTTTTATATCTAGACAAAAACTTAGACATTCTTCAAAACGTTAACATATTAGAAAAATATGGCTTAAAACTTCTTCTATTGTTCCAATGTCATTAGAAATTTATTTGCAAATATCTTCACTTCTTAAGTTTTAATTAATTTTCATGGTTCATTTCAGGATGTGGTTTTTCATAATGAAGCCTATACAAACAGTGTCAGCAGTGGAGAAGGAAGTCCAGATAATGAAACTGCAGGAGGAACATTAAAAGGTTCAGAACAAAATGACGGTTCTTTGTCGCCACAAAGAAATCAATCATTTATCGCGGCTGTAATAAGTGCCATTAAAAGCGCGACAACCTCTAGCAAGAAGTTGACACGACTTAAGAAGCAACACGATGCCCATAACGGAGGTAAACAACCTTCCTTAATTGTTTTCCACTCAATACGAAAATAAAATCTTTCAGAAGACTCAGACTCAACAGAAATGTTAGACTCTGAAACGGAGCCATGCCTGATGATGGACAATGTCCTCGAAGACGTCCCGATGCATGATTCGCATTCACATAACATGATTTCATCCAGTGGAATGATGATCTCGCAAATAGAAGTACCCTCCGATATAATGCACGGTGATGAGTCCCTACAAAACCTGTCACAGGCAATTGCAAATCGTCAGCAGATTGAATTGCAGATAAGTTCAATGGCTGTACAAAAAACTGCTCAAATAAGGTAAGATACTTATTTTGGGCATAGAACGTTCATTAGCTAATGGAATTTATCTTTTTAAGGAATCAATCTGAACAAAGCGGATCCGAAGATGTCAGTGGTCATGATTCCGTCGCAGAAATGCCATCGATCAGCGAGTACTGCTCTGCGCAAGCGCTTGTTGATCAAGTGATCGAAGTCGATAATTTAGTCACAAAGTTACTGAAAGTTTTAAGACTGATTCAGATGGATAACGATAGTTGCATTCAACAGCTCATTTCTGATAAGTATGTCAGTTTTGTTATTCTAGATCTGCACTGTATGTACTAATATGTTTAGTAGTAGAATGTTTTTGCTCGAGTTCAAGATCTAGTTGAACTATTTAACGTGCACTTGAAAGCATTTGCGAATGAGAGTGACTCAGTTTTTCTTAAAAAATTTTTATGTTATTAAACGATCGGGGTCAGAACTAATTTCAATTCTCGTTTTAAAACTATTTTAGGAACAAACTTCAACTGAATAAAGAAGAAATGCTGGAAAAACTGAAGGAATACGAAGATATGAATGTGAAACTCCGAGACGAGTTGGTAGATGCCACACAACAATTAATTTTGAAGGATAACGATCTATCGACTAGCAAAACCGAATTACAACGTCATCGAAACGAAATCGATGTAAGATTCTAGGAGAGTTTCATTTGATCCACGTCAATCAAGTCACACCATTCACAAAATATACACATCATCACTTCATAACGAAAATTCATTTTGAATTCGTTTTCGCCTTATTTCGATTTATCCATTAACGATTTGTTTGTATTTATTGAAGTAGCTAGTGATAACCTTTTACATTTGGTACACATCAACTATTGTTTGTCGCCTTTAATAAAGCGTTTTAAGATTTTCATTTGCTTTTTACTTTCATAAGGCATTTGGGTTGTCTGTGGTTCACTAATTACTTTAATTACCAATTACATAATCAAATTTTAATTTGTTTTAAGCTTTACTTACTCACAATTTTGGTTGGTGATATTTATACAATTAATTAGTAATTCAGTGAGAGTGAAAACTTTCTATATTGTAAATAAAATAATATACACATGCAAAGTATTTTTTGCAATTTTTTGTTTTTTGTAGAAGCATTCATGTTTCATATGTTTGTACAACTAAAAAAAATTAAATTTATTACAGCAAGAATCCTGTTGGATCATAATTCAAACAGCTTGTAAGCGAGTTATAACAGACTAAAGTTTCAGATTATTTCTAATTAACTAAGAACTAAAAACAAACAAATACTCTCATAGTTCCAAACTATCTGTGACCTACCAGTTTAACACAATTAAATCAGTTAAAATATATTTCTGACCTTTAATCGGCTAACACGTGATGAGATGGTGCAATTGTGCGATCTATACTTTAAAAGTTTATCCATCTATCCTGAACCAGCAATTTACATAGTTTCCTCACTTACCTGAACTGTTACTGCAGCTCTTTTTAGTCCAAGCTAGAACTTTGTCATCAGTAGAAACTAGTTCTCGGGCAGCCCAAATATTATTGGCTGGATCACGAGTGGACAAGGTTTACAGCCCTTTTACGTATCGGGAAACCATATAGTGCTCCTGATAAACCGAACTAGGTCCCTGACATCAGACGAACCTAACTCGATTTACTCTTTGAAAAAGGGAGTCCAGAGATGATGGTAGTTGGTTAAAGCCGGGCAGTTGCAGAGAAAGTGGAGGATGGTTGCTTCTTCCTCCTCACCTTGGCAACTCATACAGAAGTCATTTGAAGGCTCGCCAAGTCTGTCGGCGTGTCTACCTATGAGGCAATAGCCCGAAATGACAATGCCTATAGTATTTCCTCTGAACGAGATGAGCTCTCTTGAGCACTTTGGTTCAAGAATCGGCCAGATCTGCCGGGTAACAAGGCAAGTGCGTTGCCTTTGCCATCTTACATTCGCAGTCCTGAAGGATGCTTGTGTAATTTCCAGCTTGCATATGGCTAGCGACTTGCCAAACTGGTGACTTATGCCCGAGTAGAGAAGAGTAGTGTTGATTCTCGCTAGCTCGTAAGCTCTACAGTTACCTGCAATGTCAACTTACCCCGGTACGCATATTAGGCACACATTTAGACACTCAGCCATGTCGTATACCCTCTCGTGAGAGATTTAATAGCACCCTGACTATCTGAGAAGATACAAATATCACCTGTAGTATCGTTAAGTTCTTCAGGCGGTCTATGGCTACCTTTATAGCCTTGATTTCAGCTTGAAAAACACTGCAGTAGTCAGGCAAGCGAAACGAAATGCCCAAATCTAGGTGCTCCGAAAAAGACCTCCATCCAATTTGTCTTCCAGCTGATGGTTACTGATGGTTCCAAATCAGTGTAATGATTCACTGACTCGTTCCATTGAGGGAGAACATCCTCCCATTCCAACCTTGTGGGGATACAGGAGTCATCTGTTGAAGAAAGGCTTGGATGTTTTATGGTCAGTGTTTATTGTTGCTCTACCATCCAGGATTTTGGAGTGTCCTTAGTCGGCACGTTTCCAAGTCTGTACTGAGTTGAGCCTTATGGTAGGCGAGGATATGGTTTTCTTACCAAAAAGATGCACCGGCAGGAATTGTAGAATTGTGTTAAGGGCTTTAGAGGGCATAATTCCGAGGGCACCTGTTATCAGTTGTGCTGCCTCTGAATATTTACCAGTGCTTTCAGGTGGGTCCTTTTATCCAGTGCTAGGAACAATACGACCAGCCCATAAGTAAGTATAGGTGGTATGACACTGGTGTAGAGCCAGTACACAATACGTGGTTCCATACCCCAACTTTAACTCTAGTCCTTTTGCACGAGTACAGCGCTATTGTAGCTTTACGTACTTTTTCTTGGATATTAGGTTTCCAGCTGAGTTTCCTAAACAGAGATAGGCCTAGATATTTAACTTGGTCCCTAATTTCTATCTGACCCCACTGAGTATTGGGCAGTTGATAAAAGGAACTCTATATTTCTATACTTGCGACTAGTTCATGCAAGGCAGTCTCGATGGACCTACCTTTATTGTATGCATGTTGAGAAAGAGATGATTCGATCGTCTCTTTAATGTAGACGTCTACAAGTCTCTTCAGGGTTTTGAGAGGGAAGGATGAGAGACTTATAGGCCTGAAGTCGTTGGGTTTATAGTGTGAGGCCCTTCCACCTTTAAAAATGGAGACTTCCTTAACCCTTCTGCACGAGATTAGAATGTATGTCAAGTTAAAGCAGGCCTCATAGATGACCTCCAGCCACGGAATAAGAATCTCGTAAGCTGTTAAGCTGGGATTATACCATCTAAGTCCGGTGATTTATAGAGCGTGAAACAGAGTATCGCCCACTTCAGCTTCTTCCTACTAAGGATCTTGTAGACCAGATCATGACCACTCGGTACTTCTGTCGACTCAGCTATACTAGCTGTTGACCGGCCCGGACAGTGAGTGTAAAGTAGTAGTTCCAGAGTCCTGGGGCCGTATTTGGTACCTCGACTGGATTGATCGAATCAACAAAATGGCTTTGTAAATTCGATAGAAATTTGCTATTTGGCATTACGATCGATAAAAAGAATTGCCATATAATAAAACTATTGAATTAATTTCTTTATCGAAAATTTGTAATCCGTCTAAACATGAAGAGCTTACAAGAGCTGAACTTTCGGAGGGTAAGTCTGCATCTTCTAGTAATGCGTGTACCGCGGAGATAGCCAACTCATTAGAATCTGCAATCTCTGCCACCGCCGAGTCTGAGAAAGTGCTAGTTATAATTTTGTCAAGAGTTACTTCTTCCAGGACTGCTACAGCACTTTTAGCCGGCGCAAGTCCAGTTTTCACAGCTGCCGCAAAACCTTCGGGAGATAATTTATCCAGAGCTAATTTCTTTGTGAATACCGTGGAGGTAGCCAATCTGATCGGGCTGCCATCCCCTACACCTTCACTCCTGCAGTAGTGCACGCATTTCCTGGAATATTTTTGAATTTTCTCAGCTATGTTGTCACGTTTTGGAGGAGATGTTAATATGACCAGGTGGGCAGAGATCCCTCATACCCACCCTACTCAACTAGGATACAATAGGTGATTGAGCTGCTCCTGAAGAGACACCATTCGCGACCACTGGTTCCCTCGGAATGGCCTACTACAACCTTGGAGGTAGGGTGATTTCTCAAGAGATTATCTACTCGCGCAATTATTACTACGTTCTAGGATGCATTGCCCGGTTGCTACAACTTGAAGGTGTAATTAACACTTGAGAGTGTCCAGATGAGTATCGCTGTATTTTAGAAGGCTCTCAGGTCGTCCGTCCATCCTTCAGTAACAACACAATATACCAGAGTATCATAGCATTTTGATTTTTCAGAATTCTATCTATCTACGAACTTGCCACGGTCCAATCATCTCGAATCTTGTAGAATTCTGAATGCACTCGGCAATATAATGACATTAAACATTAAAATCCGTTCTGGGAGTTCTTTACTGCTTCATTCTTATGGAGCTTTTCTAGCGCCTTTTAACATTGGTGGAAAGATCTCCAGACCGATACTTAGCTGACCACCTGTGGTACATTCGAATACTTTGTAGAGATATACAATCGTTCCAGTTGGAAATGCGCCATGAATTGGCAAAAGCTACTTCAAAACGATGATAAGTTTTGCGTTCTGGACGTAGTCTACTGCACAAAGGTAGTTTTGGTAACAAGGACAATGATCCTTCAAAAAAAGGACGCGACCCTATTGATATTGACATACCGGTGAATTGGACCGACAATGTTGATGATATCTAGCAAAACCTGATCGAAACTGCAAGAAACAAGTCCCAGGTTCGAATCATACCAACGGAGACCCATGGTTGCTTTCTGCTGACGACATATTACGATACAAAGGCCATGTGGGTTGTAGAGTAATAGTTCGGAATACACTTTTAATTGTAGGTCCACTTGTAACCGTCGTCCCGAATCAGGTCAAGTTTTTCTCCCGTCCCACAAGGGTTTACGGGAACTAGAGAGAGAAATACAATTTTGTCTTTCATAATAAGGCACTGCGACGGGGCTGTGGGGTAGCATTTTATCACAATAGCTTGTGATCGAAACCAATTTATATAAATTTTTGTTATTTGCCTTGATACCTCCTAAAACGGACAGGGAATTTTCATTTCACATAATCCGCACCTCAAGGTGCAAACAGTATTGTCAGTAGTGTCGCAGTGGCTCCTAGTATATTGGAATTAGATCGATTGTAAGGAATTATCCAAGCAATCTACACCTCTTATTTGTATATTTTTGAACTTGTAAAAAATTCGTTTTAAGCATTTTTCAATTGCTTTAAATTTTGTAAATATTTTGTTTACGTAGCTTCACCTGCTTAAAAACCTTTTATTACAATAACATCACTGCAATCATCAAAGCAGTCACAGTTTTACCGTCGTCATTGTTGCTATAACCATAACTTTATCTTATAAAAAAACGACCTAATCGTGCTAAGAAATATGCTATATAAGTTGGCCGGAAAAGCATGAAAATCTCAAGACTGGCTTAGAAGAGTAAAGAACTAATAACGTTCCCTTCAACAGAGGCTTAACCAAGATATTTGCAATTTGAGCACACTCTGCAGTCAATCTCGACAACAAGGGCAAAAATGTGATCACGAAGAAGATACGGGCACCAAAGAAGTGTTAGCGTCTTTGAAAATTTGGAAGGAGCAAGGACAACTAATGGAGCCTGAAGTGGTAGCTCACATTGTAACAACTCTGAGAGAGGTAACAGTTTTATTTATATCTAATTTACATGTTTATATTCAATGGTTGTTTATTTTTACAGGTCTCACCACTACGAGAAAAATTACTAGAGACCGAAATTCTAGATCCGAAATGTTTCGTGCAAGATTGGCAAAGCAGCGCTATCAAAGAATCTAAAAGACAATATGAAGTTATCGATAAAGCACTTGACGTACTCCAAAGTATACAAGGAATCGTTCAACAGTGTCCAGCTTTGGCTCAAATGCAGAAAGATTTGGAAGAAGCAAATTTTCAATCAGCGACAACGCTCCCGATGTATACCGCTCTTATTTCGACCAGCGACCAACAACTATCAGAAGATGTCAATGCAAATGAATCTCCTAAATTAGGATCCAATGGAGTTAGCTTTAGTTGTGATAGTTCTGGAAATCAAACTCAAATCAATTCTCCTGCCTAATTCGTGTTTCAAAATCAATTTATACGAAGTTGTTGTAATTAATAAAGTTCTCAGTTAGTGAACAACACTTTTTTCTGGAATTTTCGAGTTCCTTTGTAGTATGAGTAGTAGATTTATGATTCAACGTTGACTTAAGTGATGACTGACATGATTTGATTTTTTGATTTGTTTAGAAATAAAATACTTAACGAATAGTTTTAATAATTTTTGATGATTTCTTAATATAAGGAGCAATGTTTGCATTCTTATCCCTCCGAAATTAGGTATAATACTTTATGATAACGTGATAACACCAAGCAGTGACAGCGGCAGAGCAACGTGAGTTATCTAAATCTATATGAGCTGCGCTGACTCAGTGCAGACAACTATATGAGGTGAATAGAAAAAGGCCTATCAGTGCCACCAATTCACTAAAAGGAATTATTTGTTTTCATTTCTGTTAATAGTCATTTAATTTGGCATATTTTTTAAGTAAGTTTACATATGTATAATTAATAATGTATCTCCGGTTCCTTAAAATCCTTGTGGAGCATAGGGAGTCTGCTACACTGACTCTCCACCTAGTCTGGTTGTGTACCAACGCCTTCAACTGTGGCTACGATTTGTTGATTTGCGTACCTTCCTTTTCTACGGATCTTCTCTATGTGTTGCACGGTCGTCCAATTCGGCGTCTTCCTTGGGTCTCGTGCGGGTTCTAAGAGCCAAAAAATATCGCACAACAAGTTCTGGTCTTGTGAGATATTGCTTGGCTCTTTTCTTAGTATTCTATGCATTGCCGCTTTTTTCTGCAAATACTGGTTGTCTATTCCATCTTGGCCTGTAAGTCAGACAACGGTTGATAAAGGTTTGAGGATTAGATGATATTTGACAGGTTACTTCCACTTGCTCTATTTGCTACTCTTCAAGATAAATTTCATTTTGTCTCCTGGAGTCCAAATTGATACGTTTGGTTTTAGCACCATTTATCTTAAGCCCTGTCCTAAGACCTTCTCTGCACATGACTTAGGACATTAGGGCTGCATGACTCTGCCTGTTGGATAGGAGACATACATCGTCGGCATAGTCCAGGTGGGTAAGGTGGTTAAACAATTTTCAGGCAATCCTCGCGATGGGTGGTTGTCTAGGGTGCTGCACGCACAATGCGTCATGAATGACGATCATGAAAAGCAAAAGTGACAGTATGCATCCTCGTCTGAGTCCATTTACTGCCTAGAAGGACTTCGACTCAATTGTGTAGGACGTGACATTGGGCTCCTGAGTAGGACTTATTTATGATGGGGATAATTTTTTCTGGAATGCCTCCCCAGCGTAAAGCCCATATATAATCGCGATCAACGCTGTCAAACGCCTTCTCAAAATTGACGAATTTTAGATATAACCTTCGGCGGATTCCTCGAAGATAATTCGGAGAGTGTTAATGTGATCGGCGGATGGTCGTCTTCCGCTCTCTAATCGTCCCGTCTTCGGTGCTATGACGCAGTGCTTTTGGCGCAATGCGGTGATATATGCGCTGCGAACGTTCGGTGTTTTAAGCCTATGTACATTGAGTTGCCAATATCAGCACCGTGCTTATACCTTACGTCGAGAGGATACTTTCTCCAAATTTTCGAAGCAGCAATAGGGTCAATTTGATTCTCAGTTCTGCCGACTGGAAAAACTCTGGATGTTAGATGGCATTGTTTGTGTTTGAATAAAGATCCACCGATGACAAGTTGCCGCGAGATATAAGATTCAACAAAAAACTCCCCATTTGCATTTATGTTTCCGAGTTTAAACTTTCCCATTACATGTTCCAGGCCGATGTTGCTATAGCCAATCTTAACGTTGAAATCTCCCATGAGACTGTTTTGATATCACCTTTAGGAATCTTATTACCAAAGGTCTAGCCAAGGAACTGGTAGAAGTCTTTCTTAGTTGTTACATCTGCGGCGTATAGTATTGAATTATTGAGATGTTACGTGACCTGATTCGGAATCTGGCCATGATAATTCAGTCGGATATTGGTGACCAGTCCAGTAGTGATGGGCGGGTCAGCTTGATTAACAATAATACACCTGCCATGTGGGGTGTATCTAATTCCATCTGGCAAGAGTGTAGCAACACTGCTTCAGATGTGGGTGATGTAAACTCTCCACTTCCTTTCTATCTAGTTACGCTTAATCCTAAAATTTTTATTTTGTACTGGACTATTTCCCATCCCAATTCACAGTGTATCTACACTCGCTCCACAGAGTTCCTTTTTTTCGTAGTCCGATCGTAGTCCGTTGTTGATAGCCAAAGTCGTCATTACAAAAGCAATCCGAGGTATTCGAGGCGTACTAGACTTTTCGTGTGAATGTGTGGTTTTTCAAATAAGCGGCCTACATATTCTAACCCAGGAGGAGGGCTGCTCCTTGAGGCGTCCTGGGAATCTCCGAGATTATATTTGTATAGCAAATAGATTCTCTCTAAGTTGAGCTGTTCTTGCTGAAGGATGGGTTTCCTGCATCTTTTCTCAACCAGGCTTGAGACTGCGGCGTATTTGATTATATAATAAACGGTTAAACAAAATTGACAAGCTCCATTAAAAGTTAAAGACACATGCTACCGACAGTTTTGATAACGAGTGGAATAAATGTTGGTGTTGCACTGTCGCAATTTATTTAAACGAACAAGTTAACTGTCAGCTAGAAAAATTGCCAGGAATTGAGTTTTGGATGCATTAAACGAAACACGATTTGCTTTGAACATGCGTTCTCGATTGACTTCTGTAGCATTTCCACGAGAATTCATTACAGAATCAAATGAGTACACGAAATCGGGGGCGCTGTCGTCGGCGAAACTATAAATAGGATTGAGAGTAAGGGATAAAAGATCATTAATAAAAAGAAGAAATAAGGTTGGTGAAAGAACTGAAGCCAGAGGTACACCGCCATATATTTCGTAGGAATCAGAGGTAACTCTACCAAGTACTACACGGATAGAACGGTCTGGCAAAAAATCTCTTTATCCATTTAAAAGGATAGGGTGCAGACCAAATGTTTGAAGTTTGGCTAAAAGGGCAGCATGCCAGACTCTACCAAAAGCCTCTGAAATATCAAGACCGACGATTTCAGATTCACCAAAATTATGGAGACGATTTCAACGCTGCGGTAAAGCCATTAGTAAGTCACCGGTTGAGCGGACAGCGCGGAAACCGTACTGGCAATCGTTGATAAAATGGTTATTTTCTAGATAGATTTAGATAAGACCGAAGTTAGTGCAATTGGTCTGTATAGTTAGAGGGGTCGCATGCCTCTCTTTATTTAAGTTTTAGCTGGGTATAAGCAAGTTTCCGCGCACTTGGAGACACTTCTGTTGAATATGACAGGTGAAAAAGTTTTCGCAGAGCTTTATCCAAAGCAGAAGCGTAGCATTTTAAAACCAGGGGCGAGAACCCATCAGGTCCAGTAGCTTTGGACACGTCGAGTTTCGAAAGTACCCTAAAATCTTCCCGAAGTGCGACAGTGTAGCGGCTTTTGGCGGTTATACTTGTTTTGCACTGTTATGAAGATTTTTTTTTTGGAGGGGGAAAAATGCTTTATACACCGTCAGGACGGTGCCTTGCCCTGGTGTGTGGGACTTATTGGCTTCTTATGTTCTAGGTCTTATCCACAGTTCGTCCAGTGCTTCTGGGGTTTCCCTTTTCTTTTGTTGCAGGATCTTCTGGATAAATACTGCAACTCAATCCAATTACGCTTAACCTCTACGCATGCTGTTCACTATGTCCTCGGCCGTGAATCCTAGCTCTTCTTCTAGCTCCTGTCTCTCTGCGTTCCACCTTTTGCATTCGAAGAAGGTGTGTTGGGCGTCGTCATTCTGTGAGTCGCCGTACTGGCAGGCTGGGCTTTCTGTTTTTCCCATTTTATGGAAGTAAGTGTTAAAGTACCAGTTTCCGGTCAAGCACTGCGTCAGGTAGTAGTTTACCTCTTACTCGCTAATGGGCCTCCAACGTTGGCCATGAGCCTGCTCAACTGGGTTGTGTATGTGCTTTCCTGTCTGCCGCATGTCTAATGTATTCCCAAAAGGTGAGTTTGTAGTCCAGCCTTATTCCCAGGTATTTAACTGCCTGGCTCGTCAGAATGTCCTCATCCCCCACTCGCACTACCCTAATCGTAGGGATCCGCTTTCTAGTGAGCAGGACAATCTTGGTCTTCAGGTTGGCTAGACTTACGCCATGTTCCTACTGTTATGGAGATGAAAGTGTCTGAGATGAAGGTGGCAAGTACAAAAACAGCAGCAAACAGGTTGACCTTGTCCAATGAGTCAGTAAAAACATTCCCATTATAGGTGGTGGTGTTGACAACCAGGTGAAATTGTTCTTTACAGTGATTTAGTGGCATCTTTATGAACAGTCGATGTCTTAATGTACGATCTGACCTCAAAAAAGAAAAGATTAACACAATCAAATAGGCGTTGACTTAGGTAGAAATGTCATGCAGTCACTGTACATATGCTAAGCGGAAAATTTGTCAAGTTACAAGTATCTATCAAGTTATACAGTCACTACTTGTTTTCAATGAATCTCTCTTGGAGAAATAGTTCCGAATTCTTGCCAAGCCCAGTAGCGCATACTAACTTCATAGCCGGAAGTGATTTGGTTCGTTTATTTAAATTTGAAATTTACCTTGTCATTAATAAAATAACTTTTAGCAAAATTGTGAGTTTATTCATTTCTTAGTCAGGGAAGAGCAATGCGATTTTGCTAAAAATTTTCCAGGATGCCGTGATCAGCAACATTATCTTCTCAACTACTTAGTTCTGACATCCTGCAGTCGAATTTCTATCCAGCTTGGGATCGTTATTCTCTTTTTTGGTATCATTCTTCTACTGTTAATAGCTATGGTAAATGCGTTCAGGTATATATTTTGCATGAAAACTTTGGCGATGCTGACTAAATTGTGTCTTTCTGTTGAAAAGTTATGCACCAAATGTAATGTGTATACTACATTATATGAAACTGGAAGAATATAATTCGGGTGCTTTGGTGGTTGCGATGATAAACACATTCCCAACCTTTATAGCGCGCTCCATGGAGCAAAACTTGATTGAATCTGAGCTTTTCATTGGCTACACTATGGGCTCAGGAGTAATACTAACAAGTCTCTTCTACGGAATATTTATTGTTCTTTATCCTCAAACATTAAAGTATAAACGATTTTTAATAAGGGACATCGTGTACCACGTGCCAATGCTTCTCTACGTTTGCTTGATTTGTTTGCAAAACGTCGTAAATATCGTCCACCCTATTATATGGGCAGCAGCTGAGGTGATCTTTTTCATTTACTGTGGAATTGAAAATCAGTACATAAAAATGTATAGTAAGTATATTAAAATTATTTTTGAAATGTTATATACCATTCTACTTAGCTTTTGTAACTACATGGTAGCCTGGGTTGGTCGATTAGTCGGGCTGTTTGATGCTGAGGGCATAAATTCCACTCGGAGGACAAGGAATCCTATTGTGAATGTTCTCTGAATATACATCAATACAGTTGGACTTAAAACCACCCTGATGTCTGTATAAATCTATTGAGATCCACCTATGTGATAGCAGCTTAGTCGTTCAAGTTGTCAAGAAATCTTTCTCCTAATCAGGCAAACCCTCATTATTTTAGAGGTAGACAGCTATCTGCGTTCATTATGGAGTCAATATCTTCTTTAACCCTACAGCTTTTACATATATTATTCGATGGCACGCCGAATCTAGCGGTCATGGCTCTACTGAATCTAGCGGTTTTGGCTCCAGTCTTCGAAAGCGTCTTTTATCCAAGGACAATCTCTCACTCTCAGGAGAATCAAGGGAATGTCGGCTGTCTCTCATACTATTTTTATTTTCACAGCAATTGTTCCTACTCTGGTTCTTTGTAGGTACATCACAACGCGTGATACTAGAGCTTCAGTCGCTCGCACTCTAATACCTTTCGGGTCAAATTCGGGCGTGCTGTAAAATTTCGGGAATCTTTTCTAAGCCGAACAATCGAATGTAAAACAGTTTACCATCCCCTGTTTTTCCCTCATTTTATGAGCCATACATCGACACTTCATTCACTTAACCTCTTAACCCATTTTCCTCACCCTTAATTCCTTTCCTGCCAAGGCTGCACTTTAGTATCATAGCTCATTCCTAGAGCTTTGGCATTATCAGAAAAAAAATTTGAATTTTTGCTGACCTAAGGGGAGGATCAACCTTTTGCACGGCTATGTTTCCGTCTGTGCTTAAAACCTTTTTGATCGGTTTGTCAGCGTTTTCATAACCCTCTATGCCGAAATGTCCTGAAACCCAACCAAGCCGAACCTTATGATGTGAAATGGTTCCTAGGGCTCTGATACGGTTTATAGCACATTTTGATTGTACCAAACTGAAGTTTAACGCTAAGTGCTGTTTGTCTGTTCACGCACTTAGTGATCTTTGTTCCTGACATCTGTTTTGAACGCGAATGCAGTTTTTATTATAGCGTATATTTCCGCTTGGAAGTCTGTACACTCATTAGTGAGTCTATATGGCTTGTTTATAAACAACGCTCCCGCGGAAATTCCAGCTGCAATACTTTTTTTCTTTTCCAAATGCTTCCAATCTTCTCTGCTAAGTATGGTAACAGAAAAGGGTTTCCAAAAGTTGAATTGGTTTCATATAATCTGTTGTGGAATGCAGCCCACTCTGGTTGAAGAGGTACGTTACGACTCCGTGTCCAACGTTCTGTGGCGACTATTGGCTGCTCTCTCAGAATGTAAGAGTTGCTAAGGCTGCCATTTTTTTCTGGAGTTCTTTGGGTTGCAGATGTAGGATGACTTCCGGACCATCTTTTCGGTGTAGATTTTATCGCACCGGTTATTCCCAAGCAAGCTAGCCTTTAGATTTTACGTAAAAAGTCGAGATATGCCTGCTTGCTTAATGCATCCCACCAAACTATCGCCCTAGGGGTAAGAATAGGTCTGACGATTGCTATGTATAATATGCGGTTTCATGGCCCATTTCCTTCGCACTTCCTGTTTCGTCCTCTCTTCCATATTCCACTTAACATTTTATTTTTCAGTCGAATATAACACCCAGTAGCTTGACGTCCGGATAGATTTTGAGCACAGTTATTTGGTGGAGTTGGTCAAAACGTTTATTCCTTTCATCGCAAATAAATAGAATTAACCCTTCTAACTCAGAAGGCGCACTTCACAAGCAGAAGCCTGGAATCAATTGACCTATTCACCAGAATATAACATATATTGAGGCGAATGAGGCTCCCATAACCCATGCAATAAAATATTAGTAAAAATCCAAAACACTAACAAACACTACAATCAGGGGTGCAGAGATAACAGAGAACGTTTAAGCACATCCTTAGTAAGAGCCAGGTCAAAAATAGGACACATATTCACGGCCCTACACATGCGGTTAATAGGCTCATGCATACCATAGTTAGATCGAGAGTGGATAACATGTAGTAAAGGCAATCTCCTTAAGCGATACGGGGTATGCCTATAAGTAACCAAACTTGCGAGAGTACCAGAGTCTATATTCGAGTTCAAAAGCTGGTGAATAAATACTAGGTCAGCAATTCTACGTCGTTCCTCCAGCGAGTGCATATTAAGCAGTCGAAGGCGATCCTCATAAGGAGGAAGCCTTAATGGATTATTCCACGGGAGGTCCCATAGTGCGAACCTAACAAAGTTCCGCTGCACCGACTCAATGCGTTTAGAATGAACAGCATAGCAGGGAGACCAAACCTGAGATGCATACTCGAGAATTGGTCTAACTAAAGAACAAAATAACTGGATTAGGGTCTGTCGATCAGAAAACTCCCTTGACCATCGCTTAACAAAACCCAGGACTGAATTACTCCGAGACACGATTTGATTTATGTGAAGAGTGAAATCGAGTTTTTTGTCTAGCTTTACTCCAAGGTCAGTAACGGATTCCACACGACGGATAGTAGTTTCTGCAAAGGTATAATCAAAAACGAGCTGATTGATGCTCCTAGAAAATGACATAACTTCACATTTATCCAGGTTAAGCTGCAGTCCATTTGAGGCACACCAACTCCTGAAGGTATTCAAATCATCCTGAATGCAGGAAGAATCATAATTGTTTCTAACGCAAAGATCCCAGATTTGACAGCCGGACGCGACGCAACATCGTTGTTTCATACTAACAACAGATTATGATAAACGTAATGTAATATCGGTGGTTCGAAATCCATGAAAGTCTACTTGCAATCGTTTTCTCGAATAGAAGTTTTTTTCCGCCCATGCCCCATGAGGGGTTACGGGAAGACATCTTTGAGTTTTGGTGGTTACCAACTAGGGAGTTTGTATTTTCTTGTGAACAGCACCATTTCCGTCTTATGGGGATTTAACTTAAGGCCCATTTTGATAACTCAGAGTTTCGACATTATTGACCGTTTGTAGGAATTTTCCTTTGGCAAGGGGTACGTCATTTGCGTATGCTGTCATTTGGATATTTTTGATGACGAAGGATTTCAGGATTTCGTTAAGAGAGACGTTACAATAGAGCACAGGTGATAAGACTCATTCCTGTTGCCTCCCGGTATAAACTGTTATTAACGATATGTTGCCTCTCCAAAGGGACTTAATAGAGAAGTCGGTGGAATTAGTGATAACGTGTCGGACTTTCATCACGGAGATGCCAGGTTTGAACCCCCCGTCGGCGACCAAAGTTAGAAGACGAGCTGGCAACAGATAAAGAAAAAAGTCCATTAGAATTGCACAATAATGTGGGTGGTTTGGAATCCACCTTAAATTGTAAGTCCACTTACATCAGTTGTCCCGAAACACCCCATGACTCACAAGGGATTGCAACTATTAATAAGCCCAATCATATTATTCGTCGGAACGGAAAATTTTCCGAATTACATTTGTTGTTGCAATACAAAAACAGATATATGGATTTCAAAAATTTGTCCGCTCCGGTAGTTGGTAATGTAACTTGAGTCGCGCCCTGAATAATACCATCGAACCCGCATGCCATACAGTAAACGGAAAAGAATTCCATAAGGTCATGGCATGAACTAAAAATAAGCGCCTAGATTGCAAACATGTGTATTGAGCTACTTAAAGATATTTCATACGAGAAGATTGTACAAGTGCTAGTTTATCCTTCACAAAGTCTAGCTTGCCTGTTATTTTAATATATTCAGCTGAATTTTTAAGTAAGAAAACGGGCATCCTAGAACAAATTGACGAAATGCGATACATGGTCGTACTGTGGAAGTTTAAATACATAATGTAAAATTGAATAAAAGCTCACAGTAAGCTTGTTCCGTAATACGGAGTTAAGGTTGTCAAACATAAGGTAACAATGAGTTATAACAAGTAGTAGCAGTAAAAAAAGCTTAGACTTTCTAGTATGAACGAAGCGCTACACTAAAACTTACGAAGACCACCGCATACCATAGAAACTATACTATTTTTACTTTAACAAGAAATGGGGATGTCAGCCCGATCTGTAAAGAAGAGAAAGCTCTATGGCCTGAGATGGGAGAATTGAATTGTTTTATTTATTTATTTTTTATTTATTTTTATGCTTACCTGCTTAAATCTAATATGTATGTTACGTCCCTTTAACCAGTCCGCTCAATACGTGTACTTTGCAGGAGCATTGAGCTGCCCTTAACCTGCTTACAGTTAATAGATCGCAGCTTCGTTGATGATTCAATTCAGTTTCTTATAATAAAACCATACAACCATGAACTAAAACTTTCTAAAACAGAACAGAACGTTAATTCAAAACAAACAGAAAATCAAATGAACTTTAGCAGCCCAAGTGAAAATAATTGAGTTGGTATATTCACTCCCAAAGCAAGTACAGACGTTTATATTTTTAAAAGTATATACGTGCCCATTGCGAGCACGCATACGAACACGAACAAATACGCCTGATAGAATAATGCACGCTCTCGCTACAAAAAAAAATACGCCCGCCACAAAGGCGTCTCTATCAGAGACGTTAACAAAAGCACCAAATATATCTTTAACATCCTATGGTTTGGAATACATCGCTTTATTCCTCTTTCAAGAACATTAAACCAACTAACACCAATTGGTTCAATAGCAGCCTCCCAGGCATATAAATTGTACTCTTCAGAGGAATTAAGACGAATCTATAGAGATGCGTGGAATATTTGCAATTCAGTTATTAGTCGGGCAAAGTTAAACTTCGACCAGAGCGTTGGACGGAAGGTATTTTCTACTCACAATGGTAGTAAGGGCTTCTGGTCTCTAGTAAAAACCATACAACTATTTCACCTATGTGGGCCATCTTCATCTCCATTACAGTGCACTAGTAGGAAAAAACCGCTACACTTTCGAACTCAGGAAATTTTCAGGGTACTTTCGAAATTCGATGTGTCCAAAGCGACTGGTCCTGATGGTTTCTCGCCCCTTGTTTTAAAATGCTGCACCTCTGCTTTGGCTAAACCTCTGCGCAAACTTTTCCACCTGTCATATTCAACAGAAGTGTCTCCAAGTGCGCAGAAACTTGCTCATATCCAGCTAAAACTTAAAAAAAGAGAGGCATGTGACCCCTCTAACTACACACCAATTGCACTAACTTCGGTCTTATCTAAAGTTTTGAATCACTCATCAACTCTCAGTTATGAAATATCTAGAAAATAACCATCTTATCAACGATTTCCGCGCTGGCCGCTCAACCGGATACTTACTAATGGCTCTAACGGAGCGGTGGAATCATTGTCTCCAAAATCTTGGTGAGTCCGAAATCGTCGCTCTTGATATTTCAATGGCTTTTGATAGAGCCTGGCATGTTGCCCTTTTAGCCAACCTTCAAACATTTGGAATGCATCCTACCCTCGTTAAATGGATAGAGTTTTTTTGTCAGACCGTTCAATCCGTGTAGTAGTTGACGGAGTTACATCTGATTCCTACGAAATAAATCTCGGTGTACCTCAGGGTTCAGTTCTTTCACCAACCTTTTCTTCCTTTTATTAATGATCTTTTATCCCTTACTCTCAATAGTTTCGCCGACGACAGTATCTTTGATTTCGCGTACTCTTTTGATTCTGTAATGAATTCTCGTGGCAATGCTACAGAAGTCAATCGAGAACGCATGTTCGGATCATTAAACAACGGAATTTCTATGATCCTCGCTTTGGGCAGAACAAATCGTGTTTCGTTTAATGCATCCAAAACTCAATGCTGTTTAATGTCCCTTAAAAAACGCCCACATCACCTTCAAACCCTTTAAGTCGACGGAGTGAATATACGCGATTCGTCCTCCTCTTGGGTGTTGAGATATCGAGCAATCTTAGTTGGACTGAACATATATTTGCAATCGCTAAAACTCCGATGAAATGCTTGGGTTTTCTACTGAGCTGTAAGAAATCTTTTCTCAGGAGAATAACACTAAAGTGGGACAGTTTACCATCTTCTGTTTTTCCCTCATCTTATCAGCCCGAAACTTTCAAACGGGGCGTACATCGACACCTCCTAACCCATTTCCTTCATCCTTAATTCCTTTTCTGCCAAGGCTGTGCTTTAGCATCACAGGCCGTCCCCTGAGCTCTGGCGACGTCATATCACCACATGGCCAACCTCGAGCACATTACAATATTAATAATTTAAAATATGTTTTACACAAATCCCGAAACTAATCACAATTTTCTATTTATTCCTTATTTTGAGGTAGTCATCGAAGCGAGATATCCCTTACGGATCAGAACATAGAACAACAACCAAATCCAGAATCTTCGGGAGATCCTTCAAACCAAAATGTAGTCGAAACTGATCGAAGAAATCGTTCAAGGCAACTATGGACAAGAGCTCAGCTAAAATTAAAAGCCGTCAGGCTCATGAATATCCACGTACCGAAAACTGGTCCTGCCTTTGTTGGTTCAACAGCAAATGATCGTATATTTCGTCAATTCCTCAGTACCTTAAATCCACTAACGAGCGAAATGTATATGACTTTGAACGGATTTCAAAAATGTCTGTTTTTTGCGTCTGTAAATATTTTTTTTTCGGTTGAAAGGAGTGAACTAATTTCTAAACTTTCTAGATACCATTTCGATTTGTAATTAGATTGTTTATACCGTTGGTGGATTTCAAACGGTCAAATCACGGTTGGTCGAAATTGCTTAACGTTATAAACATTATAACATCCACCCTACTACTGAAACTTGTTTTGGATGTGGATTTTTACATGTATGCGTGCTGTTTTCTATTCCCCAGCGTCCTTATAGCCCTTCTTGTCTTTGGGACTTCAAGAACCGATTCACCACCAAAGTATCATCACGTATAGCTTTTTAAAGACCGTGAACTATCTTGAATCTCATTTGGTTATTGTTTTTAGATATTTGCATTGCTTGGATTAGGAATGACTTGCATTATATCATTGCTGGTAGTCAATGAAATTATCGCGATTTGTAACGCCCTTAGGGTATTTTTTGGATGGCAAAAATCTACGGGAGGTCTTACCATAATTGCATTTGGTATAACAATTGAAGGTAAAGTCTAAATATCTTTGGGTTTAGTTATACTCTAAAGTACTTTTACAGAAATGATTACTAATTGTGCGTTTGCTGCCTTGGGCTATGAAACGCTTGCAACTGGAGCGTTTGAGAATGCTCCTTACATGAGTATCCTTCTCAATATGAAATCACAAAAAACATCTTCATAAAATTTATCAATTTTCATATTTATTGTTTTAGAACAAATTTTCCTTAAGGATATTTTTATCAGCAATAATCCTTCAATTAAGTATACTTTATATAGTAAATTATCTACAATACGGAGAACCAACTCACACTGTAAATGCATCAAGTAACCAAGCTCTGATTTTATTTAATATTTTTCTTAGATTCATGATGGAGCAATTGGTCGAACTGGAACAATTTTTATGGTTTTATTGTCAGTTACAAGTTCAGCTGCCATTTTGCTAACGAAATTTGAATTCCGACGAAGCATTGGAATTTTTAAGATCATTTGCTATTTTATTTTTCTTTTATTTGTATTTTTTGCAGAGTACGATTTAATACATCCGTTCGGAACAAGTCATTCGTCTTCCAAAGATTTAAAGGAAATTGCTGTTTGGGCTTGAAAGTTCTGATACTATTTTATGGTTAAGAAGTATATGGTAAAAAATAAAATACCGAATTTAAATTTAACCGAATTTTATCCTTCCTCACCTTAGAGTATATAACTATCATGAGAGGCTCCAACGTACGAATACACTGCACATATGATAAATTACTCGTCGACGCCATATCTGACCTTTGCCCACCTTATTTGACGTTTTTATAAGAAAGTTCTTAAGATTTTCCTGTGCTTAATCTTATTTAAATATACAGGGTGCGGCAAAAGTCCGGCAACGGTCCAATATTTCTCCAAGGATAGGTTTTCGTGAAAAAAAAGTTTCAGACAAAAGTTGCTTGGCTTTGAGGGTGAAATCGTTTGCACTAAAAACCACCCCCTCACTCCCTCTAGGGGGATGGGGGTGACTTTGAAATGTCAAATGGCCACCCTAATACGCATATTTTATTTTTCCATTTTATTTACTTTTTATTTCTTCTTTAGATTTTTATTTATTCTTGTAGTTTTATTATTCTGTTTCGTCTGTTGACCTTGTCTTTTTATTTGTTCCCTCTACTTCTTCTAATATAGCAACGTGTAGGCTTGTTCCTCGGTGATTTCCAAATATGAAATCATTTGCGATGGTGTCTGTGGTGGTTCGTTTCATGCTGCATGTCAAGATCGTTTGAGACGGCACTTACTACGTGCAGTGAGTGCCTTGATATTAAGCCCTGTCATGTCCTTCGCCTTATGAAGGGCATTGCAGAATCGCTTTCTGCTGAGCAGTCTTTCGTCGCCAATAAAATTAATATTATGTCTTCCAACTGGGCATCTCTGCAGACTGTTGCTGGTGATTTTGGCTGCTTGAGCGGCAAGTTGGATAAAGTCGTTCTTGTTGTTAAGGTCCTCCCTAAATCTAGATCTCATGATCTCTCATCTAGGTTATCCTTTTTGTCATCTAGTTTCGATGACCTTCGGTCGACGCTTTCTGGTGTGAATGGGTCTCCACCTACACTGGCGACCAACTGCGAGCCGGTGAAGCTGATTTTTGATGATCTTCGCCGTTAAACATATCAGAGCTGATCTTGCTTTCTGGTTGACTGCTGTTAATAGGAACTCCGATCTGCTTGGTACCATTTCCTCAGCTGTTGGGAGTCTTCTGTCGCATGCTGTTGTCGAGACTAATGCATCTGATGTTTCTGGTGCCTTCATCTTGTCTACTGACGTTGTCCCCCGGGATGATGGCTCTAGGCGACAGTCTGGGAAACGTTGCAGACGCCGGCGTCCTAGGGTACGAAATGGCTCCATTAGACCATCACCTGTCGGTGATCCTTCAGCGTATCCATCGAAACCTCCTCTTATGGCTGATGTTCATGCTGCCGGGCCTCCCACGAATATGTCTGCCGAAAGACGCACTGTCCATTCACTCTTCTACTCCCCCATCCCCCCTGCATCTGGCCCAGCTGTGAACATATCTCCCAGCGCTTCTCAGTGTAATCCCCACTCGTCACATGACACATACCCGTTGAGACATACATATTAGTGTATCTCGTAGTGAGGGTTTCACTCTGAAGCAATCACCGAAGTCCTTCTTTGTTTCCCGATTTTATCCATCGACTTCTGTTGATGACGTTAATCGAGATATAAGTGATTACTGAAAACATTACAAAAATCTAAGCTGGAGGTAATCTCAAAAAGAAAATATTTTGCTTATAAAAATTTAAATGACAATCATCCAGCGTCCACAAGAGGAGTCCCAGCAGAGAAATCAAAGTAATAATAGCTAGTAGAAAAAATCTTATTTACATAGAGTTAAACAAAGGGCCCCGTTTCTTGAATTCGGATAAAAAAACATAAGTATTAGTTTAAAATCAATCTCGGAATTAAATCGTATATTTTACTAACAAGTTTATAGCACATCACGTACTTGTTACTATGTAAGTTGATAAGTTTAACTAGGCCCACGTAGCGTCATGCTTGTTACCTTCTTCAATTAAATGATCTGTACCATATTCATGAATAAAATGAATTGCTGATAAGCCTATGTATATAAGAAAAATTAGATAGGTAATCATCATAAAGCAACCCATGCTTCTCCGCAGTTTATATTCAGATAAGCTTGCAGCTATGATAGTTGAACAAAGAGCAATGAAAACGAAAACTCTTGCAGTTACTCCTTCGTCTCCTTCACGAAACTGAAATGGAGTAACACTTATTTTAAAAGTTTAAAAGAAAAAGTTAAAAAAATTAAATTTTAAAATAACATGTAAATATGGGTCCTGACAATTTAGTCATGTTTACATTGTTTACATAAAAAGGTTGCACTTTATAAAATAAATCAAATAGTAGAAATCAAAAATTAAGAAATTGTATATTACACCGATGGCTGCTCTTAGAGGATAAGATCATAATATTAATAATACTAAAAAAAAAAAAATGATGAACTGCGGGGCGGAAAAATGTTGCGATGGATGTTTTAACTCGTAAAATTAAAGTTAGAATTAGTCGAATATAACTCGAAATTATGGCTAGGATCGAAGAAGACATTGGGCATGATGGTTTACAAGATGTGGAAGATGTGCATCCTCCTTGCGCATTGTACTTCTTTCTAAAGGCCCATCCCGAGGGTACCTCCAACTGCAAGCTCTTAGCGCATGCGCTATGAATAAAAGCGCAATAAACAAAACGTGAGTTTTATTGAAAGTACTCCGCTAATTCACATGATTGATGTAATTTCCGTAAATTTACGTTAAAGTACACGGAAATCCACGGAAAGTATACGGAAATACACGGATAGTACACAGGAATACACGGAAAGTACATGGGAAGTACACGCAAAGTACGCGGAAAGTACACGGAAGTACAGGAAACTACAAGTACAAATTTCACGGACTACACGGAATTACACGATAAGTGCAAATAGTCCTTCCATATTCATATTTCTGGTAATAGTTTATCACAGCCTAGCCTGTTCTAGATACAAACCTGACGGGGGGCTGCTTAATAAAGCACCTAAAAGTTCCGTTAAGTTTTTATTAGACTTTTAGTTGCTTTATTAACTGGGGGCTACCGCTTCCCGTCCCCCCGCCATGTTCTCTTCAATCTTATAGCCTTTTTATCATGATCTATGTTAACAGAAAACAAATATGGGTCGACGCCAGTGGGATTTGAACCTGGGACCTCCGGATTTGTGGATCGACACGTTATCACTTATACCACCGACGACTTTACTAGTGTACAAAAGAAAAACGCAGCACTTGAATTTCAAAGCAGACAGCTATAACGATTTCAGGTAAATGAAGTTTGTTTACCCAATTTTGAACCAAGCTCGAATAATTTAAATTATGAACGATGAAATTCGAAGTTTGGAGCCTTTTCTCAACTTGAAATGTTAATTAGTCCAAATAGAGGGAAGAAGGGCCGACCTCGAGAGAAACTTCAGGATTTCTTATTGACCACTTAAGGAACCAATAGTTAAATCCAAAACATTCTTACGAGTGCGTTCATTTAGTTAGTGGCGCGATAACTAATCGGCCTTCCATGTCGGATGTCTCAGCTTCAAACCCTACCGGCGGTGACCAATGGTTGTTTTCTGCTTGAAACAGATTACGATAAAAAGGCTATTAGAACTTGGAGAGTAATGTCGGTGATTTTGAATCCACCCAAAATGAAGGTCCAATTGCAGTCGTTGTCTCGAATTGTGTAAAGGTCTTCTCCCGTCCCATGCTCCACAAAGGTTTAAGGGAACTAGGGAGAGATATGCTATAACAGGCAGGAGCGTTACGTATAATATTTTACAAATTCATCCTAGTACTAGATAATTCATCTTAGTACGAGGCCTATGTATATATGTATGTATGTCCAATATTTTAAAATTATTAAAAAGGCAAACTTACCGAAACTTCCGTAATACCATTGTAAATGAATACCGTTAACATCATCAAACCACAATTAAACAAAACATCTATTTAAATTGTTAAGAAAGAATACCAAATAAATAAGAGATTAATTAATACAATCCTTAATTCAAAATAAACGCTGTGTGTATGTATATATTTACAATTTATGTACTTCGAGCAATGTGCTTAAAAAATATAAAAATAAATATTTTTTAATCTTGTGTACAAATAATCATTGGGTCGCCGTGTTGGAAATAATAATAAATCCAATTTTGTTTGAACAACTCCTGAAGTCGAGATCTCCATAACTACTTTGATAAACCGTTTAGGAGCCTTGTAAAAGGTTTCGCTAAGAAGTTGTTAGAAAGCTTGCTCAATCGGTACATATATCTCTTTCTCTGGTTCGTTTAACTCTTTGTGGGGGCATAGAAGATCTACTACACCGACTCTCCAGCTGATCCGATTTTGCGCCAATGGCTTCAATTGTGGCCACTATTTTATAATTGGATATCTTCCTTCTATATGGATATTTTCCATGTGTTTCGCGGCCTCCAATTCGACGTCTTCCTTGAGTTCTGTAAAGGTTCTAATCTAGAACATGTTGTGCGATATTATTTGGCTTTTTTCTTAGTGTGTGGTCTCTCCGTTGCCACTTCCGCCTGCGAATACTGGCAGCTATCCCATCTTGGTCTATAAGTCTATGAAGTTCTTCGTTGATGATCTCCGGCCAATGAATGTTAAGGATGCACCGATGACACTGGTTGATAAAGGCTGGTAGCTTAGATGTTATTTGACAAGACACTTTCCATATTGAACAGTCTTACAACAGAACAGATTTTACGGTCGATTCAAAGTTTGTGCGTCTAGAGATGTTGGTATTGCGCCAGATTTCAGGAAGGATATTAAATACAACTCGAGCCTGTACATCAGCTTCAGCTCCACCATCTGCTGGAACTATGCTTCCGAGATAGCAAAATTTATACACTCGTTCTATTTGCTGCTCTTTGAAATAAATTTCATTTTGTCTTCTGGAGTCCAAGCACTCATTTTGATCTCAGCATTGATCTTAAGCCCAACGATCTTCTCTTCACAGGGCTTTGGACATTAGACATACACGACTTTATTTGTAGGATAGGAGGCATATATCGTCAGGATAAGCGATTTGTGTAAGGTAGTTAAAAAGTTGCCATCTAATTCCTCGCGATAGGTGCTCATCTAGGGCGCTGTCACTAATGACGATCAGAAAGCACGGGTGACAATATTCATCCTGGCCTCACTTGTCAAGGCTCCAATATTTTTTCCTTGTGCAGACGTGTCATTGATCTCCTGAATAGGACTCCTTTATGATGGTGATAATGATGGGATGCCTCTCCTACGTAAGACTTATTTACTCGCGATCAACGCTGTCAAATGCCTTCTTAGAAACATTAGATGCAAAGGGGACCGCTATTCGGCGGATTGCTCGATGGTAATTCGGAGGGTGTTGATTTCATGGGTGCAAGAGAAACTCTCACAAAAGCCTACCTGTTTATCATTTAGAGTGCGCTCGATTGCTTGCTTGATTCGCATTTAGATGATTTTTGTCAGCAATTTGAAGACTGCAGTTAAAAGGCAGATACCACGCCAATTGCTACAACTCCTCAGGTCGCCTTTTTTTGGGGAATCTTTACAATTACGCCTTTTTTCCATTCAGTGGGATAGGTCTCGATTTAGAAGAATGTCAGCCGCAGCAATGGAATCCGTCTTAAGTAGTTCCACTAGTATTCCATCAATCCCTGGGGCCTTACCGAGGTTCATCGACTTACCTGCGCGTCTTGCTCCGTGGCGTTCTATCCAGAGAAATCTCAGTCACATCTGTTGTACCTCATGGTAGCATCCTTGGTCCGATCCTCTTCATAATTTATATTAATGACATTTCGTTACTCCTGCCTAGGTCGAGAATCCTGTGTTATGCTGATGATGCTAAAATCTTCCGAGCGGTCTCCTGTGACGACGACTGTGCTCTGTTGAGCTCTGATTTGCGCATTTTATAATATTTTTATTTATAATCCTCTTCCACTGAACTCCAGCAAATGCACCGTTATGTCCTTTTCACATAGGAGTCGTCCTATTTCCTTCACTTACTCCATGGGCGGTCACGCTTTGACCAGGCTCGACTTGGTCAAGGACCTGGGCGTGATTCTTAACTCCCGTTTGTCCTTTGAGGACCACGTATTCTTCTTGGTTGGCAGAGCGAATTCTACGCTTTTTGATCCATACTTAGCAAGGCTTCTTTTCTGCACTTTCGTCAGACTTATCCTGAAGTACGCCGCTCCGCTTTGGGACCCTTACTTCGCCGTCCATATTAACCGAATTGAATCAGTACAGCGCAGATTCCTTAGATTGGCTCTACGCAGCCTCTCCTGGCGTGACCCAATTGATCTTCCTGCTTATCCAGTCAGGCTTAGTCTGACTTCCCTGGAGACTCTTGAAAAGAGATGCAAGGTCTCTAAAATTGTTTTTATGTTTGACTTGTTGCAGATGTCGCCCCAGACTTTGATGAATATCGACATCCATCATGTGCCTCACCACCGAACCTTGTATGAAATGCACGAGTCCATCGCCTCTATGTTCCGACTGTTCAATGAGTTTGCCACCCATATCGAGTTCGGACGTTCCCGGCAGCAGCTGAAGGCCCAACTTAAACTAATTATTAAACAATGAATAAAACATATATTTTAAGTTTAAGTTTCTACCATATTTTTTTTTGTAGTAGCCAGGCTTGGTGAATTTTCATGAATAAATAAATAAGGAGGCCAACTCCAATCTTATCGGAGTTCTGATGTTCTGCAGCCGACGGGTGTTCAGGCTCATGTGAAAGTATTTCGACGGTCTAATGGTGTTGATTAGGTCTTCAACAAAATATTCTTTCCACCTCCATAGTTTATGTTCCTCCGTGAAAATCGGTGCATAGTACGGAATTACTGAGAAGTCATTCATCCTAATCCGGAACGTGGCGATGTGCCACAGAAAGTCACAGGTTGTCATCTAGTGTACTCCGATCTCTATCACCGGTTTTCCGCTCGGCTGCAGGTTTACTATGCAGAGTTCCTGTCTGACATGAGAGCCACTTTGCGTAACGATTGCGAACCGTTCTGAATGTTTATTAACTAAAAGAGCAATTCTGATGCTTATTCTTCCTCTTTGAGGTGTTGCGTTTGTGAGAGCAATGATTGTACACATGCTTCCTTCTTGGAGAAATGCCAATCGTTCCTTGCTTGTGTTCTTTGTTTAATCTGTTCTTGTGTTCCGGCCGTTTTTCTAAGCTTTGAATGACTAGTGGGTTAATTCCTCTTAATAATAAAGGAAGTAAGGCCGACGTTTCTAATTATCGATCGATTGCCAGCCTGTGCCATGCTGCGAAGGTTTTCGAGTCCCTCGTCAGCGACATAATTCGATTTTACTGGAGGCCTTTTTTGGGATCTTTCCAGCATGGCTTTCTGAACATAAAATCGACGACCACCAACCATTTTGAATTCCTCAATTATTCTTTGCCGACCAGTGAATCAGGCAAGCAGGTTAACTGTGTATTTACAGATTTTAGCAAGGCCTTCGATAAGATTACCCATGTAATCCTGGTGTATAAGCTGTCACTTTTCTTCTTGCTTCGTCGATTGGTTGTCCTCTTACGTGTTAGGTCGTACACAGTGTCCTTTTTCTGGAAGCTTTTTCCGACCAAATCTTTGTCACCTCGGAAGTACCTCAGGGTAGTATCCTTGGACCGCTCTCTTTTATCCTATATATCGAAGATGTTTCGCTTCTCCTGTCCAGTAGTAAAATTCTGTGTAATACGGACGATGCTAAGATTTTTGCATTCTCTCGAACTCTGACTTGACTTAATGTGCCTGAAGTCGCAATTGCTTTTCTTTAAATGCCGGCAAGTGCACCGCTATGAACTTTTTCTGTAGAAGATGTCTTTTCCTCTTCGTCTACACCGTCAATGGTGTTGTCTGTCTCGTCTATCTTTCGAGAATCATGTGGACTCGATCGTTGGTACGGCTAACTCGATGCAGGACTTCATTACAAGATGGTCCAAGGAACTTGACTACTTTACCAAGCATCTTTACTGCATCTTCGTTGGACTAGTTTTGGAATACGCTAGCGCTGTATGGGCTCCCTACTTCGCCGTTCACATCAACCGCATCGAGGCAGTCAAGCGCAGATACCTTACGTTTTCTCTTCGCGGACTTTTCTGGAATGATTTATTGGTACTTTTCCTCCTTCTTATGCTAATCGTCTGGGAATGATTTCTCTTGACATCTGGACGCTAAGAGGTTTATTTTGTACTTCACAGTTTACCGCATTTATCTTATAGAGTTCTTATGTTCCAAAGCCCGATGGTTTAATGCCAAAGGTCGCAATCACAGAATCAGGTCAAGGTGTTCGAGGCTTACTAGGTATCTTGCATTGCACAGAAATTAATTAAAATGTGAATACAAACAGATTAACAAGAGTCGCAGATTCGGATTTCGTTTTTGTTATATGTTCCTGTAGTTCGGAATGTAGTATAAAGTATATCATATTTTAAGTATTGTAGAAATAGTATTCGAGTGGTGACAAAATCATATAGTTTTCATGGCAGTTTTAAAAAGGATACTAAGTAATGGACAGTAGAGATAAGCTGCGAATGCCATATATGAAAATCCATATGATGCAAGTGTTAGGTTTAGAACTACATCTATTGAAGAAAATAGTAAATAATTATTTTAAAATTTAACATATAAGATAAATTTATATACCTCCTATGGTATTTCCCCAAGCAAAAACCGTTATAAATGTTATTGCTGGATCAATTCCAGCTATTACAGCCAAAAGATCCCACATGGATAATAATTCTGAGGCAAAAAGGAATGTGATACAAACCGAACCAAATGCTCCATAGAAAGCAAACAACTAAAATAAATGTTTAATTGTAAATATAATACGATATAATATAATATTACCGGATGATATTTAGGAGGACGGTCTGTTCTTGAAGTGAAGAATACAATCGGTGCTAATATCAAACCAGGAATCAACAAACATCCATAAAACCATACAAACTTTGGTTTATATGCTCCAGCCACTGTAAGTGGTGTCAGTACTAGATTAATACAATTCATTAGTTTCGACCATCCATGACCTGGAAGACTATAATTAACACATGGTAAAACCAGGATAAAAACAACTCTCAAGGGAGACTGCAATTGGACAGAAAGGTATGAAATGTTTAATTATTATCTTTCAAATATAATACCGTTAAGATTAAAAAGGCTTTTTTCACAACATGCGCATTTTCCATTTCATGCTTTTTTATTGGATTAAGTGTTCTCAAAAATTGTTTGAACAATTGGTCATTCGGTGAACTTCCTTCTCCAAATTCGGGCTCATCGTTATAACTAATCGAAATTGGACCGAGTTTCGACAATTGTGGCGTATGCTTTCCTACTGGTGGGGCGATTTCTCCTTCCTTTTCCTCTATTAATTTTAAAATATTATTTATTTAAATAGCTCTCAAATTTAATTCTTCAGTTTTAATTTATTTGAAATCTACACAAGTTTTTAAATTTTACCTGTTTACAAGAATACGAGAAAAGTTTATCATGATATATGTATATGTAAAACAATGATATTCTTCCTACTATCAGACTGTCTGTATTATAGAAGGTATTGGTGCTGAAGTCGACCCCAATGATGATTATAAGCCTTTGCCATATATTTCCTATCACCAGATTCGAGACAACGATTGCAAGTCGACTTAGAATTTAAAATGGATTCTGCCTATCGGGATCATTACAAACTAAACCAAAATTATTTTCTTTTAAATTTTTTTATTAACACACAAATCTCCTCGGTGATTACTCTTGCGCCAACTATTTTCCCTCCGGATCTGTAAAAGGAAGAAAACGACTCGTGAGTTTACAACTCAATGGGTAAACTTCCTAAACTACGCAATATTGCACTTACACTTCTCACTCACATTAGATCAGCAAAGCGGTCATACCATCAGAGCTGACCTAATCCTGTGATTTGGAGGATTGATACCTGGACATACCAACTTAATCAATTCCCCCTTCTTCGGACATACCAGATGATCAACAGGACTTACTCTGGTTTTATTCCAATCCCGAACATACCACAGATAAGTTATAAAACCACCCAATAAGCGGACATACCAGCTATATCGGGATAATTCATGGGAATGCGCTTCAGCTTCACCGGACACACCACGATCGGCTGAAGTCACATCCCTCCAATGTGCGGACACACCAGCACTATTGGCACATCCATGCCATGTCCCCCAACTTCACCGGACATACAACGTTACATTGGGGAGCACTTTGAAGGATTCATCACACACACACACACACACACACAAATACTCAAACGACAACCTACGATTAGAGGAACTACCACTCATAAACTCTAACTTTAACTACTCAGTACCCACTACACAGTACACATAACACAGTACCCACTAACAGTACATAGTACCAACCAGAGATGGGCATTTTTTATTCGAATAAAGATAAAAGCTAAAAGCTCATAAATGAAAAATCGAATAAAAATTTATTTGATTACAAAAATTATTTGTTATTTGGAGGATTATTCGCAAATAATTATCTGTTATTTGGTGCTTTTTATTCGAATTTCAAATAATTATTTGTTATTCGATTATCATGTAATTATTCGATAGTTGATGTCTCTTTATGAAATACTTATTGGTTTTATGGTATTATTTACTAAAATCTTTACTGTAAACATCGAAACATAACAAGGCAGTTTTAATTTGCTAAGTACGAGACACCTTGTGATATGAAATGCGTGTACCAAGAAATAATTTTTTGAAATTGAACTAATGGACACCAACAACAAATAATTATTTCGTAAAGAGACATGACATGAGCTATCGAATAATTATTTAATAATCGAATAACAAATAATTATTTGAAATTCGAATAAAAAGCACCAAATAAGAAATAATTATTTGCGAAGAACTTAAAATAAATTGAAAATCGAATAAAAATTTATTCGAATAATTTTTTATTCGATTTTTTAAAAATATCGTTATTTGATTGAAAATTTATTCGAATAATGCCCATCACTGGTACCAACTACGCAGTACACAGTACCCACTACATAGTACACAGAACCCACCTTTATAAATTATGAATTTATTCAAATAACTGAAATCACTAAAATCACTATATGTATTGATTAAGACTACTTTTCATTTTGCACGTTTAATTAAAACTGAGGTTCTTTCTTAAGGAGAATGAAAGCAAATCTCAGGAAACTAGAGGGTTGGTCTATACCTACAAGGTAACGGTTATTATTTTAGGAATTTTTGGGTGAGGGTCATAACTTACGAAATTTTAAAAGGCATGCACAATTTGTTTACGCAAGCGGCGATGGCGCCGTTCCCCATTACTTTTTCCCAGAAGAGGGAAAGGTTTAATTGAACTCGCCATTTATTGCGACCTACATTAAGTATTTGAATGGCTGAGGATGGAAAAGGGACCAAATATTATCTATTTAATTACGGTTGTGTCAAATGACGTTTTTATCGTAATATGTTGTCAGCAGCATGTCATGGGTCGTCTTTGGGATTCGAACCTGGACCTTCGAATTGGAAGTCTGACTCGTTATCCCGTTGGTTGGTTGGCTTAAGTGGCTACTGCTAACCATCAAGGAAAACATTTCAATTAGCACGTTACGCGCCCTTTTGATGCCACAACCTAATGGAACCCGGTAGTCAGTCACCTGGCGGTCCTAGTCAAGTCGTAGTAGAATATTGACACTGCAACAGGGCGTGAGACCACTGGGTTAGAGCCAAACCGAGAAGCGAAGAAATTGAGCTAACTGCCTAATCTTTACTCCTGAAATTACCTGTTTCTCCAGAAAGTAATTTCCTAATATCCTTCTGGCACCTGCCAGAGCTGGGCACTTGCATAGAAGGTGAAGCACGGTTTCTTTTTCGCTAACATCCCAACAACGGCGAGAGTGTGTATTATAAGGAGCGTCAAGTCTGGCCGCATGTTCGCCTATTAGGCAGTGTCTTGTGCATACTGTGACTAATTTCGCGATTATAGCGCGAGACCTGCCAAGCGGCTCCGAAGTTCTATTTTTATTAAAGATTGACCATGTCGTTCTAGAGATGACACGGGTTGAGGACGCACTCTATCTAAGGTTAGCTTTAGATAAGAAGTGCAGAAATAGTTCTCTTTTAAGGCAATTAAGCAGAATATGAGCAGCCTTTTGCTCTGGATGAGTGAAGAGTAGAGCCATTCCTTGCCAGTTCATCTGCCTTCTTGTTCCCTGGAATGTTCCTCTGGACCGGAACCCAGAGAATAGTGGTGTTGACCCTACCTCCAAGAGAGGCAAGTTCCTCTTTACAGTCTCTGAACAGCTTAGAATACGCTTGCGTTACTCGTGTGTTTATAGGACTTCAATATGTTCAAAGTTTCAGAGAATAACACCCCGGCACCACCGTCCATCTTCGAGTCGTCGGTCAACAGGACGGTGTCGTAGCAATTAAAGAGTTCAGTGCTTCTTTATTCCTTCCCGAAGAAGCTGCCATGACCATAGGATTTGGTGACCCAGCCTCCAGACTCTTTTAGTCGCATGCACTGCGTGACGCCTGATGGATGATGTGATGATCAAGGAAAAGAAGGTGTGTAGCAGAACATTGAGAGCATAAGCAGAAGCAGAATTATCCAAATTCGGCAATATATTACGGAATTAGTCACGGTCACCCTTTCATACCCTCACCTTAGCAAATTTTTAACATGACCCTAGTGCGCCACAAGAACTAAAAGTTGTTTCGACTGCGTTATTATTTCTATTCCATGGCACAAAATGATCTTTCATTGTCTTTATGGTCCCATCTTTAAACTTATACGAGTAATGCACAATTTCTTGACCAATGGCTTGATTTACAGTTCACCCCCAACCCATTTCAGTCGACGGAGTGAATATACCCAATTAGCCCTCTCTAAACATCTTGGGTATTCAGATATCCAGCAATCTTAGCTGGACTGATCATATATTTGCAATCGCTAAAAGTGCGATGAAATGTTTGGGTTTTATACAGAGATGTAAGAAATACTTCACCCCACCTGACTTAATGCTGATCTACAAGTCCCACATTAGGCCTAGACTTGAATATAATTCCCATATATTGGCAGGGGCAGGACACACCACATTGTCCGCTTAATACAAAGTCCAGCGTAAGGCTATTAAACTTATTGGCGATTCCTCAATTCCTGAGGGTCTTGACTCTCTGGAGCATTGACGGAATGTCGGTTGTCTCTCACTCTTCTATCGCTATTTCCATGGCCATTGTTCTAACGAAATTGCTAGCCTGATTCCTTGTAGACTCATGACAACGCGCGATACAAGAGCTACAAACTGCTCCCGCCCCTATACTCTCCAGGGCAAAGTTGGACGTACCGTCAAATTTCGGGAGTCTTTTCTAAGCAGAACAACACGAATATGGAACAGTTTACCATCTTCTGTTTTTCCCTCGTCTGATGAGCCTAAAACTTTCAAACGGGGCGTACATCGACACCTCCTTCACCCAACCTCCTAACCCATTTCCCTCATCGTTAATTCCTTCCCTGCCAAGGCTGTGCTTTAGCATCATAGGGCATCCCCTGAGTTTTGGCAATATAATATATAAACAAAAAACTCTTTTAGAATGTTTTATCATCCTTTTTCGAAGAAAGGTCTCCCAAGTACAATTAAGGCTGACTTTAGCAGAGGTCAAACGAAGCTTCAAATGCTCGTTAAAGGATAACTTCGGAGTCAACAGCACGCCAAGATAGACGTATTTTTTTACCATCTCAATAGCTTATTTTCGAAATGACCATTTATCCGATGCCTTTTTAACTCCTCCTCCCCGTTGGAAGATCATTACTTTGGATTTATCCAAATTATTTACGAGGCCCCAAAATCCACAGTATTCGTCCAGTATGTTTATCATATATTCTGCATCTTAAGTGGATCATCTGAGAGCAAAACAATGTCGTCTGGATACATTAGAACTTTCACCTCTATATCGCTGATATTAAAACCTACTCCCAAATGATCAAGAAGATCAGCAATATAGAGAGCAAATAGCAAAGGACTCAGAATACAACCCTGTTTTACGCCGGAAGTAGTACTGAAGCTGTTAGAGAGACTTGTTCCATTCCAGATTTGAGCTCTGGATTCCCTGTAAAGCTCCCGCAGAATGTTTATTATTTTAGAAGACAATCCACAATTCAGTAAATTATAAAAAAGTGCATTCCTTGAGATGGTAACGTTTCTTAATTGATTAATATGATTTATCGAATGGAACTAAACTAAATGGAACTAAAAACCATAAAAATTCTTTTCAACTTACCTTTACGTTTTGCCAAAATATAGTGAGTAATAGAAATTACTACGAACAGCAAATATAACACACTCAGAGCGACTCCTTGAACAACATGTACTGGTGTGAAATGAATGCATAAATTCACAAATGCAAAATAGACCAGGGAAATAAAATGATCCCTTAGAAAGAATGACCTCCTTATTGTTAGTGGAAATATTGTTAAAAGTAGTCCGGCATGAAATAATATCAATAAAAGAGCTGTTCCAAACATTTCATTTGTAACGAGTTCCAGATCCCCTTCGGGACGAGAAAAGCGTCCCATACTATCCGCTGCGCCATTCAACAAGGCCACAACAATAGCTCCTCCAGTATGTTCATCGAGTTTAAGTAGTGCCACGATGGCGATCACATTGTGTGCAAAACTGCATTAAAAAAAAATATTAATTAAATTAAAATTAATCCATAATATTAAATATAACTATAAGTACAGCGAGGGATCTTCGGTTGGGGGAAGGGGATGGTGGGAGTGGAAAGGGAGGGAAAGGGAAGAGAAGGGAGGGAAAGGGAAGGGAAGGGGGAAGGGAAGGGAAGAGAATGGTATAGGAAGGGGGAAGGGAAGGGAAGGGCAGTGTATTAATATTAAAAACAAGTGGTCAAAAGCATGTTGTATACGTACATGATAGGGTTCCATGAAGTTATTTCTAAATTTTTCATTAAAAATTGTTGGTACATGTTCGTTATGGTTTTCATTGAAAGTACTATTAGTAAAGGTTTAAGGGTTCAGAAATTTATTCAGATATTTTGTATCACTTTTCACTCTGTGGTAGGGAGGTCCAGAGGAAATTACTTGTCCATAAATGTCAGGAAATCTGATTTTTGGTAACTTTCGTATACTGAATTTTTTCAAATTTATAATTATTTTATTATTTTTGATGCGGCAGACCGAAACTATAAATGGTTCCTAATTGCTACGAAATCCTATAAGCAAAACCTACATAAGGCCGAGAATGAAGTGGTTGAAAAATCATCATAAAAATTCCACCGATTCCCCCTCCCCCCCCCACAACCTTCCTGCTTAACAAACACCTAGATACGCGCCTGACACACATATAATGTCTTAATAATAACGTTCAATGTAAAAAATCCAAATTCGAGGTCAGAGTTCAAAAGCCGAGATTATTCGAAATTAATCAAAATATCTATCTATCATCGATGAAAATAATGAATAATAGAGGCCCAAGGTGGCTAACATGTGGCACCCCAGAAGTGTTGCGTACTCTTCGAATTAAAACACGTTGAGAAGGCTTGGATAGATAAGAGCATAGCTAGTGAACAAAACCCGAAGGAAAGGTATATGCCGACAACTTATATACGAGAATTAAGAATTTATTATCATTAATTCGAACAAAAGCCTTACTGAAATCGATGAAGATACAATCAACTTGCTAAGCTTCGATAGAAAATATCCAGTAATTCGAGAAATTACAATAAATTGGTTGTTGTTAACTTCCCCTTTATAAACCCATTCTGAAAAGAAGATAAGAGAGGTTTGTAGTAGAAATAAACAACCTAACACCCAAGGTTTTTGAAGCTAGACAACAAAGGTTTGCGATGGGCCTGTATTTAGAGGTGTCGCTCTTTTTACTCATTTTAACACAAACTAAAACTGCATTAAAAAAAGTGTTGGCAGAAGCGTCATCATATAAGCAAAATCACTAAAGTTATCCAAGAAGGCAGCTTTAAAAAAATCGCTAAAGAGATTAGCAATAGTCAAAGGGTCTTTACGACTCCTGGATCCGTAGTATACCCTCTACCTTGGGTATCCGTCGGAATTACGCTCAGAGTTCACCAACCTCCAAAACTGCTTAGGGTCGTTAATCAAAGTTTGTTTGAACCTACCTACGTAATCATTGTACGAGGCTTTGACGTATGAAATGTATTTATTAGACAACTCAGAGTAGAACAGATATTCAAAGTCGTGCCTTGAGGAGCAAAACATTCGCCGAGCCTTAAGGAGCTAGTTAAGGAAGCTATGCCAGTCGCAAGTGGAAAAACGATCATTTAGTAATGATGGGTCAGTTTTTTCAACTATACCGCTACAGCAACAGGATCGAAGAAAAAAAACAGCATAAAGAGCAGAATGATGAGATGACTCAGGCATCAGAACAGCATCGTATCGCCTCAGCTGACTGCCCGCAGGCCCGGTGGAAAATATTAGAAAATGAAATAATGAGAATCTACCCGAGTCGTAACTCAGAAATCTGTGTCAAACCAGCTGAAGCAAAGCTGTCCAGAAAGAAGGTATAACAATTGTAACAATATAGAAGATCTTACATGGAAGCTCCAGGACAACACATATCAGCTCCAACTCATCGAAGGAGCGGGCGGCACACCAAACTCTACCACCAGCAGGGGCACAAACTACAGAGTGGTGGTCGCGACGAACGACCATGAATCCAGGTCAGAAATTCTCGCAAAATCTGGGTAGAAATTCTTGCGAAATTGGTTGCTTACAGAAAACCAGGTTGCCTGATAAAAAATTCATAGCAACCAATAAATGTGTCAAGTTTGTGCGCATGATCCGTTATTCTTCCATGCCGTTTCCCGGAACTTGCATCTATGTAAATTGTCAGCCGCCTGGTCGGGAGTTGGCGTGTGATTTAGACACTTAATAGCGCTTGGACTGCCATGAGAAAAACGGTTGACCATTCACCTTCAACCGTTTGAATCCATACATGTTAAATACACACGCATTTATAAATATTTGCGTACTTACAAGGCAACCTGGTTGGCTGAAATAAACCTGCTTTACGAGAATTCCTACCCAGGACGAAAATCTCAGAATTCGCTGAATCACCACGCAGCCAAGTTTCTGTCAAACAGATCGCGTCAAAGCAAGAGTTAGTCATGTAACCGATTGCATTGGCGTAAATGGATATCTCCCCGATAATTTTTTTGGCGAAGCAATAGGGACAGCCTTAGAAGCGAACTCTCGCACAATGGTGTCAGTTGACCAGATCGCAGAAGAGCAAATATATCCTATCATATCCCAACATATCCTCAGGGCTAAAAATCTTGAAAGAAGCAGTAAAACTAGAGCCGCCGAGTTTTCCAGTTGGATTGAACATTCTGCAGGTAATCGCATCACCTGAGACTCCAAGAGATAATATTATCCAAAGAGGTGTCCGGATGAATCCTTGAAATAAAAATACAACGCGGATGCATAGTGACGCGGAATCCATACTGAACTCAATACACGCTCGATAGCGCGACATCATCAGAACTGTGCTGACCAAAACACGGGGAACAAGACTTGTCACTCCGTTAAAAGACGGCCGTAGAATCCAACTCCCAGAAAGCGACCACCGACAAAGAGCCCGAGAGAGGTGAAGTGGGAGCAGCAAGCTCGTATAAAGTGATAGATTTTTGTACATCGGCAGCGATTGTCTCGATAAGTGAAGAGTTAGCTGAAACAGCAGCAGTCCAAGTTCCCAAATCACCACGAACCTCTGCAACGCTACGTCTAATGTCCTCTACATTCGAAAGGATAGATACAGGACAAACACCCAGGTGAGAGGGAGTAGCGCTATCACAGGAATGCGAACGAATATCCTTGGAAGCGTCGGATAAACAGATGACTATGTATAGTACTGGAGTAGTCGGTAGAGTTAACGTGCAGGTCTATGAATCCGAAGGTCCCAGGTTCGAACTCCGCCGACGACGACGACCCATGGTTGTTTTCTGCTGACAACAGATTACGATAGAAATACCATGAGGATTCAGAGTAAATGTCAGGGGTTCGAAATCCACTTTAAATTTTAGGTCCACTTGCAATCGTTGTCTCAAATCGGGTGAAGTTCTTCACCCACCCTATGCCCCACAAGGGGTTACAGGAACTATAGAGGTGTATAGATCGAAGCTCGTGGGACCTTTCGAGTAAGCTTGCAAATATGGAATTAGGTGTATCACACTTCTGAAGATCCATTTTGTCATTCAAGCTATGCAGGTCACCAGAAATGATTTGAAGGCCCTCCAGTTCGTAGAAATATTAGTTTTTTTTTGCTGTTGTCTGCTTAACAAGGATTCATTCCCGATTGTTATGGTTCCTCCAATGAAGCAACATACTCCTTTTTATGATAATGCGTAATATCCCAAAATACTCCATGGCAGCAAAGGAATTAAGAATAGGGTAATCGGGTTAAGAGGTTCAGTGAAATAAGGTCCATAAAAAAAATTACCGCACAGGAATTAACAAATTAATGTGATGTTGTTGACCTGAACATTTGTTTCCTTTTTGAACGGGACGGTATTGCCTGTTTGAGTGCGAAATAATGCTTATTTAGTATTTGGGTAATTGTATGGGCCTTAAAAATATAATTAAGTGTAAATATTTTCTTGTACAAAAGATCGTTTTCAAATATTTTGGAAAAGGAAAATTATTTAATTTTCTCCGTTTTAGAATCTTCGTTCGATGTTCACTCCGTACTATATCTTGAAAACGGTTGGTCGCACAAAAAAAGGGTTAGGTTATGATCATAGTAAATGAGATATTTACGAAAAACCAATTTTTGTGACCTTTGACCTTCAATATATTGACTCGTAGACTCGTTTTCTGTCTCTCATTCCGAGGTTGGATTCCTATCTGACTGGACTATAAGATATTTTCACCAAATGCGACACTTTCACTCAAACCCGATAGATCACAGCAACCGGAGAACCTACCTCAGTTATTTAAAACTTTTATTGCTCAAAATTAGGGGCACAAGGATATCAAACAGAGGTAAAACAGATTTCAGTTTTCTGGAGGATACTAAACATTAATGATTTCATTGACAAAAACTGCACCAATCTTAATAAAAATCCCTTAAGGGTGGGGGGGTTTCTACTTTCAAAAACTGAAAAAAATTGTTTACTGCTTATTTCGAAAGTAAATATCATCAGAAACATGTTCTCACTGTGTTTGCAGCTAAATTCAAGTTCAAAGGTTTGATAGGTGTTATACTAAGTCACCTAGATAGGGCATTTTTGGCAATTCAAAACTTTAAACACGTTTTTCTGAAAACCAAATTTTTTGACTGGTTGACACGATTTGAAAAAGGCTACTGCACCGATTGCTTGCTCGATTTCTGAATATGTTGTTGTACACATGTGAACTAGGATCTCATGGATCGCTTTTGAATTTTGCAATTTTTAGTACATTTCCTTATACACGAAAATTTCGAAAAACAGCCACCATTTTGTAATTTCTGGATGAAATTAAATTATCCTAGTTCGGACCATACCCACTTCTATACAGAAAATTATCCTATTTTTCTTAGGTCATCCAGCCGGTCGCTATCATGTCAACCATTGATTTTCAGCGTGCCTTTCATGACGCTCTTATGGCCCAAAAATGGCTTATACAAATTTAAAAATTTTTTTGTATACTCTTAAAACATCAATAAACATATCTGAAAAGTTTCAAAATTATAACTTTTTTCTGTATATATAAAAAATGTTAAAAAAATTTTTTTTAAATTTGAAGGTAAAAACTCTCCTTAATATATTGGCAGAAATAATTTTATGCGGGGCTGAGTCAGAAGTTGAATAAAAATATCTGCGAAAGGCATGTTACACTAACTTCATTTTACAAATATTTCCATACTAATTTTTTGGCGAGGTTAATTATACATATTCAAAAAAACTAAAATTAAAATTCTTACCAGGAAAAAGAGTTTAAAATCAACAGCACCACAACTCCAAGAGATATCACCAATAGAGTAAAATATGAAATTATTCCTGCGCTTTCTCCGGTCTTCCCGGGAATGTGGCAGAAAAAAATTGTTACATAATCAATAAATACATCAGTTGCATGACATCCATGATGCTTTGAAAATTGGCACCTCTCGTCTATATCTTGGATAGACATTATGTAAGAACAATCAACCTGTGAACTAATAGTTATTAAAAGGTTCCACAAAATGTTTCCAAAAGGATATAACCCCAATAGCTCCACCAATAAAATTCTTATGGGCCTCGAAATGTGCAGAACTTAAATTCGTACTTGATGTTAAATTCATGTTTATTTAAAAATTATTATTTTTAATAATACAATACGTCGTCACATTGACGCAATTCTCAATGTTTAGTATGATTGAAAACAAAACAAAATAATAACTTTGTGAAAAAAATTCTTTTGATTATTTTACATATGATCAGTTCCAAAGGCGTGGATTATTTCATATTCGCTGAAAGTAGCATACAAAAAGAAGAGAAAGTACGTTATTATCAAGAATATCCCGAAGCTTCTTCGAGCAGCAAAGTTTGAGAAACACATCGCAACGATACTATAGCCCAAGATTATAGTTAGGAAAATTGAACAGTTTTCTCCCATGTATCCTCTTCGTATTTTTGCTTCGTACTTATCACTTTCTAAACATTTCACTAGAAACGTTATACCCATTCCTAGTAAACTATCTTTGGGAAGATAAAGAAAAACTTTTAAGGAACGAATATACATTAAATAACAAAACATTTTCCAAAAATACATGGCACGAGAACAGGTCCCAACAAAAGCAAACAAGTAAGCCATAATTCGTTAACCTAAAATATTTGCTGCAATCCTACAAAAATATACTTATAATAAATAAAATAAAACATTTTTTCAAGGACTTTCTAAAATTCCTTTCTTTACCATTATACGCAGGTTCTACGTCTTTTCCCTAATATACATCAGACAGCAAGTATGACCGTACCAAATTAACTCCAACGCAGAATCCAGTTATACTGAATGAATTTTGGTGAAACTTGAGTTTAATTGAGTTTTTAATAGTGAGACTGAAATGTCAACCATTTAAAAAATAATTGTTGATACCACTGGATGTGTTCTGTCACGCAGCGGCATACACACGTATCTGTTGCAGGGGTTATTAGCTACGAAAAATATTTAATAACGAATATAATATTTAACACGAATTCATTGAATCCTTTGCAATGAATGGTTATTTAGGGTGCTACACAATACTTCATTGATGACGACCAACAATAGCAAAGGTATGCATCCTTGTGTCACCTCTTTCAGCACTTGGAAGGCCTCCGATAGTTTTTCGTAGGACTCCTTCTGTGATGCCTCTCTTTCGTAAAGTTACCCATATGTACTCGCGCGATCAACGCTGTCAAACATCTTACCAAAATCCTCGAACATGCAATGTAATGGGACCTCCACTCAGCAGATTGCCTGATGATTACTTGGAGAATCTTGATATAGTCGTTACAGAAAAAAGCTTCCATGAAATTCAGCTTGCTCTAACTATAAATCTGCATTTCCATTTTTTTACCTTGAAGGCGCATTTCCTGACTGAGGTTAAGAAATTATTAGCCTATTCCGACAAATGAGAATCAACAAATAAGCATGCAAAAATAAAAACAATAGGATGATTACGATTTGTATAACCTCTAACATTAGTATTAAAAACATAATATAATAAGCAAGCTTACACATGCGGTTAATAGGCTCAAACATTCCGTAATTATTGCGCGAAAAAGCAATCTGTGAGGGGGGTTGGGGCCGATTACGTGAGGAGTATGACAGTCCTGAAAAGGCAATATTTTGGTAGCTTATTCCGCGATTTCTAGCTTTCCTTACAGCAGAAGTTGATTTAAAAATATTATATCAGCAACCCAATGTCCCTTCTTAAGTGGAATAAGTTGCAACAACCCTGAGTGGCAGAATAAGAGGGTCAGTCCAAGGCAGAGAACGTCTCTCTAGTTCCCGGAAACCCTTGTGGGGCATGGGGCGGGAGAAGAACTTCACCCGATTCGAGAGAACGATCGCAAGTGACCTACTATTTAAAGTGCTTTCAGAACAACTGGCAGAGAACAATCATGGGTCGCCGCCGTTGGGAATCGAACCTGGATTGGATCGTTACCCTTTACTCCACCGACTTAGGCAGAGAACGTAGGGTCACCGAAATCACACACATGCGCTGAACGGATTCAATACGTTTAATGTGAGATCCATAAAACAGAGACTGAATAACATATTTCAGCAGGGGTCTTACCAGGGACGTATAAAGATGACGTCTTATAAGCGCTTGGAAATTCCTTGGGTCAATGAAGAACAAACTCCAGCAAAGAGTTGGCCTTAGCTGCGATATTAATAATGTGGGAAATGAAGTTCAGATACAGATATGCACCCGTATTTCTTAGCGCTTGCATCCGTTTTATAGAAAGTACTCTCAAACATGCATCTACTGAAAAGTACGGGAGTTGGGAGACTTTGAGAAGGTCAAAACGTGACATTTTCCGATGTTCAATTTAAGATTTTTGTTGCAGCACCAGTTAAAGAACATCTGCAGTTCCGATTGCAAAATCTCGCAATCAACATTAGAATTAATTGGGGGAAACATTTTAATACTGTCCGCATACAGGGTGATCCAAAAGTCCGGGAACGGCAGAATATCTCGGCAAGAGAGCATTTTAGAGAAAAATGTGAAATACAAAAGTTTCAGGATTTTTCCCTGGCTATCCGATGGTGAGCTTGACATTGACCGTGAACTTGACCTTGAAGGTCATTTCAAGGTAAAATATAATTTTTCAAATGGGACCCTATACTTTTGACACCAGAAATGAAAAAAGCGGAAAATTTCACTTTTAGATATGATCTTGGGGCTTCCACAAAGTCAAACTAACAAAAGTACAGGAACGGCAGAATAAGTCGGCGGGTGGCATTTTAGAGAAAAACGTTAAATACAAAAGTTTCAGGATTTGTCCTTGACTACACAATGGTGACCTTAACCATTACCTTGACCTTCAAGGTCATTTCAAGTCAAGATAATTTTTTTAAATGGGACCCCATACTTTTTTGTATATACGTATAAGAATTTTACTTTTTTTGAGGCAAATTAGATAAGGCGTATAAGAAAGGACTCAGATGACTACCATGGACAACGTTAGAAGGCCTCATAAATACATTAGAGAGTCCGCCGCGAAAATGTACTCTATATGTTTAGGTAAATATACTCAAGATTTAGAATCTTTTATTGTACAATTTAAAAAGTGGCGCTAGATAAGTTATTTGAAAAGAAAATAAAATGCTTAAATATTAATTTAGAAAAAACAAGAGAAGTAGATAAAGAAGTAAAGCAGAAAAGAATAAAAATGTTTAAAACTTAATAGCATACCTAGTTTAGTTGCAGTTATGTAGTGTAACGAGACAAGACCAGGGTAAAGTACCAGTTAGGCAAAGTGACCGCCTAGAAGACTCCTGAATACATTGGTAGTGCCAGCCGTTTGAATATTTAGAGGAAGACACTACATTTGGAAAGTCACTAATACAAAGCCTAAAAAAATCGGTCCTAGTATTGATCCCTGTAGTATACCACGTGCAAGCACCAAAGGACCACATAGCACGCCATCGATCTGCACTTTTTGGGTTCTATTAGATAAATATGAAGTAATATTTACAATGAGCGAGAGCGGGAAACCCAACTTTATGTAGTTAATTTGAAAACAATGATAGAGTGAGACATATTATCAAATCATCAAAAATCAGTATAAATGTAGTTAGTTCCTTTCCTTTTAAGAATCCACTCACAGTGCAAGAAACAAACTCCAACATGATAGAAACCGTGAATCTAACCTGAAGAAAACTATGCTGCCGGGAAGAAATTAAGCCTTTACACCCTTGGGACAATCGGGACTGAATCATTTGTTCGAAGAATTATACGAATACAAGACAATTTGGCAATTGGCCTGTAATTTGAAATATTTCTCTTATTGCCGCTCTTGAAAATAAGAATTCAAACGTAAGTCTTCCAGAGTGCTGGGAAGTGGCCCTGCGAGAGAAATCAGTTGGAAGATCAGCTTTCAATAAGACCCCCTCCGTGATAAATAGAATTGGTACCAGGGGTGAATTGCGATTATTTAGGTGTGAAAACTTCCTACTATCATTATAAAAATCAGATGATTCAAATGCACTCCTAAAAATTTAAGTCTAATACCATACTTACAGACTAGAGCCTTGATTTGCAAAACCGAGACCAAGACCAAGATCACATCTGCAAGAATTGACCAAGAACAAGACTGAACTGCAAGGTTCTTGCAGATTTTTTTAATGTGGCCAGAGCCTAGGGGACAAAACTAGCCGTTAGCATGGCTTTGGTAGGAAGGAAATTAGAGTAAAGGGTTTGAGGAAACTTTTTATGCCTAATTTTTGCATTGTTGCGAGTTAAACAACAGCCCAGTGACGGAGTGGATTTTTAATTCTATTTTAAAAACCAACAGGGGGCCGAGTCTCGAACCCGGGGACCATGGTGTAACGGTTGTGGCGTTCAATCAATTAATCGAACTCCATCTAATTGAAAATATTCAATCGTTTTAGGCACAAATACACAAAGGTGGTAAATTTGCTTTAGCAGCTCATGACATGAAAAGAAAAAAACATTTTTTATTGTTAAAAATAAACACTTCAAATTTATCTTATTGTTCAGTTATAATATCACCTAAATTAATTTCGCTTCGATATGACACGCGTTCCATGAATGATTGTGACGTCTCCAGACTGAATGATTGTGACGTCTGTGACGGATAATTATAGTTATAGTCAGCACCTCGCGCCTTGAAAAATGGTCACCCGACTATAAATAAAATCTTCGGTAGGGTCGCTCGAGCTGAACGAAGCCTTCGACGCTATGCCGATCAGGTTTTAACCATTCGGACCACCTACCATAAAAATATGATCTTTCCCCCTATCCCCAAGGAAGGACTTTTTGCTACGCCGACGGTTCGAGGACAAATGAAGGGGTGTGCACGGGCATCTCATGCCCCACCGTGTTTCAGACTAAAGTGTGTGCCATATTGCCATGTGTATATGAGAACTACTAGAAGAAAAACATACTTATTTTCTCCGACAGTCAGCTGGCGATCAGAGCAAATCGAGTCAACTTGGTTTAGACACTGGGGCATCTTTTTCTCTCTCTCTCTCGCTCTTTGGTAACGAAAAGGCGGAAAATGCTCCTGGGGATACTGCGTGATCATTGTCAATTAAGAATGCACTATAAAAGCGCAGCACGACAATCAAACCGCTTCAAAACTTCCATCGTAATCCACAGCCGCCTGGTTGGGAGCTGGCATGTGATTTTGACACTTCATAGCACTTGGACTGACATGAGTAAAAATGCTGTAAAACGGTTGGCCATTTCCCTGCAACCGTTTAAACACATACATGCTAAATACATCCCTTACACATTTATGAATTTTTGTGTACTTACAAGGTAACCTGCTTGTCTGACAACATCAAGTTTTGCGAGTATTCCTACCTTGGTCTGACTGAACACTGATCTACAAGTCTTACATAAGGCCTAGCCTTGAATTTTATTTCCCTGCTGAGACTGAGACAGGGTTATAAATTGTCCGCGTTAGACAAAGTCCAAAACATTACTATCACTTTCACTTGATTCTTTAGAATAACGCCTTAATATTGGATGTGTAGAATATTCCTTTTTCACAATACACAAATCATAAGTTGTTCTCATTCTGCAACCCTTAAACTCAAAATATGGTTAGAAGGGTGAGAACATTTGTTAGGAGTACTAAAACATCTTTGGCTTTTGGTTCCGAACCCGGTTACGAGCCCAGGAATGCTCACCATTAGAATGCGTCTCAATTTACAACGCTATTTTTAACAACTTATAACTCGTCGGTGGAGTAAGTAGCCGGAGTACCGGAGGTACCCGGTTCGAATTTCATCGGCGGTGATCTATGGTTGTTTTCTGTTGACAATAGATTACAATAATGCCATGTGGATTGCAGAGAGAATGCCAGTGGTTCGAAATCCACTTTAAATTGTAGGCCCACTTGCAATCGTTGTTTCGAATCAGGTGAAGCTCTTCTCCCGCACAGGCCCTACTAGGGGTCACGGCAGCTAGAGGGAAAGATAACTTTTGTTTGGATGAATGCATTTGTTGATTTTTATAGTAAAAATGTTCTTTGAAATATTATTTATTACTTTCTTCAATCCGAAACGTCGTATACGGTTAAATCGTCTAATTTTTAGAAATTTTTGAAAATTAGAGTTTTTTGGCTCTTTACTCTTCCCCTCTTAAAGATTGTTTATAAATTTTAAAACTGTAATGGAACGAAAAAATATTCGCCAACGTAATTTCATAAAGTAAAATTAACACTATTCCAAGTGGACAAATGTTGTTAAAATATTTGTCTGCAATCTATCAGGACCCAAAAGAAGGAAATATGAATAAATATAGGAATATAAAGTATGAAAATTTATAACCGCGATAATAAAACGGGAGCTTTTGCTTTGAACTGAGGGCTGAAGAGCTATATACACCCTTCAAGCCTTCTATTTGCCACTGTCATTCATTGTTTTCTTATTCAATGTAGTGTGTGTAACCAATATTTTATTGACTGGTCAGATTAATAATCTTTTCTACTATGAAACAAAGCTAATAATTCTAGCATCAGAAATAATATATATTTTACTACCAAAGCAGAAAGTAAGCATAACAAGGTTCTGGTGTATCAAAGCTGCTTCCACAGTGAAGGTAACATAAGCAAAAAAAAAAATCTAAATTGCCTTTCTAATAATACGTAAAAAATATATAAAGAAAGGATACTGAAAAGAGGTCCACCATAGCAGCCAGCAAAACCCATTTTTACATAGCCTTGGCGAGCTAAAGCAGTGTTGGCTATAAGATCACCAATGCTATTACCCCAAGCAAGTATAGTGCAACCAAGAAGTGATGGACTCATTTGTAGGACTATCCCTATAGTCTCCAACATTTGTACGACTTCATTCGCAAGTATCCAAATAACAAAGATTGACCCGACTATACACATAAGAGCGAATATCTGTTTCATGTTTAAACTAGAGATTTACTATTGAGCACATAGTATTAAAATAATAACTTACAGGGTGATACTTAGGTGCCTGGTCAGTTCTAGAAGTAAAAAATATCAATATTGCAAATGGAAGAGCAGCTATTGGCACCAAAGCATAGATCGGTATTCCATAACACGTGCCCGTAACTAAAATCACAATTATTTAGAAATCTTAAGTAAAATCTAATTTAACTTTTACCCTTAATAAATGCTATAATGAATGGAAGAATAACAACTTGAATGCAATTTAATAGCTTCGACCAACCATGTGCCTCCACTTCGTAATCAACAATAGGAATAAGAATGAGAAGACCGAATAATAAAGGTGCCTGGAAATACACTAAATCATTTATCGTAGAAGGCGATAAAAAATTTACCTTAACCTTCACTATAGCAACCATTCTAAAAAACCATCCGCTTTCTTCCCACTCTTCAGCATCAATTGGATTAATTGAGTTGAGAAATTGCACAAATATTTTTTCATTGGCATTTGTACCGACGAAATTCGCCTTAGCAAATTCACCGAGAGTTACAGAGGCATTAGATCTCTTCGACACAAATTCAAGGGTTGTTTGATCTTTATATTTCACTGCATTTAAAATTTAAAGGTTATTACATACCAAAACATAAAAACTGGCAGTTAAATTTTTAAACATTAAATGAATTAAATATAGTACTTTTGAAATATGCATTAAGTAAAGATACGTTTATAAATTAAAATCTTTTCTGCGCAGCTTTAAGGTTGAGGCTGCAAAAGTTTAACCGGTAAATATAAGACTCAAAAAATAGTTGCCAAGAAAAGAGTTGATATCATTTCACAAAATCTCTCTAGTTCCCGGAACCCCCTTGATGTAGAGCGGGAGAGGAACTTCACCCGATTTCAGACAACGATTGCAAGGGGACCTATAATTCAAAGTGGACTCCGAACCACTGAAATTTTCTCTACAGCCCCTATTGACTTTTTATCGTTATCTGTTGTCAGCAGAAAACAACGTTGGGTCACCGCCGGTGGAATTCGAACCTGTGACCTCCGGATTGGTGGGCCGACAAGTCATCACTTACTCCACCGACGACAAACAAAATAACAACAACAGAAGTATTTAATACTGCTTTCTTATGATCTCGTGAGCTGAAACGTTACATCGTCTGTGAAGTGATAACGTTTCCTTCCAACCCGGAGGTCCCAGGTTCGAATCCCACCAGCGGCAGCGGTGCTGACAATAGATTACCATAAAAAGGCCATTAAGGATTGCAGAGTCAACATTATCCACTTTAAATTGTAGGTTCACTTGCAATCATTTACCAAAATGTAAGGGGATTAAGAACAAAAACAAGCCAGTTATTTCGGGCTTCTCTTGCCTGTTGTTACGACGTCATCGCTCTGACCGAAACCTGACTTTATAACGGTTTTAATAATGCTAAAATTCTTGGCGAGTCCTATCAGATTTTTCGTAAGGATAGATACTCTGACTCCATGCCTCGTTGGGGCGGCGTAATCTGTAATCTGCAGTCGAATACCCCCCCCCCCGGCTCAACTTTTACCCCCTAAAAATGTTTAACAACTTAAAAAAATTGTTAAAGGCATAAATTATTTACACTTAATTTGAATTTTTAATTATTAATCGCACCCTAAGCGACGAAAAGGCAGGCTTTCGTGAGGGTTTCTCCTGCTATAATAACATCAACACCCTCCGAATTATCGACTAACAATCCGCCGAATGGAGGTTCCCTTTACATCTAGTGTTCGTTCCTTTTGAGAAGGCGTTTGACAGCGTTGATCGCGAATATATATGGGCAGCTTTAGGTAGGAGAGGTATTGCAGAAAAAATTATCACCATCATAAATGAGTCCTACTCAGGAGTCCAATGTCATGTCCTACACGAGGAAAAACTGTCGGAGCCCTTCCAAGTGTTTAGTGGAGTGAGACAAGGATGCATACTGTCACCTCTGCTTTTCCTGATCGTCATTAATGACGTATTTTGCAGCACCCTAGACGACCACACATCGCGAGAACTTATATGGAAACTCTTTAACCACCTTACGCACCTGGACTATTCCGACGATGCCTGTCTCCTATCCAACAAACAAAGTCTTGTAGCCCAAATGTCCGAAGCCCTGAGCAAAGAAGGTCGCGGAGCAGTCATAAAGATCAATGCTGCTAAAACCAAACTTATGAGGTTGGACGCTAGGAGAAAACATGAAATTTATCTGCAAAAGCAGCAAATAGAGCAAATGGATAAATCTTGCTATCTCGTAAGCATGGTTACAGCAGACGGCTGAGCTGAAGCTGAGGTACAGTCTCGCATCAATAAGGCACGAGTTGCATTTAATACTCTTGTTGAGATCTAGCACAATAACAACATCTCAAGAAGCACAAACTTCGAACCGAACGTAAAATCTATTCTATTAGACAGTTGTTCAACAAGGAAAGTGACCTATCAAATAACATCTTAGCTACAAGCCTTTGTCAACCGGTGTCTTCAGCGCATCCTTAACATTCATAGGCCGGAGGTCATTACCAATAAAGACCTACACAGACTTACAGGCCAAGACGTGATAGACACCAGTATTTGCAGATGAAAGGGGCAATGCATAGGCTACACACTATGAAAAGAGAAAAATTACATCGCACAACAGGCTCTAGATTGGAATCCCCAAGGAATCCAAAGAATTGGACGACCGCACAACACATGGAGAAGATCCGTCGAGAGGGAAGGTACCCAAATCAACAAATCGTGGCCGTAGTTGAAGGCGTGTTCGCAAAACCGGACCAGGTGGAAACTCGATGTAATAGACGCCCTATGAGGATAAAGGAAAGCAAAATGATCGTATGATCACAAATTTTGTTTATTTTATTAGAAGAAAAATTAAACTGTTATATTAAAGTTTATTGCCTCCTTCCTACATTGACTTTATTCTTCCTTACAATGGACTCTTGTCTAGATCTCAGCAATACAAAACATATTTCTTCATTCCCCTTACCCTTATTCCCTTTCGGCCAAAGCCGTGCTTCCGCATCATAGGCTTGTCCCCTGAGTTATGGCTCCATCATAAAAAAAATCAGACGATATTCCTAACTTACTTATCTGGTTAAGCTGGTTAGCGACTAGGTCACTCAACATTTAAGCTAACAGCGTTGCATGAATATAGGCAAATAGTGCAATTAAATTTTCCACTAAAAGACCTTAGGTAATTAGCAATACAAATAAATGCGCCATTTTGTGACGCTTTAGCTGTTCCCTCAAACATTAATACATTTTATTGGAATCAAACAATAATTAAATTTTGAAAATTAAAATGTTGAATACAAAGTAAACAGTGCTCAATAATGTTATTACGAATAGCTAACATACCTTCAGATGTCCCTTCATGTGCCAGTCCTGAAATAAGAATTTTTAGTAAAATCAGAAAATAATAGTAATTTCGATAGGATTTTAGAGCACCACGAGTTTTGCACTTTTCTAGCAGTGTCGGTGTACAACAATGTTCAAATTGACCTTCGACAACACCACTACTTCAATCAGTGCGCCACTAATTTGTCCTTCTTGGTATTGAGGTTTGAACTTAGTGTTAAAATACCTACAGTCAAGCTAAACCAATACATCACAACTTATGGATATGGAAGTATCAAATATTCATTTGTGTCACTTGGTGAACTGTGTGAATAAATGCGCCACGGATGTCGTGCTGAAAAATGCCTATCGAAATCGGTATGTCATTCGACTAACACGTACTATTTACCAAAACCTGATCAATAATTACGACTAGGAGGTAGACAACGTATATGGCAAGTATAGCTGAAAGTTGAATCAATTAATACTACAATTCAAAAATCTTTGAAATAATCCATACTGCAGCTTTCATAAATATTAACACTTTCGTTAGTAAACATAGCCCAGTCTATAAACAATACAGCAAATAAGAAAAACAATATATCTCTTAGAAAATGTGCAGGAAATAATTCGAAAGGTTGGATAGCGAGAAGGGTTCCAGCGATTATGGATACTATGAATGTAGCAGCTCCAATTAATTCTGAGTATAACATAGCAGTTTCTCCATGTATGGTCGAAAAACTTGTGAACAAGTCCGGTGAACCGTTTCCAAAGGCCAAAATTGTGACACCAGCAACATTTTCACTGAGTTTCATTAACTGCGATACCATTGTCAATGATGGCACAAAACTAGGTTTCAGTTGTTATTGGACAAAACATATATGTATCATGATTAAGAATTTACTTACAATTTATCCGCGCAAGTGCCCATTCCTAAGAACATATAGCAACAAAATAACAAAATGACAAACACACCAACTGTTTGTACAAATTCAGATCTAGGTTGGATTGTGCAGTACAGAAAGTTGATGTAGTTGACGAACTGGATACCCTCATTGCATTCATGAGTTTTTTCTACAAATTCACATCTTTGTTCGAATGGTACATCCTCGACCTTTTGACATCCCCTCTAGCCGAATATTATAACTTTATTTCTTACTGACTATTATAACACGAAAAGAGTACATACCTCTTTGATGTCGATGACGAAGTGAAAATGGTTTAGCGCAGTAGGGATAGTTTCATTTGTGGTATTAAAATTTTCGATTAAAATCATTTTATTTAAAAATTCCTTTAGATCTTTTTGAAAAGCTATGTGAAGTTTAAGGCAGAGAATCCTAAGACCAATACGCCTGCTATAAATACCAGCCCTTATAGATACCAACCAGTGTTGCCGTTTTTAGATATTTATCTTATTTCTGGCGATTTTTTAAGGCATTTACATAAGGTTTTACTGCTCACTGGGGTGGGATATTTTTTGTCGAATCTCATTTACCCAACCAATTCAAAAATTCTAGTTTAGGGCAATTTATGAAATAGGTCTTTCTAATTGTCGACGTCATGCTAAATTTTTAACGCCCACCAGCCTTTGAAGGCTTTTGTAAATAGTATTTAATAAATCCTTATTGTCCGAGAAATAGTATCAATAGTAAAACAGCGCACAGTGGGACAAAATACAGTGCGGCGATCATAATTCGATTTTCTTCATGTAACAAATTAAAATAATTTTGATGTACCTTTTACAGAAGTATTTCAATTTCAATTTTTTATTGATTTATTAAATAATCAATTGTATAAATAAATCAATAATAATAATAAGCGAACTAAATCTAAGGGGGTAACTAAAAAAAATTTGTTTTAGTACTATTTTTTTAATTATTTGATTTAATAATAAATAAATTTTTATTTAGCGCTACAACTTATTCTGCTCTCAATCTACCATCCCCACTCCCTGCATCATTCAGCAACTCATTCGGTTCGGCTGAATTGGGTAGTTACTGCGCAAAGCCGCGTTTATGAATACGCCCACATTAATTGGTGTACAAATATTCTCTTGTTCAAAAAGTCTTCCTAAAATTATTTTATATATAAGCCAAAAAGTCCGATCAATGCCCAAATATATTTCTGACTTAGCTGTGAAATTCTCAGGGGGGAATAAATAGGGTAATCATTAAAGAAAAACATCAGTGGAAATTAATAGTTCTTTATTAAAATTAAACATCTTCGGTCTAAATAAGGTTGAAATTAATATAGTGCACTTTTAAAATTCCTTACTAAATATAAGAAGTAGCTTCTTTCAATGTTTTTGCAACCTTACTTCTTTCTGGTCACAGCAGCTGGAACAACAACGTCATACATTGCAAAGAATCGATACCTACACATCATTAAAAATATCAAAAATGTTAATGCTGTTCCACGACAGAACACAATTTCATCAAAAATTAAAGAAATTTTTTTTTTATACGATGTGGCCAAATCCTAGGGGACAACCCTTTGATGCGTTAGCATGGTTTTGGCCGGAAGGGAATTAGGGTAAGGGAAGTGAGGAAACGTGAATGTCTTGTTTTTACATTGCTGCGAGCTAGACAAGAGTCCAGAGACGGAATGGATTATTTTAATTTCCTAAAATAAACTCACGGGGAGACCTGGTCTCGAACCCGGGACCCCCGGCATGGTGGTAGTGCGGCTCAACAAATTGATCTAACTCCGTCTCTAACTCTTTTGTCTTCAACATAGGGTCAGTGATCGCGATATACAGGGTGTTTCAGATCTGACGTGCCAAAATGAGTGGGGTGATAGATGGCATCTAGGCAAACAAAAAATTGTATCGCAGGGGTAGAGCCAATCTAAACCGTTTGGAAATTACAGGGTGATTCATAAATTTCAGTTTTTCATGGTATGCATATTACTATTTTATTTTTATCTTTTGATCTACCCAGTACAGTGACATCGAACAAACGCTAAAAAACTACTATACCAATGCACTTTCCAAAATTGTCAATAATGTTGATCTAACTCCTACCATTGCAGGTACAGTCACTACCAAAAGTGAAAAATTGCTTGCGATTACCTAAAATTCAGCATTTTCCCAAATTTTCTCCGAAATTCATGTAATTAGTAATCTTTTTTTATTTCTATTATATTGCCCATCTTATTACCTTTCCAAAAAGGTGCAACATGCCAAGGTAGAAAAAGGGTGTAGAAATTTATAAGTAGAAAACTTATCGGGAAATATTTAAAAATCTGCAATTTAAAGAAACTAAACTCATATTAACTCTAAAATCCTTTAATTGAATTCAAAACATATTACAATTAATCTTAGTTGTTACAAAATCTGTTCCAAATGTCCACAGCCACTTTTGATGCATGCCAACAATCTCCTTCTAAATCCCTGTTTAAGGCGTATATTCCCAATTCTGCTAACGAAATCCTCCCTAGTGTCAACAAGGCTTGGATAAACTTCATCCTTCATTGTCCCTCATAAGAAAAAGTCCAATGGGGTAAGGTCTGGAGATCTAGCAGGCCAAGGAATCAGTCCACCTCGTCCAATACAGCGGTTAGGAAATTTTTCACTTAGTATTACCTTCACAAAGTTAGCAGTACGCGCTGGGGCTTCATCGTATTGGTACAACATGTCCGTTCGATTATGCACGGGAAATTGCTCTATTAGATCTGGAATGTATTGTCCAAAAAGTCTGCATAAATTTCACTATTAAGCACTTGCGGCAAAATGAATGGTCCTACCAATTGACACTGAATTTCTGCTGGAATGAGGTCAGCTTTTTCCTGTGTGGCTTAGTTTCCGACCAGGTATGGATGTTATGGAAGTTCGTAAATTGAGATTCATCCGTCCTCAGAATTCGGTAAAGAAACACCGCGTTGTCAATGTCGCGTTCCAGAAGCCAAGTGCTATATTCCAGTCTTCTCTCGGAATCTCCTTCTAGTAGTCCTTGGACTGGGTTATGGTGGTAAAGATACTCCTAATCGTCTTGCGACTCGTCTCGTGCTCGTCTTAGCGTCTTGCCTCACGATGGTGATTATTTGCTGCAGAAGTTCCCAAAGTTTTGGGTCGTGTGAAGTTACACTTTCTGTTTCTCTTAACCTTCGGGAAGTCACTGGGATGCCCACCGATTAGGGAATCTCCTTTGATATTCCAGTACAGCCGCTTTCTCATTTCCATCTACTACACCATAAATGTAAATAATGTTCGCGTCTTTCTCAAAGGTAAATTATGCCATTTTTTAATAATTTTTGCTTAAAAACACCCGTACTTATTGATTTGTTTTTCAACTATGATAGGTATTCTTCCTGACTGACCCTTTTTATAGCAAAATTTTCAGCAAGTATGAGTAACATACCACCAGGATACAAGGGTGTGAATTCTGGCTAATACAAGCTAATATCGGCAAGAGAACAAGATTCGCCTGCGAATACTGATGTTTATTCCGTCTTGACCTGTAAGTCTGTGTAGGCCTTCGTTCGTCCGGCCAATGGATGTTAAGGATGCACCGGAGACACCGATTGACAAAGACTTGTAGTTTAGATGTTAAATGTTATTTTAAGTTAGATTCAAAATTCCGGAGTTTTGTGCGTCTGGAGATGTTATTGCGCCAGATCTCAACAAGGGTATTAAATGCAACTCCAACCAATCGTCAAACGTTTTCACAAAATCGACGAATATTAGTTAGATATAAAGGAGACCACCATTCGGCTTCCTCGATGATAATTCTGAGGTTGTTGATATGATGGCTGCAGGAGAAACCCTTACAAAATCCTGCCTGTTCATCACTTCGAGTGATAGAAAATAATTAATAAAAGGGAAAAACAATGTTGGGGAAATAGATAAACCTTTTCGTAGGGCTTAGATGTAAGTATAGTATTACACTGACTAGCCGGCCATACAACAAGATTTCAATTGGGGCATCAGCGCGAGTACCAGAGCGAGATTTAGGTGACGAGGTTTAAGTTTTTATCATTTTATTGTGAAAAATGTTTTATTTGATTCAGCTTTTACGTCGCTCCGAAAAGTGTCAATTGTATGATTTATGGAGCATATACATAAGTATACACTGCTTTCCTAATTCACTTCTTACTACATCATTTCCCTCTTCAGATATTTGCATTTTATCCCCAATTAGGGCCGTTCAAGTATTACGTAACGCAGTTAGGGGGATCAAGCAACGTGTTACGTAACATTAAGTTTTTGTTAAAATTAAAAGTCCTAACTCGTGACTGATGCCTCAGTTTATATGGTACATCTACACTACACATATTTTTTTTACGAAAAGAGTCGCGTCACTGAGTATACAGAAGTATATATATAGCAAATAACCACAATACATTGGCAAATAAGCACAAAAATTGGCTTTTTCATCTCGCCTAGAGAGAGACCGGACCGCCTTTTATCTCGCCGAGATTACGACGACATCGGTCTTGTCTCGGTGTCGTGAAGCCCAAATTTTAATCAATTTAAAATGGCGAGGATGTGAGACAACAAATTAAATTTCAACAACAGCACTTACATAATTATAATTTTAATTTGTATCACTTAAGTACAAAGGAACAACTAATAAGTATGTGTTCCAAATATTTAGGCAAGAACTTTATTGTGAAGGATCAATCACTTTTCCGGCAAAAAGTAGCGTTCCAGTAGTCTCATCTTCAATAAAGAAGACGAAAGGCCGGTTAGCATTAAATTCTGTTATATTTCCGCCAAATTTATTTTCAAGCGTTACTTCTGTAAATAAAAAAAGTGTTGGTAGTAACAATTTTAAATTATCTTAGCTTAAAAATAATATTACCTGTAGCCGCAAATGCAGTACTTCCTTTCTCGTGCACTATGAGTCCAGCTTTCTGAATAATATCCGAAACTTGTAGCTGATTATTTAAAGCTGAACCGCGAGCCAATCCAGGTAAAGATGCACTTGATGTAAATATTTCGTTGATACCAAGCTACAAAACATGCGAAGAAATAGTAGACGTGGTAAGAGTTTAGAAATTTTTTGAGGACCTACCGATTGCAAAATATCCTTCAAGTGAGATGTGTAGTCAAATTGGAATTTAGGAATAGATACTTTAACTTCAGTTTCATACATAAGCCATTGAAGTCGTTTAAGACCGTCACCTTCTACTTCGCGAATCAGTTCTTCTAGACCCCCCTTGGCGTTGGGCAGCATGATGGTCATGGAGAACTTTTTGCCCTATAAAAATAGAATACATAATTTAGATATGTACAAAATTCAAAATATATAGGACATTTTACTTTGTATGGAAGACGAATGATTTTAGCATCCATTTTACTCGACTCGAAATAATAGAAGAATTCAGTCTGAGTCATAAAACTGGCTCTAACATTCTTTGAGGGAGATGTGAAGAACGGCAGCTCGACGGTATTATTTGGAAGGAATGGCCGTGACCAAAGACCGTCAAAATAAATAGCGTTCAATATCAACATTACCGAGTGTTGTACATCACCTGTTCATAGAGATAATCTGAATATAAAGAAATATTACGAAAAAAATAAAAATTACCTTTAGTAACCAAATTTTTTATATGTCCGGCTGTAATATTGGCACACCAATTGTTAATGACTTGAGCAGCTCGTTCAGAATCACGGAAATCTAATTGTTCAATGTCCGTGTCATAATGAGAGTTGATGATTGAAGCATATCTCTGCCGTGGTTCGACAAATTGATCCACAAACATTTTGGTTCCAACATTTAAGTCATAGTAGACGCTTTGCATCTGAAAATTTCACAAATTAGTAGTTGTTAAACTCTTGAGAATGGCTATGCCATTTGCCTATACGTGAGCACAACATTTCTCGAATTCTCGAAGTATTAGAGTTATTTTGCTGTAAAGAACTGAATAATTATGAAAACTCTTACCTTTAATGATCCAAGAACTCTTTTGTATAATTCTCGAACAAGAACTGGTGACTTTAAGTTAGGAATAATTGTTGCCAACTCACTTTGAGTTAATGATCCTGCGCCTGCAGCTTCTGCCAAAAGAGCGAGAACTAATTTTACCGAAAATGGAGAGATGATTACATTGTTGGAGTCTTTTAGTAGAACGTTCTAATAAAAAAAATAAAATCAGTTGAACAAAGGTTGTAAAAATCTATATGGAGAAATAATATAATACACCGCAAGTAAATAACACCACGATTAAACCTAGGTATAATTTGTATGAGGAATAATTAAGAAATATCAGGACAAGCCATCTTTACTTTATGAGAACCCTTACAAAAGGTTTTTGCTCACAACAAACAACTGCTGCAAGCTTATCTTTTATTTATTTTTAAGTTTTTGAATCACTCATCAACTCTCAGTTGTTGAAATATCTAGAAAACAACCATCTTATCAACGATTGCCAGTACGGTTTCCGCACTGGCCGCTCAACCGGAGACTTACTAACGGCTCTAACGGAACGTTGGAATCATTGTCTTCATAATTTTGGTAAGTCCGAAATCGTCGCTCTTGATATTTCAAAGGCTTTTGATAGAGTCTGGCATGCTGCCCTTTTAGCCAAACTTCAAACATTTGGTCTGCACCCTACCCTCGTTAAAGGGATAGATAGTTTTTTGTCAGGCCGTTCAATTCGTGTAGTAATTGACGGAGTTACATCTGATTCCTACGAAATAAATGCCGGTGTACCTCAGGGTTCAGTTCTTTCACCAACCTTATTTCTTCTTTTTATTAATGATCTCTTATCCCTTACTCTCAATCCTATTCATAGTTTCGGCCACGACAGCACCCTTGATTTCGCGTACTCATTTGATTCTGTTATGAATTCACGTGGAAATGCTACATAAGCCAATCGGGAACGCATGTTTAGATCATTAAACAACGACATTTCTATGGTCCTTGCTTGGGGCAGAGGAAATCGTGTTACGTTTAATGCATCCAAAACCCAATGCTGTTTAATGTCCCTTAAAAAACGCCCAGTTCACCCCCAACCCATTTCAGTCGACGGAGTGAATATACCCAATTCACCCTCCCTAAACATCTTGGGTATCGAGATATCCAGCAATCTTAGCTGGACTGATCATATATTTGTAATCGCTAAAAATGCGATGAAATGTTTGGGTTTTCTACAGAGATGTAAGAAATATTTCACCCCACTTCACTTAGCGCTGATCTACAAGTCCCACATTAGGCCTAGACTTGAATATAATTCCCATATTTGGGCAGGGGCCGGACGAAAATTGCTAGTCTGATTCCTTGTAGACACATGGGAACGCGTGATACAAGATCTACAAATCGCTCCCACCCCTATACTCTCCAGGTAAAATTTGGACGTACCGTCAAATTTCAAGAATCTTTTCTAAGCAGAACAACACGAATGTGGAACAGTTTACCATCTTCTGTTTTTCCCTCGTCTTATCAGCCTGAAACTTTCAAACGGGGCGTACATCGACACCTCCTTCACCCAACCTCCTAACCCATTTCCCTCATCGTTAATTCCTTTCCTGCCAAGGCTGTGCTTAAGCATCATAGGGCATCCCCTGAGGTTTGGCATCATCATATATATATAGAAAAAAAAGGTTTTCCAACGTCTCTTAAACGACCGCAATGTTATTGTTACGAAGGTTACGAATCTCTTGTTAAACTGAGCGAACCTTTAAATTTGTACTGATGATCTTAGCAAGTTTTTATTAAAATTAATTGAAGGTGATATCGGAGACACTCGGCTCCAATATGACCTGCTAACAGGAGAAGTCAGGAGTTCCGCTCTAGAATCCTTTGCCTATCGTTGACGATCTGCACTCATCTTCTTATTATCTGTTTATCATATCATATGTGAGTGTGCAGAAGCCGCATTTTTCGGTGATTATCTGCCTCATAGGTTAGGAATGAGTTTGAATTATTGACAGATGGTGTTTGTTTGGTGGAGATGGCATTAATACCGTTGCCTCTGAAGTCCACAACCAGACACGACCTAGCTTCTCCGCTTCTTCCTTGTCACCTATTGCACTTGGTCTTTCTTTGAATTGTGTACCTCAATATCTGTTTTTTGATTCTTCCAAAACTGCGACCCCCATATTGCCATTGAGTCTTCTATGGCATCTAGGCACAGTGCATAATGAAGTTGCAAGCAGCATCACTGCGAAATTGATGAGTCTTTACTACTTGAACCCACTTGTGATCGTCACAGTCTCCACTAAGATTATTAAATGCAACTCGAGTCTTGTAAATGCTAGCGTGTATATCAGCTTCAGCTGCTGCAACTATTTTATGCTGCCGAAACAGAAATATTTATCCACTTACTCTATTTGCTGCTCTTCAAGATAAATTTCATTTTGTCTCCTGGAGTCTAAGCTTATGGGTTTGGTTTTAGCAGCATTGATTTTAAGCCTTGCTCTGTGACTTTCTCTACTCAGGGCTACATGACTCTCTATATTGGGTAGGAGTCATACATCTTCGGGATAGTCCAGACGCATAAGGTGGTTAAAAAGTTTCCATCTAATCCCTCGCGATGAGTGGTCGTCTAGGGCGCTGCACAATATGTCATTACTGAAGATCAGGAAAAGCAAAAATGACAGTGTGCATCTTCGCCTCATTCCATTTAGCATTTGGAAGGGCTTCGACAACTTTTCCTTGTGTAGGACGTTTGCATACGTAAAGGTACTCATATAACTCACGATCAATACTGTCAAACGCCTTCTCGAAAACATTAGATGTAAATGGAACCTCCCTTTGGCGGATTACTAGATGATAATTCAGAGAGTGCTGAAGTGATCGCTACAGGAGCAACCTTCACGAAAGGATGTCCGGTCATCATTTAGAGTGCGCTCGATTGTGTGCTTGTTTCGCAGTAAGATGGTTTTTGCCATCAATTTGGAGGCTACAATTAAAATACAGATACCGCGCCAATTGCTACAACTCCTCACGTCGCATTTTTTGGAATTTTTACAATTACGCCTGTTTTCCATTCAGTGGGATAGGTCTTCATTTCCCAACATTCCTGGATTACGGAGAGAAGAATATCAGCCGCAGCAATACCTCTAGTATTCCATCAATCCCTGATGTTAATGTTGGCCGTACCCGGGTGTTCAGGCTGGTATGAAGAGGTATTTCACGATGCAAAGGCGTTGTTTAGGACTTCAACAAAATATTCTCTCCTACTTCGCAGTTGATGTTCCTCCGTGACAAGAAGTAATCCATTAGTATCTCTAGCATCTCTTACAGGATGTTGTGTTAAAGTCTTTCCTACCTTTTTGCCTCCAGTGAACGCCTAAGACAACCATATGCGCTTTGCGGGTTTGGGATGGTGGAACCTAACTTTGTAACGCGTGGACCGATTTGGATGGTTCTTTTGCTGTTGTATAGAGTGTGATCCCCCATTGCTAATAGGAGAATAATTTGGTCTTATGGTGGTGGTGGGGGAGAGGGAGAGGTAGTAACTTCGTAACGCGTGGACCGATTTCGATGTTTCATTTTCTGTCCGGTAGAGTATGTTCCTTGATTGATGATTTAAGTGGAATGGAGGTGGGGTGGGGGGTTAAACCTAACTTTTTAACGCGTGGACCGATTTGGATGGTTCTTTCTTCGTTGTATAGAGTAGAAGACACTAAAAAACTAAAAATTATTACAAAATTTTGAAGTCGGTGCAAATTAAACAAATAAAACAACTACAGTACCACAATTGAAAATAATACATAATACTACCTGAACGTTTCAGCTCACGGGATCATAAGAAATGACGATTAAATATTTTTGTTGTAGTTTTTTGGTTTGTTTGATTTGCACGGACTTCAAAATGTAGTAATAGATATAAAATTAAATATTATTTTATGCTTTTTAGCGTTTTTTGTGAAGTCGGTTCAACTTTTTTTTTTAAAAACTATTCTATTTAGTTCTATTTTAAAACCGCATGGGGATACCTAGTCTCGAATACGGGAACCATGGTGTGGTGATCATGCCGCTCAACCAATTGATCCAACTCCGTCTTTTGCGCAAAGTCACTCTCATCAAATACATCTTTATTAAAAGGAAAAAATACCAGATCTTTCAAATCCCTTTATAATGTTTTTGCACGTTAAAGAGGCAAAGATTTGCGAACTATAGAAGGCATGTCATGAATTGTCATAATTTTACCGGCATTATTCCTCATCCAGATGTCTCGGACAGCAGATAAATACTTTTGGAGTAGTCCGTACACAGAAACATCCAATCTGAGCAATGCGGTAGAAACGAAGATATGATCACGACATTATATTTTGCCAAATCTACCGTGCGCCAAGCTATGTTACAGATAGAGCGTAACCTGACTATTCAGAAGTATCGATACAACGATACCAAGAGAAAGACAATAAGCGGCCATCTATGATGGAGCCCATACCAACTACATCAGCATCCATACTATTGTTAGAACCGCAGCCGTCTACTTCCCAATTGGAACCTCAATATTTTTCTCCATAAGACGTTAAACCTTTGCCGAAGGTTGCACTTCGAAAAATTTCAAAGAGAAAGCGACGTAAGGCCAGAAAGAGATGTTTTGGCTAAGGAACAAAAGAATAAAGAAAAGGTATCCTCAGCCAAGAAAAGCGACGTAGAAAGCAGGGCTAAAGACGGAGCGAAAAAGAAGATCTTGCACAAATCAAAAAACGGCTCTAGTTCTGAGGATGAATGCTTCTGTCTGATTTTCTGTGAATCATATTACGAAAGTTTACATGGAGAAAGTTCGATACAATACAGTTATGTCTGACGAGACTCGAGATAATTCTCGCTGCCGGTGTAATCAGGAAGGAATTATTCGGAATCACAATTTACTTTTCGTTGCACTGACGAGGTTAAGGTTACTTGTGACATTTTCTCAATTCAGTCCAATGCTACTGGGCCGGATGGTATTTCATCGCGTTTTATAAAACTAACTCTACCTTTCATTGAATTTGCAATAGCTGTCTCTTTTTCCGTATATTTCCGTCTCCTTGGGAGAAGGATTAAGATTGACGAAATCATCTCGCCTAACTGGGTTGCTGGAGGATGGACGGATGAGTTGAAGCCTTCTAGGATACGGCGATCCTCATCTGGACATTCTCACGTGTTAGTTACACCTCCAAGCGGTAGCAACCGGGCAATGCATCCTAGAACGTAGCCAATTAACTAATGCGAGAGGAGATAACCTCTTGAAAAATCCTCCTAACTTCAAGGTTGTAGTAAGCCATGCCAAGAGAGTCTGCAGTAGTATCCCCCTATCTGCAGGACCCAGACCTCAGGCACTTCTGTGGGAGTAGAGGTGTAGGGTATGGTAGACCCTAATAGGTTGGCTATACCCACGGTACCCAAAACACAACAGAAGCAGCTTTGGGAAAATTATCTTTTGAAGGTTCTGCGGCGGCTATGGAGACTGGCTTGCTTCCGCCAGCTGAAACTGCTGTAGCAGTCTTGGAAGAAGATACCATTGGCAGAATAATAACTAGCACTTCCTCAGGTGCGGCAGTGCAGAAATGGTAGACTCTAACGAGTTGGCTATCTCCGCGGTACACGCACCAGTAGAAGATGCAGACCTGCCTTTCGAAGGGTTAGCTGCGGTTAATCCGTAGAAGGTTACTGACTGTGCCTCTGGACTAAAGCTTTATGGCCTGGATCCCTTCAATGCCGTGGACAAAGAAGGGGTGAAGGTTGTAATTAACGCATGGACCAAGAAGGAACACTGGAGACGGTGGAACAGCATGGATTCCTGCAGATAGGCTAGGTTTCCAGCAGTGACCCAGGAAACCGAGGTTTGTGGCGACAGTGGGATAACTGGATACTCAGTTGCCCCCACTAAGGGAGACTGGAAGGGAACGAAAAGGGACCCGATTCTATATAGTCTTTTTCGGCTAATCCCCAGAGAGGTGTTTTTAGTGAGAAAGAATCTCACACTGCCGGAGGGCATGGGCTGTCCGGTGTCTTTTGGAAGATTTTCAGCTCTCCCGTTAAAAAAAAGCAAAACAAAAAAAGCGCTATAATATGTTGTATAGCTGTTCAACATCATAGCCTCCAGGAACTAATTTTTTTGCTTTTGATTTACTATCTAAATAATATATATTTTCAATATTTTAACCTCAATAGAAAGTCTAAAAAGTCCGTATATAGTCACCAAAGTGGTGCGCTCCTAAAGTACCGAGAATGAAAACGAGTGAGAACGAAAACTTTAATCGCGTTTTTCTCGAAACGTATTTTTTCCGTGCCGTGGAATGTAACTTAAAAAGTAATAAAGCAATCAACTTGAAATTTTGCACAGATATTCTTTAACTTATTGGCCTTTGCACAAACCTAAAAATGTTTATTAATTGTTATAATAAATATTGTTTTTAACGATTTGTGTATAAAAAAAGTATTTTTTTTTCTTTTTGTCCTGAAATTTTTTTTGATTTTTTTTATGTAGGTTCTTGCAAAGCGGTATAGCTTATTTAAATGAAAAAAAATTTAGTTCGTTGATTTTACAGAGGGTGATCAACGAATTAGAAACGTCTAAAATTTATTTAATTTTATATTGCTCATCAAGTTTTTTTACACTAAAACAATATCTTTTTGTAAGTCGAATACCTGAGATCAAAGATGTATCTGTTGATGTTTATTTTATGACATGCCCTTTTTTTCATCCAATTAAGAAATGGGTAAACCCAAACTGCTATGACTATTTCCACATTTATGACCGATTCTAGGTATGTAATTACAAACATTCTGTTTTCGGCAAAAAACTGGAATTAGTTTTCAATTCAGTCTTAAAGGTTTATTTGAAGGATGCAGTTGCAAGATTTCTGAGCGATATTATAAACGCTTGAGTGATATTTGTGTGTAAATTAAAGATTTAATGTGAAATTTGATATTCAAGACTATATTGAGAAAATGGGTCGTAAAAAGCATATAACAAATGAAAAAAATATGCTATTGGTGAACTATTGAAATCAAAAAAGCTAACAAATCGTGAGATTGCGAGTCAAGTGAATGTTTCGTGTGCGACAGTGAGTAGAATCTCAAAATTGTTAAAAAATTATCAACCTGCAACATATAATAGGAGACTTAAGTGCCAAGGAATCAGGAAAACTACGCCTAGGACAGACCGAAGAATAATCCTTATGGCGGTAAAACAACGTAGAGCTCCTACTAAAGTTCTTAAACGGAGTCTGGATGAGGAAAGAATTCAAATATCTCAAGTTACCTTACGCAGGCGGTTATATGAAAGCGATTTGAAAGGGAGGCAAGCAGCTAAAAACCCAAGGTTGACTTAAAAAATGAAAAAAACCTCGGCTTGAGTGGGCTAGACAACATGAACACCTTACGATTAATGATTGGAAAAAAGTAAGCTGATAATGTTGCTTATTTTTATTAAATTTCTTGTCATAGTATAAAATGTATTAAAACTAATGATTTTTTGTTAACTTTAGGTCATCTTTAGCGACAAGTCTCAGCTGCAACCGATGACGGAATCTTTTTGCTTTGTAAGGAGGCGGCGATAAGAGAGATACAAAGAAGATTGTATGCAAAGATCGGTCAAATAATGGTATGGAGCTGCATTTCTGGAGAAGGTCCTGGCCCTGTATACTTTGTTGACGAAACAATGAGACAAGATCAGTATAAGAAAGTCCTCCAGGATGTTTTTATTCCACATACGAATTGACTCCTTTCTGCTACACCTTCATGCAGGACAAAGCTCCTTGCCATTCAGCGAAATCGGTCAAGCACTTTTTAATGAAGGAGAAAATTGAGGTACTTCCATGGCCCGGCAATTCTCCGGATGTGAATCCAATTGAAAATTGCTGGGCCTTACTAAAGGTGAAAGTTTACAGTCTGCAGAACCGAAATATTGCAAACCTGAAGCAAAATATTTAGAATGTTTGGACAAATGACGACCAAATGCGAGAAATAATTATTAATTGTGTAGAAAGTATGCCCAACCGAATTAAGGAGGTAATAAAAAATCGAGGAGGAATCACAAGATATTAATAAAGTTTATATTAATTTCGAATCCATCTGTTCCGAAAATATATGTGTACATAAGAATTTGAATTTTTGTTCTGATCTTTTTCTAAAAACTACCAATAAAAAGCTAAGAAGTAAAAATGTTCATGCTTTTCTAATTCGTTGATTACCTTCTGTAGTTAACTACAAGGACCTGGGCGTTCCACGGCGAAAACTCGAGGAGTCAAGTTTGATCAGAATAGGGCACCTGCCAATGAAGTGCAACAAGTTTTCATCTTCGTCTAAATTGCACAATGAGCATAAACTCCCTCCTTCTCTTCTACACGGAGAGGCATTTAATTTTATCAGTCCTCCCCTGTATCGCCAAATCAAACTTATTTTGGTGATTTTGAAGGCATCTTTGAGATAACCCTGCCTGGAGAAATAATGTAACTTGTCATAGAGTCCTTGTCGTACAGTCGTCCTTGCTCTCTCTACTGCTCTATCCCTAAGCCATTCCTCCTCCTTTCCTACTATTTCTCTAAAAACAGCTCTAAGTGAAAGGTACGTCTCTTGACGGATATCGAAATTGATGTTGTGCTTTTCAGCCAATTCTTGCCACACAGAAAACCAATATATATTTTTATTGATTACCTTCCATGCAACGAGATGTGGTAACCTTTCATTTTTATATTTGTAAAGCACACGTAATGACATTTTAATGTGTGGATATAAGTACAAGGTAGGGCAGTTTCTAATGTTATCATATAGTTCGGTGTATATTCAGGCAGTTAAAACATTTTTTTAATGAAAAAACGTTGCAACTTTTCAACGGAAGCATACTCCTGGAAGCCCCAGAATTGTGAGCCATAGCAAAGAATCGATCTCGCCACCGCGTCAAATAGCTTAAATTTATCGTTGTGATTAATTTTATTTCCCCTGAAAAATTTCTCCATGTTATATTGATACTAGATTTTGCGGATTCGAGACGATTCTTGAAGTTCTTTTCAAGTGATACTCTAGGGGTAAGGACTATTCCCAGATAGGTATACTCCTTAACGACTTCTATCTCCTTACCTGCGAAGACCCAATTTTCGTTTCGCTTTCTAGCTCCCCCACCACGTTAAAAGATAATAATTTTCGACTTACCCAGATTGACCACCAAGCTCCATTGCTGACAATACTTCTCCAGATTGCCAAGCATTATTTGTAGCTTAGTAGGATCATCTGCAAGAATCACTATATCATCTGCGTACAAGAGTAATTTCAGCTGTAGACCATCAACATCAAGTCCCGTTTCTAGTGAATCCTCGAGGTCATTTATAAACAGCACAAACAAGAGCGGGCTTAGCACACAACCTTGCTTAACACCAGATTCGTGCAAAAACCTCCCGAAAATTTATCCCCATTCCAAACATGTGATTTTGTGCAAAGCGGTATAGCTTATTTGATTGAAAAAAAATTTTGTTCGTTGATTTTAGTTAACTACAAGGACCTGGGCGTTCCACGGCGCAAACTCGAGGAGTCAAGTTTGATCAGCTGTATCGCCGCCATTTTGTTTTTTTTTTTCACTAACAAAAACAATTTGTATGTATACATTTAAACGTCAGTATTATTATGTAATTTCATTCATAGCAATAAATGCTCTCAGGTTTAAAAGATGCCGGGTTAGAGGACTGAATAACACGAGATTTATAAAAAAAGGCACAGGTGTTAGCACAAAACCGGACCAAATGAACAATATAAAGTAAACGATCTCCTGCAGTGGACTTAGAGTGATGCCAAAATATTACTGTTTATTTTATATATTGACAATGATGAGTAATTCTATAAGAAAAAAAAGTTGTTGAAGACAGCATTCATCGCAAGTGGCTGTTTGCGAAGCAAAATTTTAAAACAAATTTCATTTTTGTGTTTGCTTTAACAACCAGCATTATCTTTAATATGTAAATAGGTGCGGCTTTTTAATGTATTCTGTTCTTTCAGGTTAGGAATTTACACAATTCATGAATTTTTTATTCCTTTTCCCATCTTAAAAGTCAAAATTATACAAGCAAAACGTTTACATGCGATCATCCCAGAATACAGACGATCGTACACTTATAGCGTTATCTGACGGAGATCTTACGCGGATGCTTATAAAATATTTCGCTCGACATTAGTAAATGTTTTATAGAAATTGTCGCTTTTCCGATAAGAATAAGTAGTGAGTAAATAGAGAAAATAAATTCCTTAAAATAATTATTAACGCAAAACACAGCTTTGCTACCACATAAGTAATTTTTATTTAAAATGATTAGGCGCTTTTGAAAATATAGAAATTATCGTAATTTGCGAGCTGTTCGTCAATATTTTTTCCCATTTCGCCAACAACTTTTTTTTAAATGTTATATGCGCCGACAACTTCTTTAAGTCAATGTGGCTACATTTAGCCTTCATTAACTTTGTTGCTTTAACCGTGAAAATCAATAATAAACTCAAAATGGTGAATAAATTATTTAGTTAACGACACAAAATGCAGAAACGTCATATGATATAAATTTTAATTCAGCGAAGTTTTTGCAAGAGAATACCCAAGTGAATCACTGCCTGAGTTAAGAGTCGTTCAAGCAATTTTTGAGTATGGTAAACTTATGCTGGGGATTTCCAGCCTGTTGTCTTTATCGTTTTGTTTTTTATTTTGCTTCTCAATTATCAAGTTATAGTTTGTTATTGGTGTGAGTGCAGTAAATATGTTTGCAAAAATAAAAAAATAAAAATAATTACCTGAAGAACTCTCCAGTCGAAAGCGTCGTGCCTGTCGTTCTTGTACGGTACGAAGTCGTCATTATCCCAGTAATCGGCATCGTTTATATTTGATGGAATTCCTTGGCTCACGCCTTTCTGGCCGTTAACTGAAGATTGCCTGGCACTGAATAATACATCGCTGTCATCCCGTGGTAGTGCATTGACTCCAAAAGATATAAGGAACACAACCAAAACTGAAAAATTGCAATAACACCCACAAGAAATAGAATTAATTTGATGGCTTTTAACCAAAAATTTAAAATGCACAAGCGCTTAAAGAATACAAAACTTACAGAAATATAGCATTTTGGTGGCTCAAGGTTTATAAAATTCACAAAAACAAGTTTTATCACGAGAATTATCGCACCATGAACTTCTGTGGTAGACTGACCGGTTCAGGTTCAGAGATGGGCGAATGATTACCTCACTAGCAACAAACTCGAAAAATAACAACTGTCCTCACTGAAGCTTAGCCGTAAACTGTCCAGTCTATCTAGAAGCTCAAGAATCGTGATGAACACTTAGCAAGATACTCGCAGTTCGTTTTTTACTTTAGTGGGGATCTCATCTTGGAATGTTTTTCTACAAATAGACACTAAGAATCTGGAATTTGCTGATCATATTTCCTATGGATCTGGGGATCAAAGTAGTTTCAACTTAAGGTGGTTGTAAGTTTTGCACATCTCTTGGGATCCATCATGTCAATTGAGCATGCTTTTGTTTAAAGAAATGACAGAAATTGCCGTAAGAGAGGTTTAATTTGCTTATACTATAGTATGAATGCTTCTGCGGAATTTGTATTTCACCGAGAGTTGGTTAGAGTTACGTAATATATTAGTTCACTAATTTTAGGTGGATGAAGTTTTATCTGAATGCATGTTTAGGAAATAATAGTACAACTCTTTGTCTGTTGTAAGCGAAATGGTCTCAATTTTACAAAATGATAGTTAAAATTCAAATAAATATCGGCAATAAAAATGTGAACTGGTATACAATGGTATACAAGAATTAAAGGCAAGCGGAGTTCATCAATCGATCGGACATCATAAATTAGCTTTTCTTCAGACCCAGTTAACTCGGCTGTCGCGGAAAGCAACCATCTCTATTCCTCTCTCGATCGTCACCATCCTCCCCGGCTCCTTGTTTTCTCCTACGAACACCCTCATGCACTTTCAAGCTCCGAGTCTTCTCTTTCCTTCAATTTTCGTAAAGACGACTTTGAAAAATTAAATCACTTGCTCCTCAACTCTAACATTGCCACTATGCCTCAACATCTTCCAGTTGACGTTGCTTTAGAGGCGTTCTATTCAGAAATACACGCTTGTCTTACACAATCTATCCCCCTTTTTCCTCGTTAAAACTACTCCATCCTCCGTATGGTACGACAAAGAATTACGCTCTCTTCGCAACAGGAGAAATAAACGTTGGCAAACTTTTCTTTTAACCCAGACTGAGTCTGACTATTCTTCCTATCTATCTGCTTATACCTTTTTTTCTGAACGTTGTGGTACTCTCTACTATGAGTACCTCCAACGGATGGAAACTAGCCTCATATCCGACCCCAATCGTTTTTATAACTTTAATAATTCCAAGAAGAAATCCAAGGGTTACCCCTCTACCCTAAAACTTGAGAATACCTCTTCGTCTGATCCTAAGATTATCGCCAAACTCTTTGCACACTTCTTCAGTGTATCTTTCAGCGACAATTGCATTCAAACGACGTTTACGTCTTTCGACCCTGATCCCGAACTAATCTCCGCCAGTATCAATGGGCTTGAGGACAACTTCAACCCAGGTCCTGACGGCATTCCGGCCATCGTTCTTAAAACGTGTGCCATGACCTATCGCTAAATTATCATCCATACCTAAACTATTCGAAAAATTGGTCTATGATTCCATGTTTTTCCACTGTAAGTCTATCTTCTCCCTCTCCCAGCATGGCTTCCTCAAAGGATGATCTACAACCACCAATCTTACTGACTTCGTCTCCAAAACACTATGTGCCCTGGAAAACGGTAAAGATGTTGATGTTATCGCCACCGATTTTAGTAAAGCCTTCGACAAGATCTCCCATAATGTTATCTTGTTCAAACTTGATCGCCTAGGCTTCCCCTCCCGGTTCATCTCCTGGATTCAATCCTACCTCAACAACCGTCGGTACAATGTTCTTTTCAGCTCATCCATTTCTAACCCTATTGTCGCTCGTTCCGGCGTCCCTCAGGGCAGCCACTTCGGACCATTGATTTTTATCCTTACAATAAATGATGTTGAATGTGTCATCAGACACTCAGAGCTGTCCATTTATGCTGATGACATAAAAATAATCAAACATATCTCCTCCACAACCGACTCTCTTCTCCTGCAAAAAGAACTCGATTCATTCACCACATGGTGCATAAAAAACTTTCTAGAGCTCAATGTCTCCAAATGCCAGTCCATATCTTATTCCCGCAAGCGTCTTACCATCACCCCGAGAGTCTATATGTTAACCGACGTACCAGTCCCTATCGTTACCTCTTTGTGTGACTTAGGAATAATCTGTGATAGTGAACTGAATTTCTGTTCCCACATTGACAGCATAATTAACAGAGCTAACTCCGCGCTAGGGTTTGTGAAGCGCTGGTCTAGAGAGTTCTCCAATACTTATGTTTCCAAATCTGAATTGAATATGCCTGCCAGGTATGGTCACCTACATAATCAACTCACATTAATAGGATTGAATCTGTCTAGCTTAGGTTTATACGCTTCGCTCTACGTGATCATTCGTGGGTTGACAGATTCAACCTTCCACATTATGAAAACCCTCTAAAACTGATCGACTTACAACCTCTAAGCAAACGTCGTGATGTTTCCAACATTCTTTTCATTTATCAATTATTAACTGGTGCCATAGACTGCCCTTCAATCCTTAAGTCCACTCCCCTTTCCGACTCGACCGCCATCGCACAAACTACGGTCAAAGCGAGCTAATTACCAAGATGTTACGAAAAGTCAACGACCTTTCCTCTTTTGACTTCCATCTGAGTAAATCATCCCTTCACAAAGCCTTATATCTTGACCCCGCCTATCTTGATCCTGATCGCCTACCTTAGTTCTTCTTACTTACGCCATCTGCCAGTATATACTGTATTTATAGCTCATATTGTAGCTTATATTTTTTATTTATTTAATTATTATTACTTATCATTTATTATAGTTTATAGAATTAGTATTAAGTTATAGCTTGTATTTTTTTGTATTTTTATGTAATAGCTTGTATTAAGCTTAAATAAATAAATCGCTAACTCTGAGGTAAACAAACCGAAAAATATTTCATCCCTTTTACAACCCTCGAATATGTAGATCGCAATAAATGACGAGCTCCGTAATAACGAAGCATTTAGTACCTTTACCTCTTCTAGTAAAACTACATTGGGAAGGCATCCTCGGCGCCTCCGTAAATAAGTTGCGTATTTTTCTTAAAATTACATAATTGCAAAAAGTAATTAGCATTACCTCATAGGTATTGATCACCCTTTAAGGTTTCCTTTTTTTTTGCTGAAGCATGAATCCCAGTCTTTAGTGATACTTTAAAAAGGTGCAGTATCTGGTTTATATAATCTTTGGCACACTTCTTTACGAATCACCCTGTATACAGTGAATTAGTTTTCAATTATCTTCAATTATTTTCAATGATGGGTACTATGTACTGTGTATTGTAGCAGTAGTGCTGGTAATTAATTAAAAAGTTGTGTTTCTTTATTAGAAGAATAATTAGTGTAATTTTTAAATATTAAAACACTTTAATAGTTGTGTTTGAATGTTATCAGTATGCTCCCCAGTGGAACGTGATGTGTCCGGTGAAGTTGGAAAAGATTTTATGTTTGTGCCAATAGTGCCCATTGGGAGGATGCGACTTCAGCGGATCGTGGTGTGTCTCTGTCCGGTGAAGCTGAAGCAATCCTGTGAGTGAACCCCGATATAGCTGGTGTGTCCGCTTATTGGGTAGGTGACTTTATGACTGGATTTGGCGTGTCCATGAAGGTCAAAGCACCCAGTGATATATTAAAAGGCTGGTGTGTTCGCTATATAGTTTAGGCTAACTCTGATCTCAGCAGTTGTGTCCATGAGAGTCAGAACACTGCCTAATTTGTAGTGTTTGTGTTTCTCAGTGCGAAAGTAGTTAGACACTCCCACTGAGTATTTAAATATACTAAAAGATTGCCTTTCCTTTTCTGTTTGCAGACTTTGGGTCGGGCATCAATAAAGTGAATGAATTACTAAAGTCATAGTTATTCTTGCAATAAATAACTTTTTTTGAAAAAAAAGATCGATTGTGTCTTTGATTGTTTGTTTTATCGTAAAGCTACCAATAAGTATCTTAATAAATCTGTCGATTCCGGAAAATACGATAATGTTAATTTTGGTAAAGATGTTATATTCCAAAGAAACACACTATTCCAATTCCTTTTTAACTTTATTTCTAAGAGAATCTACATGCCAATCTACCGCTTCGATCGTTTTATTTTTTGTATTTCTATCAAGATCTGCTTTACTATAATTATCACAATAATATAAAATATTTAGTAATGAATGTATATTTTTGGTAAAATTGAGTGCTCTTTTTGCATAAAACTTTTACCTTTTTCAGCAATCAGTGCCCTAATAAATTACTTTACAACTGTCTAAATTAAAACATTAGAAACACCTGACAATAATAGTATAAAAGGCCTTGATCTTCCTGGACTCGCTTATGTTCGAACTATGAATTAAAATTTATAAAGAAGAATTAGTGACTTTACACATTTTGTTTGTTTTGAAGTTAATTGTAAAAGGTAATTATATTGTTGTGGTTAACCATAGACGCAATAAGTTGAATAATTAACATAATAGTTTACCTTGGATTTTCTGGAAAACGAGTCACGAATTTTGCCAAACAAAACTTTCTTGGAATGATATATGTATGTATGTAAATTGTCTGAAAGTCAATATTTTACCAAAAACTGGAATTAAACTAAGCCCCAATTCCTGATCAAATAATTATTGTCTAAATTTCGATCAAAGTGTCATCTCACCTATGTCAATATTATACGCCTGTAGAGTATGCGAATATTATAATTAAAGATCACTTTTACCAACTTTTCGACGATACCTTGATAAGGTGATATAGAAAATAAGTTAGCTGAAACAAACCGTACATAGCCAATGGGATGAAAAAGTCTGGAATAGGGAGACAAGGATACATGCTATCTCCTTTGTAATTCTTAATTGCTATTAAATACGTAAGGTACTGCGTGGACTTTTTTAACCTAACATAACATCTACTATATTATACATCCGATTGCTCAACATAGAAAGTGGACTGTAACACAACACAAATTAACTACAAGCTTTGTTAACCATTGCCTTCAGTGCATTCTGAACATCTATTAGATGGGGATTACCAACGAAAATCTGCATATACTAGATTTTATCGATGTTTAAAGACGGAAGGGAAGCTTCATTTTATATAAATTAAAAAAGAATCAAATAAAATTGCTGGACAGAGATACAGCTCATCCATTTCTAACCCTATTGTCGCTCGTTCCGGCGTCCCTCAGGGCAGCTACTTCGGCCCATTGATTTTTATCCTTACAATAAATGATGTTGAATGTGTCATCAAACACTCAGAGCTGTCCATTTATGCTGATTACATTAAAATAATCAAACATATCTCCTCAACAATCAACTCTCTTCTCCTGCAAAAAGACCTCGATTCGTTCACCACATGGTGCATGAAAAACTTTCTTGAGCTCAATGTCTCCAAATGACAGTCCATCTCTTATTCTCGCAAGCATCTTACCGCCATCCCGAGAGTCTATATGTTAACTATATGTTAACGTATCAGTCCCTATCGTTATCTCTTTGTGTGACTTAGGAATAATCTGTGATAGTGAACTCAATTGACAGCATAATTAACAGAGCTAACTCCGCGCTAGGGTTCTAGAGAGTTCTCCAATCCTATCCAAATTTCTCTACATCTCCTTGAATATGCCAGCCAGGTATGGTCACCTACACAAACAACTCACATATAGGATTGAATCTGTCCAGCGTAGGTTCATTCGCTTCGCTCTACGTGATCTTTCGTGGGTAGACAGATTCAACTTTCCACCTTATGAAAACCTGAAACTGATCGACTTACAACTTCTAAGTAAACGTCGTGATGTTTCCGACATTCTCTTCATTTATCAGTTATTAACTGGCTTTTTTTTCATAATTATTAATTAATGGCACAAGCATTCGCAAAGTTTTACTTTTGTTTTTTACTAAAATTGTTAAAAAAAAACGTTGAACCGACTTCACAAAAAGCACTAAAAAGCATAAAATAATTTTTAATTTTATATCTATTACGACATTTTGAAGTCGGTGCAAATTAAACAAACAAAACAAGTACCCAAACACAATTGAAGACAATACATAAAACTACTTGAACGTGTTTCAGCTTTTTATAGAATAGAATTAACCCTTCTAGCACAGAAGGCACACTTCTTAGGCAGGAACCCAGAATTAATTCACCTATTGCATCAAAACGATGAAATGAGACTCCCACACCAACATGCAAAGGAAAAAAATAACAAGTAAAAGAAAGGAGCAGGAAGAGATCAAGTAAGGGAACCCAGCACCCAACATGCAAAACAGAAAGTCACGTGAGCACAGACAATAGATAATTCTTAAATGATACCTTGCTGAGAGTTAAATCAAAATAAGGACATGCATTAACAGCCCTACATATACGATTAATTGGCTCATGCATGCCATAATTTGATCTAGACGGTTCAACATGCAATAAAGAAAGTTTTAGAAGGTTATGTTGAGACTGTCTGAAGGAAACCCTGCTTACAAGCAAACCTGAGTCTACATTAGAGTTCAAGAGCTGGTGAATAAAGACCAAGTCAGCGACTTTGCGCATTTTCTCAAGCGAGGGCAAACCGAGCAACCGGAGGCGGGAGTCTGAACGGATCGTCCAATGGGAGCCCTCTTAGCGCAAATCTAAGAAAATTACGCTGCACCGATTCGATACGCTTGGAATGAACAACGTAGTAGGGGGACCAGACCTGAGATGCATACTCAAGAATAGGTCTAACTAAGGAGCAGTACAAATGAATCAATGTTGGTATATCCGAGAACTCTCTAGACCAACGCTTAACAAAGCCCAGGACTAAACTACCTCTAGACACGATATAGTTGATATTCAGAGTAAAGTCAAATTTCCTATCAAGTTTCACCCCAAAGTCGGTTACGGACAGTACGCGACGGAGACCATTCCCCGCGAAGTTGTAATCCCAAGCTTGTAGATTAGGGCTCCGAGAAAAGGTCATAGCCTCACATTTCTCAAAATTGAGGTGTAAGCCATTATGCTCGCACCACTCAAGAAACGTATCTAAGTCCCTTTGAATAAGGGCGGCATCCCCACCATCCTTAACATAAGAGAAGATCTTCATGTCATCAGCGTAGATTAGAATATTAGAGTGCGAGATCAGATGGACAATATCGTCAATGGCAAGAACGAATAGTAGAGGGCCGAGATGACTGCCTTGTGGTGCACCAGATGAAGCTCTGAAGATTTTAGAGGTAGAGCCACGGAGCGACACACGATATGTCCTGTCTCTTAGATAGGAAGAAATCCAGTCAAGAAGAACAGGGGGGAAACCCAACCTCTCGAGTTTAAATATAATTACGGAGTGAGGGAGTTTATCAAAGGCTTTACTGAAATCCGTGTATATACAGTCAGTTTGCATGCCTCGCTGGAGGCCACACATAACGTGGGAGGTAAATTCCAGTAAGTTCGTAGTCGTTGATCTACCGTTGATCACTTTTTTTCGTGTCTTCTATTTTGTAAAACACAAAAAAGAATCATCCGAATTAGTCCACGCTTTAAAAAGTTAGCTTCAACTTCCTATCCCCACCCCCATCCCACTAAATTTTTTTTCTCGTGGTATCAACCAGGGAACATACTCTACCCAACAGAAAAGAATTATCCAAATCGGTTCACGCGTTACAAAGTTTGACTACTCCTCCTCCCAACCTAAGCTAAATTATTTTCTCTTATTAGCGATCGTGGATCGTACTCTGTACAACAACAAAAAACCATCCAAATCGGTTCAGGCGTTACAAAGTTAGCTTTCACCCCCCCACTCCAGTAACATTTTTCTTCTCGTGAGGTTAAGGTTAAGGTTTAAGAATTATCCAAATCGGTCCACGCGTTACGAAGTTATATTTTCCCTCCCCTTCCCCCCACCCTAGTCCAAATTTTTTTTCTCCTATTAGCACCCCACTGCACCAAATTTTTTTTTTAATTGTACCAATCGGTGAACATACTCTACCCAACAAAAAAAGAATCATCAAAATCGGTCGACGCGTTACGAAGTTTGCCCGGTCAGACATAAAAAAAATAAAAAAATACACGTTGAACTTAGAACTTCTTTGTTTTTGGGAAGTCGGTTAAAAAGACCAATCAAATTTTGTACATCCTGTACATAAACTCAAAATAAGAAAAAAAACATTTTTCGAGTTCATAACCTCAAATATCAAATATCAAAGACCTGATGGCCTAATTCTGGTCTTGGATTTGGATTATGCGCAGCAAATTACAAATGAGCCCCAGCTGCCCAGGTACAGAATCTTGTTATCAAGTGTAACAAAACTATTAGTAACAGCAGCGCAGCATCCAGTGTAAAATAGATGGATATCTTACAAAACTCCGTTTTTTATTTTACAATTTTCCGCAAATGAGGACATTTACACCTAAGAGAGAAGGAGTTAACACTTAGGACATATTTACTAGTCTATTCCGAGAATGTACATCTTCCCATTTTACCAAATATAATCCCGAACACTTGCAGTTAGGAATTGCTCGATTAGTAAAGCAAATCATATTTAGTCTCTAAGTTTGTCTCAATAAAGTTAAAAGAACCTTCTGCTAATAAAAATATTTTTTTTTAAGTACTAACTTGATATTTAATTTTCCCATTTGCTTCGACGGAAACTTTGACAAAGAAATAATTGGTATCCACTGTACACATAGACGTAGTCAAGGTGGTAGGGCTGTTGCCCCCCCCCCCCCCTCCTTAGCAACTGGTAAACGAAAATTGAGATTCAATTTTTTGAATAAATAGATTTTATAAAATATTCAATGACAATCAACCCCCACCCCTAATAGTAACATCCTGGCTACGCCCTTGATTGCCACTTTTCCGATAAGGGGCACAATTTTTAAGTAATTTGTTCCAAACTTCTAATCGGTGAGTCTGTGACTGATAGACAAACGGACGCGTAAATTAGGCCAATAATTCCAAGTTTTTTTCAATTTTTCAGGTACGCAACTTTAAAACAACAACTCTTGTAAATAGCCACTTTTGAACATACACCTCTTTACCATGATTCAGCCAATTTCAATAATAGGTGATTTGGTTCGTCGTTAAATGTTCGCAGTTATGTATGCTCCCTTAGCTTTTACTGCAAAAGAAATCCGGTTCTATTCATTTAAGCTATGAATGATCTTCCATTGGAGCAGACTCGATAAAAGCTCAGTAATTTAGTTCTTCAAAACATTTCACTTTGGACGGATCAGGTATAATGATGTCATACATGCAGATTATAATTTTAATGCTTTTATGTGATTTACCAGGCATAAGTGGTCAAAAATTAATAACTTACCTGGTGCTGTCAACTACAGAGTTTAAGTTATTGTTTCGAATTGATTCAAGTGACAATAGGAACATAAATTAAAGGAATAGACACGTTTTTATTCTTACCGAAGATATATAGATACTTAACATTTTAATTATAAAAAGAAGCATCTTAATCGATAATTGGCTTTTTACAAGATTTACGAAATGACAGAGGCCATTTTTAGTTATCAATGAAAGCTTTTGCAAAACCATAATTTCTTCAGCTTACTATAGTAGAACAATATTAAATTACTTACAAAAACGTGCATTGCGGAAAGCCAGAAATAGTCACAGTTTTTCCCCATTACGTCAAGTTAGCCCGAAGTGAACCTACAATTCTCCACAATAGAGTTTCTTAAGTGTTAATAATTTATTTTAAAAAAAAGTTGTTTATTTGCTAATGTTGTTCTTCAAGTTTTTAACGGAGCGATAACGAATTCATTCTAGACTTTATTACCCCCAAACCAGTATAATTTATTAATAATAACTTAAATCGATTGTTGTTGCTTCGAAAGATATTTTAACAATTATAGCCTGTTTATATTCGATTTGAACCGGTAAAAATTTAAGATAGTTAAAATTTTAAGCAAATATATGTTTAGTGAGGAAATATATTTTTTTTTCTCTCTACATATTACAATTTAGAATCAAATTTAATTCTAGTATGGTTAGGCTAGGTAGGTAGGCTGCTATCCCGAGAGGGAAGGCGCGTTTAGGTGAAAGTGGTCCATTGTGCTACCACATTGGGGCTAGATTTTCGACCCCATGATATACCTAAAAAAGAAAAGACTATTAGGAGCTCCTGCCAGAGAGGGCGCAGCTCTACAACGTGGCCATGTTGAAGATATTCCTATCCCACTAAGTTCTCTTAATAGGGAACTCTTTCTACATTGCTTGTCGCTGGCAAATGCCAGATGGAGCGCTCTGAAAGCATGTAGCATATCCAGGGCAACCTGGCCAAGTTATAATAATACTAAGACATCCGATCTGCTCAACAGACCAAGAGCTGTTATCGCAAAAATCACTTCGGTCTGCACGAGCCACTGTTTTTTTGGCGAGCATGCAGCTAGGCTGGGCGCCCCTGCCAATACACACTGTCGCAGTTGTGATGACGTGCATGAAAAAGAAATCATTATTCACAGAAAGAGGGCTCTGGTGGGAGTACTTCTTTGAAACCTAAAGGCAATCTTTGGGGGTAAAGATTCAGGAAATAGTCAATGTGATTTGTACGCATCAACCGCTTTTTCAGGCGTCGAAAAACGTTGACGTCGCATTTTATTATTTTTGATCTGCGGGAATAAGAAGAAATCATTGGGTGCCAAATCAGGACTGTACGGCAGATGACCCATCAATTCGATGTTTTGAATACTCAAAAATTCACTTGTTTGAGCCAATGTGTGCGAGCTTGCATTGTCGTGTTGGAGAATGATTCGTCTTCTGCGATTGGTTTCCCTTATTTTTCAAAACGCTTCTGGCAAACAAATGGTGGTATACTATTCAGAATTGACCATTCTATGTTGCTGTAATGGCATGGTGGCTACATGTCCAATTATTCCGAAAAAAACAGGCGACCATTTGCTTCGAAGTGCTTCGTGCGCGAACAACTTTTGATAGATTTGGCTCGTCTTGAAAGACCCATACAGTGGATTGTTGCTTAGTTTCGGGTTCATATGCGTAGATCCATGATTCATCTCACGGTATGTCACATGACGATCTTGAAAAAACAGTTCACACACAGCATCGATTTTTTCTGGCACAACAACCGATTTAGGACGACCTTCACGAAATTCGTCCTGTAGGGAAGTGCGACCACGATTCAATTCGGAAAACCAGCGAAACACGGTGGCTCGTGATCGTGCTTCATTACCAAAAGTCGAAGCGAGTTGATCAGCACACTGTTGTTAGTTTAATCCACATCGGAAGTCATAGGAAATTTTCGAACGAAAGTGTTCACGATTTAGTTTAATTTTTTGACCAAGATGAATGTTTCAAGTACCTATAAACAACACAAATAGCACTCGCATGACAAAACATTGTGAGTACAATTACCATTAAAAATGTCCAACTTTACGATGACAATGTCAGATTTGAAATATTCACACTCGTGTTGCCATATCTCAAAACCTAAGTACCAGCCTACTTACACTCAGTCGACTTCAACCGTGCTTTCAGATAAGAATCAGGGTTGTGAGTAAACAGAGTCTAACAAAAAACCGGGTCCTACTAGTTGTGGCATAAAAATGGTGCTGGAATAGTGCTAATTGGAATGTTACCATGATGGCGACGCTCCACACTTAAACCAACCAATCAACCAAGGAGCTCCTGATGAATCAGGTAGGTCCCTGGTTCGGAAAATTCCAAAATACCGGCTCCTGCAGTGATAGAGCCATTAGATTATCGTCCCTATCACGTAACTAAAAACCATTTGGAACTCCTGATAAACCAAACTACATCCCTAACATCACCTAGTTCGACTAGCTCCTTAAAATGGGGGCTTCCAAATACCGGCTTCTGCGGTTGGCTAGAGCCCTGCAGTTGCAGAGAAAGTGAGGGATGTTATCCTCTTTTTCCTCACCTTGGCAACTCCTACAAAAGTCAGACGTATTTTAAGCTCTATACTTCAACAAAACGAGCACAAGAGAGTTTTCCCTTTAAAAAACATGAACAGATGACATGAAACAGAACCCTCATGCAATATCCAATTTGAGACTTTAAAAATATTGCGAGAAATACTACGAGAAAGGACAATTCCCCAAACTTCTCCTAATGTTTACTGTGGGAAGTTTCGGTTTGTTTACACCACCAATGCTCAGCTGTTAATGGCAGCTTCCGGGCTTGTATCTAGAGTAGGCTGTGCAATGATCCAAAATTACAACCACAACAGCAATGTTGTGTTTTAGTCAAGGATCAACCAGATTGTCCGATGAATTAGGCAGATGTGTTTCCTTTGCCATTTATAATTAGGAAACTTAAATAATGTTTGTTTAATTTCCAGCTTGCGTATGGCTATCGGCGAGTTATGTCCACAGTGCTTCATAATGTACCTATCTATAAAATGATACAATTTAATAAGGATAAGTTTAAAGGTGAAATTTGTATTTTAATATTTTATTTTTATAATTTTTTTTCGTTGAGAATACACACCCTACTGAATGCAATATTACAATTTTTTGTATTCTGCTTTCATAACTATACAGTATTATGCGTATATAATGAATTACTTCAGTTTCCGAAGTTATTGTGTCTTACTCTCTATTCAAAAATCAACAAAGTGTACAGGCTTTTGAAATTTATTTTATTTGAACTATCTGAACCAAATTTTATGAAAAAAAATCTTTACCGGAAAAGATGATTTCCGCAGCTATGACAAAATTCAAGTCGATAGGAACAGTAGTTACTGAGAAAAACTGCCATGAAATACAGCCAGACGGACACCGAAGTCTCACCATAAGGTTCTTTGACCTTTTATGTACGGAACCCTAAAAATACGGTGACTAGTTGTTACTGGAGAGGTCATTCGACTATTTATCATGGGTTTTCAGAGAAACAGATGCGATTATTTTATTTATTTATGTATCCAGAAATGAAAGTGAGCCTCGTTACACGAAGTGGTTTTCTTTTAAAAAATGTGGAACACCTTTTTTTAACCGCCTACCCAAAAAGTTCGACGTATTTTTCTTATGTCTGACCGGGCATAGCTTCGTAACGCGTTGACCGATTTTGATGATTCATTTTTTGTTGGGTAGAGTATTTACACCGATTGGTACCATGTCATGGGGGTGGGGATGAAAACTAACTTTGTAACGCGTGGACCGATTTGAATGGTTCTTCTTTTATTGTACAGAGTATGATCCCCCATTGCTAATAGGAGAAAAAAAATTGGCCTAGAGTGGGGGGAAGGGGAAGGGGAAGGGGAACGGTTGGTCTAAATTCTAACGCGTGGACCGATTTCGATAATTCTTTCTCTGTTAGGTAGAGTAAGTTCCTGGTTGATACCACGAGAAAAAAAATGTTGGTGGGGCGGGAGGGGGGAGATGGAACGCGTGGACCGCTTCGGATGGTTCTTTTGCTGCTGTATAGAGTGTGATCCCCCATTGCTAATAGGTCCTATGGTGGGAAGTGGGGAAGGGGAAGGGGTAGTCCAAATTCGTAACGCGTGGACCGATTTCGATGATTCTTTTTTTGTTGGGTAGAGTATGTTCCCTGATTGATAGCACAAGAAAAAAAATTTGTTCGGATGAGGGTGGGGGTGGGGGGTTGAACCTAACTTTTTAACGCTACACCGATCTGGATGGTTCATTTTTTTGTATAGAATAGAAAATACTAAAAAGTGAAAAATAAAATAGTTTTTAAAAAAAAAGTTGAACCGATTTCACGAAGGGCGCTAAAAAGCATAAAATAAGTTTTAATTTTATATTTATTACGACGTTTTGAATTCGTTGCAAATCAAACAAACCAAAAAACTACAACAAAAGTGCTTAATCGTCCTTTGTTATGATCCCGTGAGCTGAAACGTTCACGTAGTTTTATGTATTATCTTCAATTGTGGTTCTGTAGTTGTTTTATTTGTTTAATTTGTACGGACTTCAAAATGTCGTAGTAGATATAAAGTTAAAAATTATTTTATGCTTTTTAGCGATTTTTGCGAAGTCGGTTCAACTTTTGTTTAAAAGCTATTTTATCATTTTCAACACTCAATCAACAAACACACGGCATTGACCATGATCCGCAGCTTCCGTAGCACTTTTAGCTACAACAACAATATTTTCGGGTGATCTTGCTGAGCGACAACCAGTAGAGTTTTTTTTTTTTGAATCGGAACTTGACCGAGACATTAAAATTTTTCCAGTGGGTTTACAATTGCTGAACGAGACGGTGCCTTAAATCTACCGCTTGCAGTTCGTTAATTGGATTGGTTTCTATTTATCCTCAAGGTAGCCATCTAGGACCAATGCTTTTTATCGTTTACATCAATTCCCCAATTCGAGAATATTCTATGTTACGCTGATGTTGCCAAAATTTTCCGCGTTATTTCAAGTGTAAACGGCTGTGCACTATTAAACTCTGACTAAGGTGCCTTTCATAATTGGTGTACTACAAACTTCCTCACTCTAAATATTAGCAATTTCAGTACTATGTTATTCTCTCGATCAAGGAATCCAGTGCACTTTAACTACACCTTAGACGGACTTGACAAGACCAAAGATGTTCTGGTTGTAAATACAACCTTTTTATTTGACGGCCATATAAACACTATCGTAAACAAAGCTAATTCTCTCTCTCTGGGTTTGGTTAAGCGATGTCCTAAGTAAGTAAGTAAGGTAAGACCTGTTTTGGAATATGCTAGTCCTATGTAGTCTCCTTTTTATGAGATTAATATCAATCGCATTGAGGCTGTACAGCGTAGATTGGTAAGATTTGTTATGCGCGGCCTTCTTTGGATCGCCTCTTCGGTTGCCTCCTTACACTCACCGATTAAAGCTTATTTCATTGGAATCTCTTGGAAGTAGACACGACAACTCCAGAATTGTTTTTGCCTTCGATCGCTTGCAAGGCACGATTGATTCCCGAACTGCTGGGGTCTCTGTATTTATCGATTCCTGCTCGCCCCTTGAAAAACCAATGCTTTCTACATATTTCCTATCACCGCACTAATTATGGTATGCATGAGCCTATTACATCTATGTCTCGTTTCTTTAATAATCGTTTTAAGTTTATTGATTTTCATTTGTCAAAACCTTAACTGAAGAATCAGCTTTGTTACGGTTACTTTTTCTATTTCTTATGTAATTATATTATTATTTCGATGTAGTAGTCAGTATTTGATGAATCTTAATAAATAAATATAAATTCAAGTCACTACGTTGATTGTTTATTATATAACTTATTATATCAGAAAAACAATAATCAGTACATACTTTGAATTAATATTTTGTTACATTTGAATTACAAAGTCGTTTTTTAAGAAACTGTGACCACGAGGTTTGGCACAATTATAGAAAAGAAGAAGAAGCACTCAGTTTCAGTGTTCTTAACTGGAATGATTTTTTTCAGCTGATTTTGTGGAATGTATCTGAAATGTCAATCGTTTTTTGCCGATTACTTTACGGCATGTTTTTTCTGGAACGATTTAACTTAAATAAAATATAATACAATATGCTTGAAAAAGTGAAGCACGTAATTTTAGTTCTTTCTGGCAAGGGAGGTGTCGGAAAGTCTACTGTTAGCACTCAATTAAGTTTGGCGCTCAAAGAAAAAGGTTACAAAGTCTGTGGTTGCCGTTTGCAGCAAGTGGCTTTTTAAAATCAAAGATATATTTCCAGGTTGGGCTTTTGGATATTGATTTGTGCGGACCCAGCGTACCTTATTTACTAGGCCTTGAAGGAAAGGATGTGTACCAGTGTGATGGAGGATGGGTTCCTGTATATACGGACGAAGACAAGAAATTAGCAATCATGTCAATTGGATTTCTATTAAAGAGTCGAAACGATGCTGTAATTTGGCGTGGTCCAAAGAAAACTGCTATGATTAGACAATTCTTAAATGATGTGAAGTGGGAAGAATTGGATTATCTTATAATTGATACTCCACCAGGTAAGTGCACACAAATTTTATCTTAGGTTTGCTACATGATATGGTATTAGTTATAGGTCTAAGAATTAATTTATGTATTATGCCAATGTCAAACTCCACAATTCAATGTAACATTATATGATTTTGAGTGACTCTTTGTTAAACACTTGGTGTCCTCTTATCACTAAGGGATAGGAAACCGTTCCGTTTCGATTCAAATCTAGCTGCATTTAAGTGTGCTTGGCTTATGTACTTTAAACGACGAATCAAGTAACGAAATTACTGTTAAGGGAATGTGTACGACTTTCACGGCTCCCATATGTTCGGTTTATGCAATAATGTCAAAGCTCAGGGGATGCCTATTATGCTAACACAGCAATGACAGAAAAAGAATTAAGGAGATATCGATGAACGCCTCGCTTGAAAGTGTTGGGCTCAAAAGACGAGGGAAAACAGAAAATCGTAAACCGTCCCACATTCGTGTTGCTCTGCTGACCTGGCCAAGCTCTTGCATCGACCGTTATGATGTGTCTACATGGAGTCAGGCTTGCATTTTCGATAGAACAATGGCCATCAAAATATCGGTAGAGCTCCAGAGAGTCACAGAGAGTGAGGGATCGTTAGCTTGCGCTGACTTTTGTCTAAAGTTGACAAAGCGGGTTATCCAATCCCTGCTTATGTATGGGAATTATATTTGTGACGAGGACTGATGTGGGACTTGTAGATCAGCGCCAAGTCATACGGATTAAAATATTTCTTATATCTATGTAGAAACTCGAACCAATTCATTTGGCGACAGAAAATATATGGTAGGTCCAGCTAAGGTTACTGGATATCTCAATACCCAAGATGTTTAAAGAGGACGAATTGAGTATAATATTAACTCCGTCGGCAGAAATGAGTTGAGGGTGAGCTCTGTGTTTTTTAAGCGACCTTAAATAGCATTGGGTTTTGATACATTCAACATGAGACGATTTGCTTTGCCCCAATAGAGTATCGTAGAAATGTTATTTAATGATCCAAACATGCGTTTATTAATTGATGCTTCCATTGATTTCCGTAAAGTTCTCACGAGTACGCGAAATCAGCATAGCATTATAAGTGTGAAACAAAACAACATTGATAAACAGAAGAAATTAGGTTGGAAAGAGAACTGAACCATGAGGTACCCCGGCATTGATATCGTAGGAATGTGATGTAACTCCGCCTATTATTACACAGATTGAACGGCCTGACAAAAGACTTTCTGTCGATTTTAAGAGGTGAAGGTCTAAACCAAATACTTGCAGTTTGACAAAAAGAGGAATATGTCGGATTCCATCAACAGCTTTAGAACTATTAACAGCGATGATTTCGGACTCATCAAAATTAAACCGCACTGACAATCGTTGATAAGTTGGTTATTTTCTTGATATTTCAGATAAAACTGAAGTAAATGCAATTGGTCTGTAGGTCCCATTGATTAGCAAGTTACAAAGCAAAAGCCCAGGATTTTAAAACCAAGGGCGAAAAACTATCAAATTCAGTAGCTTTTCTCAGATAGAAAAGATGCACCGACACTGAAACGTTTATGGAATTTTAGAATGGGTGTAATGTAATGCGAACAGATTTTAGCTAGTAGATCAATTATTTTGATAGACAGTCAGATTTCCTGACCTTATTGCGCCACATAACGCTTTTACTTGACGTGGACATAAATTGTGAGAAAGCGTAAAAGAAAGTTAAGAGGGATCGAGCGCAAAACATCAGTGCTAAAGCACACAGTTCTATCAGCTATCAGCTTGTTTTTTTTTATTTATTTACCTATTGCAGAATACCCGACTAAGGGGTGGTAAAGTTACAGTTTAATAGAGAATCTGCTGTCGCATTTGCGCTGGTGAAATTAGGCGACGGAATTGCGCTGAGTACTGGTTTCCAAGAAAGCGTGCTAACGAAATTGCCTTATGGTTGTATACTATATAAATTTTATAAAGGCATCATTTCAGCTAAAAATGAATTGTGAAAAATTATTGTTTTTGGTACGAAACAAAATTTCTGAAATATTTTAAGTTATCTCCTGAACTTTTTAAAAACGTTGATGTAGATCTAAGAAAATCTCTTTAAACTACAGAAAACCATAACTTATAATCTGTTCCAAAAAGATTGGCAGTACACGCTCTTATGGACTATTCCTGTCTACTTTATTTTCCCATCATTTTCCTATGCATCCCTCTTCCTCAGCACGCTGTTGCCACGATTTCAACTCAGAACATTTTCTGATTTTTCCTCGAGGACTCTGGTTGCCATATCAAAAGTATGTAAATATAACAAGTTTCTTGTGAATCCATAACCATTTATTAGGGATTTTTTTTATTAACAGCTGTGCAACATTGAACCAAAAATATATACATATTTCCAAATAAATAATTCAAAACAATTTATAATAAGTAAATTCAAGCATTTCTGCTAAAAGATATGATCTGGCTACACTAAATGTTCCTTCCGACCATTAGAGTCACTCGAATTCGTATTGCATCGGAGAATTTCGCATGTAAAAACACCCATCACCCACCACTGAGTGCTGATCATTGTCGGCCGTCCAAAAGCATCTGGCTGCTGATTGTTCTTATCACAATCAGTGCCTCTTGGTTTGTCGACCAAGATACATCAAAAGGATGGCTGTACATGGTTTTTGGCGAGTTTGAGAAATTTGGCATCATAACCAAGTAACTTTTTTTGACATTTCCGGAAAAATTGAATTTAGTATTGCCGTGGGAAGAACTTCAACCATAGACTAAAAGACCGAAAGTCTTAGCTTTTGGAAAAGTGTTTTGCTATTAAACCTAGTAAATCGACTAAGTAGAGTTTTTAAATATACGGTAGACCTCTACTTCTAAACAGCCAAAAATTATTTAGAGGTTATTATTTCTTTTTGACTTCTCTTTGACGGAATTTAAAGCTGAATAAATTTAAAATTTTAAGAAGAATTTTACCATTGATTCCGCCATAAACTCGATTGCCTTCACGATCGTATCAACTTATATGATTAGGTTCTTGCTTCCAATAGGACCCCTTTGCATATTGCCAAAATTGTAAAGGGGTGATATGTAGACAATTTATCGATTTTTTGTTAAAGAACTAAATAGTCTTCTAGCATCTCTGATTTATATCATTTAGATTTTTTTGCTTGGAAATATATGCTTGCGAAAATAAACGACAACCAAATTAGCTATTTGGCTAAGCCATTGCCACAGACATCCCCACAATTTACGAAAAAACACCCATTACAGTTCTACGACTATCACATCCAAACAATAAAAAGGTTCAAGTTCGCTATTTAGGGTTTACATCAACCGTTTTTAACCGACTTCCCAAAAACAAAGAGGTTCTAAGTTCGACGCATATTTTTATTTTTTTTTTTATTTTATTTTTTTTTTATTTTTTTTTTATGTCTGACCGGGCATAACTTCGTAACGCGTCGACCGATTTTGATGATTCTTTTTTTTGTTGGATAGAGTATGTTCCCCGATTGGTACCATGTCAAAAAAATTTTTGGTAGGGAGGGGGTGGGGGGTGGGGTGAAACCCAACTTTGTAACGCGTGGTCCGATTTGGATGGTTCTTTTTTTGTTGTACAGAGTATGATCCCCCATTGCTAATAGGAGAAAAACAATTTGGCCTAGGGTGGGGGGGAGGGGTAGTCTAACTTTGTAACGCGTGGACCGATTTGGATAATTCTTTTTCTGTTCGATAGAGTATGTTCCGTAGTTGATACCAGGAGAAAAAAATTTTGGGGCGGAGTGGGGTGGGGGTGGAACCTAACTTTGTAACGCGTGGTCCGATTTCGATGGTTCTTTTTCTGTTGTATAGAGTATGATCCCCCATTGCTAATAGGAAAATATGTTGGTCCTATGGTGAAAGGTGTGGGTGGGGGGGAGGGGTAGTCTAACTTCGTAACGCGTGGACCGATTTGGATAATTCTTTTTCTATTGAGTAGAATATGATCCTAGATTCTACGAGAAAACAAATGTTGCTGGGGTGGGGGAGGGGGAGGGGGAGGATGGAACCTAACTTTGTAACACGTGGACCGATTTGGATGGTTCTTTTGCTGTTGTATAGAGTGTGATCCCCCATTGCTAATAGGAGAATAATTTGGTCCTATGGTGAAGGTGGGGGAGGGGGAGGGGTAGTAACTTCGTAACGCGTGGACCGATTTCGATGATTCCTTTTCTGTTCGGTAGAGTATGTTTCTTGATTGATGCCATGAGAAAAAAAGTTTAGTGGAATGGGGGTGGGGTAGGGGGTTAAAACTAACTTTTAACGCGTGGACCGATTTGGATGGTCCTTTCTTCGTTGTATAGAGTCGGAGACACTAAAAAGTGAAAAATAAAATAGTTTTTAAAAAAAAAGTTGAACCGACTTCACAAAAAGCGCTAAAAAGCATAAAATAATTTTTAATTTTATATCTATTACGACATTTTGAAGTCGGTGCAAATTAAACAAATAAAACAACTACAGTACCACAATTGAACGTTTCAGCTTACGGGATCATAAGAAATGACGATTAAATATTTTTGTTGAAGTTGTTTGATTTGCACCGACTTCAAAATGTCGTAATAGATATAAAATTAAAAATTATTTTATGCTTTTTAGCGCTTTTTGTGAAGTCGGTTCAACTTTTTTTTTAAAAACTATTTTATTTTTATTTGTAGTAGTCTACAAGTGTGAAAATCGAAAATTTCAATTTAGTACATATATAGAACATTACAAAGCTAACACTATCCCGCTATTGGTCTCCTGAAAAAAAAGATAACAAAATAAATGTCCTGGGTTTTACTGATTATCAAAAACCGTTAAAACATATTTGCTGGAGCTTTGTAGAAAAGTCGGAGATTTAAGAAAAACATTTTGCGAAGTATCAATATTCATTAAATGCGAGAAAATAATTACTGTGGCCTTACCATTTGTTTTATTTAATTATGTTAAAGTGTATTTCAACCAATTAAATATATAAAATTGTTATTACTAGGAACATCTGACGAGCATATTACAGTTATGGAGTGCATGAAAGATGTAAAATGTGATGGGGCCGTAGTTGTTACTACTCCACAGCAAGTAGCTTTAGATGATGTTCGAAAGGAAATAACATTTTGCAAAAAAACTGGCGTAAACATAATTGGGATAATTGAAAACATGAGCGGGTAAGTAAAAACTCAGTAAATTATATAATATATTCTAAATATATACTGCATGAATCTAAAGTTGATTCAGTAAGACTTTTTTTTACTGAGTTCAATGGTTTCTAATCGAAGACGTAAAACTTTTTATATCTTCATTTAAAATCAACCAAAATAGTACAAGAAAGGTGTTCATTTTAGATTTGTCTGCCCACATTGTAATGACTGCAGCAATATATTTTCGTCGGAGGGTGGAAAAGCATTAGCAGAGTATGCAAAAGTTGAACATCTTGGCACGTTGCCTATTGATCCAAGAGTGGGCCTATTAGCGGAAACTTGTAAATCTGCAATAACGGAGTTACCAGAGTCTTCATGGGCTGAAAATTTTTCTAAAATTGTTCAAAAAATTGAAAGTATAGAATCAGTTAATTGATTTCTATTTGTTGTTTATAAATATTTTAATGAATTTCGCCGTTTTTAAATCTAAACTCCTATTCAATTCCTTTTGTATCCTATACATTTTCAGTTCATTTATTTGTTAATAATAGTATAATAGTAACATTATTTTTTCGTTTCTCGAGTAACCGATGACATCTAAGCATCAAGTAAAGTTCTCAGTTAACTTCGGCATAATAGTACTGCCTAACAATTTCCACTTATGCAGAGTGATCAAACCAATAGAATTAAAATCGGTTCACGATTTACGAAGTTAGGCGCCGCGTCCTTCTACAACTCTTCGCATGCCTTAGCAACCAAGTTTAACATAAGAAAAGCAATACAATCTATTACAGTAGGTGATGCAAGTGATGTTTGTGATGCTAGAGTTGAGCAATGTTCAACTTTTCTCTGCGGCAGGATCATTTCACAAGTGCAGTGCCTGAAGAAATAAAATGGATTCTTTCGACGAGAAATTAATTAACGCTGTACAGAAATGCAATTATTTATATAATAAGAATAATATGGAGTGTAAAAACAATAATTGAAAAATCAAAATATGGCAAAATATAGCAAAAGAAAAGACACATTTCATTCAAATCTCACTTATGAATGAAATGTCAAAGCAATGGTCGCAGTAATTGTAACTTCATCCATAACAATGCATACGTCGCGCTGCTTATCAAAAGCACGGGATGAGTAGGCTACGCTCATTGTAATTCCACCTTAAGACCAAGACCAACATTTTTGTCACGATAAAAATTGAACATTAGGAAGTTAGGCTCCGCCTCCCCCGCCCCCAAACTAGGACCAGACTTTTCTTCAGAGTACCAATGGGGAACATATTGTATACAAAAAATGATAATCATTTGAATCGAGCCATGCTTATGAAGTTAGCTCCCCCCATACTCTCGTATGGTATGTCTTGTCTTAAGTACGTGGCTTAAAATGCATCGTCAAACACAATCAACCTTAACTCTACCGTAAGTCCACCCACCTAATAGAGCAACATACTCTAAACAACAGAAAAAGAATCATCTAAAGCGGTCAGGACCACAAAGTTAGGTTTCGCCTCTTCCCACCGTAGAATCGTTCAAATCGTTGTCACAAGGTACCGCGACCTTCCCCACCCAAGGGAACCCCCAAAGCGAACTCATTATCTTTACATTGCTAAAATTAAGGAAAGTAAACACCAATCAAAGTGATTTTTTATCGGAATGATAATCTCTTGATCTATATTCCAATATGTGAAAATTTCAGAGTTTTATTTGGCTACTTGTTTTTAAGAACTGGTGTAGAAATTTATTCAGAAACTCAACCAAATTGTATTCTATAGTATTCGTATGCAGTTCTGAGATGCTGCTTAACAGCGACGGTAGCAGAATTGATGTGGTATTTAATATGCTACCGTTTTTGTGTTTTGGACCATGTGGCGTCATTGATCCATGGTCGTCGTCCGCTCTCTAATCGTCTCACGTGTTCGGTACCACTGCATTTCTTCGCCCTTCCCCATTTTTGGTTGATGGAGTCGTCGACGGTCGGTGTTAAGACCGTATGTGCGATGGTATACAGGGTGTTCAGAAAATGTGTAGGAAACGCTATACTAATGGATTCTTTGAAGTATCCTGACCAAAATTGTCTTCCATACCTTCTTTGAAAGAGGACAATTTATCCTTTCTAATGGTTACATGCCATAATTCACTTACAAATTCAAAAGTTATTAATATTTTTATGCTGCTGTTGAACGGCATTGAGGGTACTTTTATCTCAACTATTAATGCGTTCTTTGGATTGTTTTGTTTATTCGTTACGACTTGTGCTTGAATTTGTTAAAGATTTGTATTTCGATTTCGCTTCTTGTTTTTGGGGTTTTATTGGTTTTGGTTTTTGAATTTTCTGGTTTTGGAGATTTACGGGAACGACAATTGGATTACGGATTTTGTTTTATATTTTGGATACGGATTACAATTTTGAATTTAACATAATGGCTAACAATTTCTTCCTAAATGAAGAGTATACGGACATGCTGCTCATTTATAGCTCAATATTTGAGGCTAGCCGCCGAAGGTTACCAGAAACTGGGTCTTTTCGTTTCCGTTCCTATGACAGAAGCAGGGAGCTATTACCTGGGGTGGATGACCGTGTATTCGGGTTAGTTGCTGACAATCCCCGCATAAGCACAAGAAGAATTGCCGTTAGGATTGGTGTATCAAAGAGCACAGTTCATAATGTTTTGCGAAGGCACCAGTATCACCCATATCATTTCCAACCGGTGCAGGGACTTGAGCAAAGAGATTATGCAAGTAGAAATCTCTTTTGTAAATAGTTGCTAAATCGCCAAGAAAGTGATAGAGAATCTATCTCAAAAATGTACAAAAGATGTAAATATGGGGTTGTAAATTTCCATAATATCCATTTATGGGCGGAACAAAATCCTAGGCAATCCTCCCAAAAAGTCACCAATATTCCTTTAAAATAAATATTTGGTGTGGAATTATTAGTGGCCGAATATTGGGACCAGTTGAGTTACCCGTTATTAATGGAAACACTTTTTTGGACTTCTTACGTGGCCCCTTTGAAGACGAATTATACAAGCATATTCCACTAGCGGTTCAGGTGCGACAGTACGAACGAGATGGATTGGTCGCGGCGCACCCTGTGTATGGCCAACAAGATCTCCTAATCTGAATCCATTAGACTTTTATCTATGGGGTCATTTAAAAGACCTTATCTACGGTTCAGAAATAAGATCAGTAGAGCAATTGTGGCAAAAAATCTGTACAGCTTGCGACCAAATCAGAAATTAACCTAGACTTGGAGGTGTCATCAAAATGTCTCTTATTTCGAGAGAAGAAATGTGTGTTGTGCAGCCCACATCATGCAGAAAACACATTTCTGCTCTCAAATATGAACACATAGAACAATTTAAAAATAGCATTTCTCGAGCAGCATAACAATGTCTAACTTTTGAATGGCTGCAGAATGGCAGGTTAATTCTTTATTTGTTGTAAAGAGCTTCCTGAGAGCCTCTTAAGACAAGAAAAAAAATGATATCCTTGGATAACATACCAACATTTTGTGCAAAATTTTCCCAATATTCATGTTTGAGGTCCAATAACTCGAAAATTTTTAAGTGGATTATAGCATGTTGGGTACCATTAGAAAGGATGAAGTGTCCCTTTTAAAAAAGCTTTAAACGTTGGTCTTGCGATGTCCTTGAAAGGACTTACAAGCATTTAAGGGAGCACACCTCTTTTGAAGGAACCAACAATTTTAAAACACGATTTTGAATGGGAAGGGTTCATTTTAGGGGGGAGGAGTTATCTTGAGTTCGACATTTTTAAGTTGCGACTTTCTTCTAAAAACTGTAATGCCATCTAGCTGTATATTGTATAATGCTAGCAACAGGTGCCGGATAAAAAATTTAATATTGTATAGGCAATTTGCTGGACAAAGGGAGGTGTAAAATCGTCACAAATATTTTATACCTCGTCAGATCAAACTTACAAAACTTAGTTGCCATTTTCTGCCCACTCTGTAATTAGGACTTCTGCTGTTGGTGTTTCCTGTGATGGTTTTAAGTAATTCATGCAATTTTTCGTTATTAAAAAAATTTCATTTATTATATTTTTGTCTTTTTAATTACTAAATTCAACAAAACTATAAAACGTTTTCTTATATTAAAACTACGACAAAAAGTAACAATTTTAAAATTATGAGACACACTAATTCAATAACAAATTTCTGCATGATATCACTCACAGTTTTAACAAATATTAACTATGTTCTATCGCCGTTCTTTTGTTTCACTTATTATAATCTTTTCCCAAAGTTTTGTAATGTCCGAATGCTGCTTTTGTTGTTCGTATGAAAATGACAGGAGTATCGTAGGAAGAATCTGCAAATATTGTTGAGCTAATGCCGTCTCCTGCAATACACAATGTAAACTGAAAGCACTTTTTCGTCCAAGACTACCAACTACTCCAGTTTGAGCTACTTCTTGCTCATGTAATGCGGCAACATTTTCAGCCTGATAAATTGAAAAGTTTTATGTTGGACATTTTTTGTTTTAAATATTTATTCTTACTGCGCTTCCCCTAATAACTCCCTTAATTTTTTGCTTATTAATGCTAAGCATTTTTGATAAGGCACGCTGATGATCTGATACAATGCCTTTTTCTACTCGATCACATAAGTCACTAAAAATCAAAAATATTTACATTGTTATATAAAGTAACATAGATACGATCAGACAAAAATATGCTGAAACATTATATGTTTGTACTTTTTTTTACCTATGAGCTGTTAGTACGTCCAACAGTAAGTTAAGCTTTTCAACAATAACACTGCTTTGTATAACTGAACTCTTGTTCGAAGTTGCTGCAATATCTTGCAAGCAGGTAACCATTGTGTAAAATGTATTCTCCGGAAAACATGTTTTTGAATTATCTATAAAGTAAACTGGTTATATTAATTTTTTTTAAATTTTAAAATCATTATACCTATTGTTCTCAATATGCTTGACATATCATTCATATCTACACTTTGACTATGCGCTCTAGCGGAATGCTGTTCTGTCAGTCGTTTAAGTCTAGTCGTACAGTTAAGTATTATTCTCATCGTTTCTCGACTAGATGCCAGCCTTCCTTGGTCTTCTAATGGTAACTCCTATGGAAATGTAAAGAATCAGAAATCATATTTATATATTAATGAGCGTTTAGGAGAGATTCATTTACCTAGTTTACAATTATTCAGTTAAATTAAATAATGTTTAGCTATTCTATTAATTTTCAGAAATATTTCACAAAGTTTTGTTATGTTCACTACTGCTAATCCTTAAACAGATTACTATTTTGCTTAGCAGACTGAACTCATCATGGTTTTGATCTTCTACTGCACGCCACAAACACTCAATTTGGAGATCCACTAAATCTGCTTTTATTTATATTCTTTAAAAAGTGACTGTGAATTAATCAAAATTCACAAAAATATGTGAAGGAAATATTTATATTGACAATTTTGGGTTTATTTATTTTATTATTATTTTATGAGCTATAAAAAAATATTTCTTTAAATTTCATATTAAATACCGAACTCACTTGTGTTGGTAAACGAATCATGACTATTTCTGTGACTTCAACACATTTTTAAAATGTTTGTGGCTTTTAACTAAAAGCCGCGACCAGAATATTTCATCCTTTACTAAAACATATTAATTTAAGCCAATCGACGGTGGTTATAGTCAAAATTAAAAAAATATAGTAACTATCCAAATTAATGGTGATTTCCTCAATCCACACTTCTGAGCCACGCTAAAATTTAAAATTTAAAAGAATGAACAAAACCGATCCCCTACACATTATATATAATGTTTTCTTCCGAATATCTCCAGCCGTTTTTTTAAGAAAAGTTTAAAATGAGAAAGCAAAAGTTAAAAATATCGATTTACTCAATAAACACTCTAACGCCTTTAAAACTTTTGTATTTTCCTATTTGGCAGTTTCTAATTTTAATTTTTTTAGCTAGGTATTATAGAGCAAAAGCTAGCCGCAAAAAAGCTGGCCGATCGACCAACAGGATGAAATGTTTTTTACATGTTAGTACTCACAGTTAACATAAGAAAAATCTTTGTGTGCCTAAGCAAAACTTTTTGCACAAGTTTGGTATGTCCCCTCACTGGAACATTTTGTGAACTGCAACTGTACCAATGGTGTAACAGCTTAGAATTACTCTTAAAATTTAGTATTTACTGAGTACAAAAGAAAAAAGGTTGTGTGCCTCGTTAAATTTTTTGGTAAGGCCAGGGCACACAACTTTTTTTGTTTTTGTTTTTGGCGCATTGCTGTACCTATCGAGTAACAGCTGCAAGCTTACATCAAATTAAAGTTTTCAAATTGTACTATTTGAAAAAAAAGTGTGCCACGCCTATGCCTTTTACAAATACCTGGCACACCACTTTCTTTAAATTCGCATATTTCTTCAAATTCAGATATGCACTTGTTTGGCTGTATTCGGGTTCCTGTTTTTGCGTTTTTTAATTGTTAAGACGTGCAATTGTTAAAAAAAATCATTAAGTAGTGTGAGTTTGGCCATCACTCATCACATCATCGCGGTTTCAAAAAATCGTCTCCGGCCGTTTCCGAGAAACTAAGCACGGCGCGCCACGACGGTTCTTGTCCAGTTAAAAACCGGTCCGTTCTTGAGAAGAATGTGGACAACCAAAAACATCAACGTGATGAGGAAGGAGAACTCTACGGCCCCGGTATAGCATAATAACTCGTAAGTTACTACAATCAAGTTATACACCGTAATTTATCATTAAACGCGTTTTCCCGAGTAAGAGTTCTCATAAAAGTATTGGTCCGATTTCAATAATTTTTTTTTCAATTGTTCAGAAAACATACCGCTATGTTTTCCCGAGTACGATTTGCAAAATTTTATTTTGTTCCATTTTTATAGCCTCTAATAGGTCAAAAAATGACGTAAAAATTGAAAATTTTTACAAATTGTTGCATAACTTTTACAAATTGCAAAATAAAAAAAATCTGTCTCGGGAAAACATAGCCAACGTAACTATGATTATAAAGAATATAAATTTTCAGATTACAGATTACACAATTGGCCACAACTTTGCTTAAGCGGGACCCATGCAGTTTCAACATCAATGTCATCAATGACGTTTCAAGGTCGCGGGAGTTATTTTTTTTCATCTTCAAAAGTAAAATTGAAAAGTCAAAACATGTTTCTTCGAAATAAAAAAAAATTTAAATGTATTCAGTAGATCCTTCACAATTTATTCCCCAAAAAAACCGCTCAATTTCAGGCCTCCAGAATAGAGTGCATCATTATTTCACAGATAGATCCAAATGAGACATCCTGCGCCAAAGCAACACGACGTAGAGAGATGTTCGGGTCTTCAACAAAGGATTTTAAAATTAAGAGTGACTTTTCCTCATAAAAAAGTGCAACAAAATTATAAAAATGAAGCTGTGTTTTTTGTGTGGTTGCAATGGCAATAAATTAATAGACTTCAATGAAAGTACTTTTGAAAAATACTCAGTAAATACTAAATTTTAAGAGTAATTCTAAGCTGTTACGCCATTGGTACATTTGCAGTCCGCAAAATGTTCCAGCGAGGGGACATACCAAATTTGTACAAAAAGTTTTACTTAGGCACACAAAGAATTTTCTTATGTTAACTGTGAGTACTAACATTTAAAAAACATTTCATCCTGTTGGTCGATCGGCCAGCTTTTTTGCGGTTAGCTCTTAGACTATTAAATTTTGTCAAGTTAAAGCCTGAAGAGGTAACATTGAACTAAATTTATTTTAGAACTTATATTTAAGATTTCGTGTTTTGAGTTTGGGATTCGAATAGAGCTTGGCACTATTACAGATTTCTATTTTTTTGGTGGCCAAACGAACTGGTAGAAGAGAACTTAGCTCGCTTTCTCATTTATGTGTTTGGAAAGATATCACTCCTTTTATATACAATTTCCATTAACCAATATAAATCTCTGATTACTCAAGCAGAGGATAAGCCTAGTTTACAGATTTAGATAGTGATTGGGGTAAGGTAAAGTTGATTATATACCGAATTTAAGCTTTCTAAATACTCTGAAAATACCTTCAGGATTTAATTTGTGTTGGGTACTTTAATTCAGTTTATGTCAGAAGCAGGGAGTAGAAACGGGACCGAAACCTATCATATTTAGGTTGTTTTAACCGGTCTTGATTTCGCTACCGAAATTAAAACCGAAATTTAAAGTGTACCGAAATAGAGCGACCGAAATTAAATGGTCCCGAAATAAATAGACCTTAAAAAGACCGAAATTCAAAGACCGATTTAAATTGGTACCGACCGCGGAAGAAGTTATATGTCCGGTCTTGCGATATTTTCAAATTTTTTCACTACCTTCATTACATAGCATATTCGGTAAATGTCTTGATGAAGGGACCGGGACCGTCGGTTGGATGAGGGTGGATATGTGATTGGTGGTTGGGGGGGTGAAGGGGAGTAAATGTCTATATGAAGGGAGGGTGGTAGGGAGTCGGATGACTTCATTATATTATATAGAAATCCCAACGACAGCAATTTAACTCTAACCCTAACGTTTCAGTTGTAACCGAAACCGAAAATTTTATGTCTACGTGGTTTTTAACCGAAACCGAAAATGAAATTTTACATTTCGGTTCTAACCGCAACCGAATTGAAGAAAATTAATTACGGTTAAGGTTGTTGCAATAACGGTTTAAAAAACCAATTTGGTTTCTGTTGACCGTAACCGATTTATAATATCGGTTGTGGTCCCATTTTGACTCCCTGGTCAGGCTAGAATTAATGGCTCCAGCGATCTTTGCTTTATAGTTTGACGGAAACGTGGCTGTGTCAGGGTATTTTAGATGCGGAGCTATTTAGCTACATTGTTTTTCGCCGTGACCGTTAGGCTGATTTGCTTGATGCGCCCGTGGGAGGCGGTGTTCCCTGCGCTGTGCGTCGCGATGTTCCATGCAGACTGGTTGACATCCCGAACTCCGAAGAATTAGAGGTTTTATGTATCGTAGAATGTAGTGTATGTAGTGTAGAATATAGGCGGTCGAAATGAACACAGTTTTACCAGGCAGTCCACCCTGGTAAAACTGTGTTCATTTCGACCGCCTATATTCTTCGAGGTTCTCCGTCTAATGTTTATGAAAGATTTGCCTCCTGCCTGAATGACATCTCACGCGCCTTAATGCCTTCCAAAGAATTATTGCTTTTGGGTAACTTTAACCTGCCTGAAGTTGACTGGGAGCTCTCTAACTCGGATGATGGCTTGGTTCCTTCTTTTCGGTCTGTCAATCAGTTTGCTTTTTCTTTTATAGATAGCCTTGCTTCTTCGGGTTTAACACAGACTTGCAGCATATCTAACGATAATGGAAGGTTCCTCGACCTCGTTTTTTCTACTGATCTTGCTAGTACACTGGTAAAACAATGCCTAGTGCCCATTGTTCCTAAATCGGGTCATCACCCTAGGCTTCATATTGCTCTTTTCATTGATCCAGTTATAATGGCTTCTTATGTGCCAGATGACGTTTGTTATAACTTCAATAAGACTGACTTCTTTGGCTCTCAGCTTGTGATTGGAGTTGCGTCCTCAATGAACGAGACATTAATGAGGCCGTAAGATCTTTCTATAATTTACTGTCTATTTGTTTTACTTACGGTGTCCCTATTTCTAAATCGAATAACTTACGTTCTAACCAGCCTTGGTTTGATAGTTCCTTAAAACATTTAAAGAATGTTAAATATAAGGCCTGGGAGAGGTTTTGTTCCTTTAGGAGTGACGCTGACTATTTAACTTATTCCAATTTACGCAGTCAATTTTTATCTGACTTAGTGTCTTCTTATAATAATTATATTAACAGATTGAAAGCATCTTTACGCGTCGATCCTAAGCGATTTTGCAGGTTCGTGAATTTAAAGCGCAATTCTGATGGCTATCCATATTCTTTGTCTTTCGGAGACAGTGCAAGCAATGAGCCCTTGACGATAGCAGACCTTTTTGCCGATTTTCTTAAAACTGCGTTTTTGGCCGATACCTGTGCTATTAGCTTTAAGGATTTGACTGGACGAAGCTACGATTTTGAAGAAAATTTCTGCCTGGACTGATAGTTTTTCAATTGGTCCCGACGGTATTCTCGCCTCACTCGTGATCAGATGCGATGATTCTTGCTCTTATTCTGTGTTATTTATTTAATCTCTCAACTCCTTGCGGTGTTTTTCCGAAAGTTTGGAAAACCTCATTAATTATTTCCCTTCACAAAAAAGGTGATAAATGTGAAATTTCGAACTATAGACCAATTGCTAATCTTTCTTGTATATCCAAGATTTTTGAGGCACTTATCTGCGATGTTCTATACTTCTACTGCAAGCCGTTTCTGCATGGATTCATTAGGGATAAATTAACTACCATAAATTTATTGGAATTTTCAAACTTCTGTATTTCTGCAATAGAAGGTGGTAAGCACGTTGACTGTATTTTTACTGACTTCAGCAAAGCTTTCGATAGAATAAATCATAGAATTCTTGTTCTCAAACTCTCCCTTCTCGGGTTTCCGCGAGTTTTTGTAAATTGGATTCATTCGTACTTATCTAAATGCACTCAGCGAGTTTCTTTTCGTGGAGCTCTGTCTGATGTTATTTTCAACACTTTCGGTGTACCGCAGGGCTCCAATCTCGGGTCATTGTTATTTATAAGTTATATCAATGATGTGTCTACGATTCTGTCTCACTAAAATATTCTCTGTTATGCCGACGACGCTAAGATATTTCGCACTGTGTAAGAAAATGCCGATTGCCTACTTTTAAATTCTGACTTGGATGCCTTTCAGAATTGGTGTTCCATTAACGACCTTCCCCTAAATATCGGCAAGTTTACATCTATGTCTTTCTCACGAAAAATGTCTCATTTTCAACTTTACCATAGAGGGTTGTCCTTTAACAAGAGTTACAAAGACTAAGGACATAGGTGTCTGGCTCAATTCCCAATTTTCTTTCGAGGATCATATTGATGACATAGTCACCAAGGCTAATATGACTCTAGGTTTTGTGAATTGCTGGTCAAAGGAATTCGATGACCCTTACATTACAAAGCTTTTATATTGCACTTTTGTCAGGCCTCTCCAGTCTGGTCTCCGCTCTATGTGAGACATATCAATCGAATTGAAGCTGTTCAACGGAGGTTCGTTAGGTTCGCTCTTCGAGGACTTCCTTGGAATTACTCTCTTATATTACCACCTTATGTTTATAGACTTGAAGACTTATATTACAGCCTTGAAAAGATACGCCGTAACGTCAGGATCCTTTTTGCCTTCGACTGCATTCGGGGGTCCATAGACTCTTCTGTTCTCTTGCCCTGTTTTTACATATTGGTTACGGCTCGCTCCCTGAGGAATCCCGACTTTCTTCAGTTACCTTTTCATCGCACTAATTCTGGATTAAATGATCCTATCACATCGATGTCGCGATTTTTTAATTCCTCTTTTGATTGCATTTATTTTCATCTATCGCGAAATCATGTGAGGAGTCAGCTTTATTGAAGTTACTTTTTACTTTTCACTTTATGTACTTTTTACTTTTTATGTACTTTTTATACACTTTAACACTTTTATATTCTGTATTTATATTTTGTAAATTCTCTCCTTATTCTTTGAATTAAATAGTTTTATTATACTGTTTTTATTTAGTTTTTTTTTGTAGTAGTCAGCACTTTGACGAAATATTGTAAATAAATAAGTTCTTCTTTTTTTCCTCTGGCCTTTTAATTAATCTTTTACAATTTCTTATTATATTAATAAATAGAATGAGGCAATTTGATGAAATATTATGATTTTAGGAGATCATTATATTGCTCACTTTTATTAATATAAAGGTCTGAGTTACCTTTAAGTCAATGTAAATATATTATTGAAATTAGTAAAGTCAAATATATTAAATAAACTGATATCCTACATTAGGTACTGATGCTAGGAAGATAATTATTTTTCAAATTAGCAAACTTTTAACATTTAAAGATCATGTTATGTCGGTATGCAAATAATCTTAACGAGTATAAAATTTTTTGTCTTTCGATAACCTTAGCGATATTTTTGAAGAAATTTTTTGAATTTCCTGTGCTACAAATTAAGTTAGTTTTGCATTTTAATTAAGTAACATACCGCATTATCACTTAGCTTTGAGAACTCGTCTAGCTCTTTAGCAAAAACGGCTCTCAAATGATCTAAGTGCTCATTAGATTTGTCTGTCATGAATGTTTCTAGCATCGGACCAACACTAATCACAGGATGTTGACAAACAATTTGAAGCCACCGTTGCAGTCCTCTCCGTCTTTCTTCGAGCAATGAGTCCAACATTATTTGCTTTGGTGGCAAACGTGGTAACATTCTTAAAATAGTTTAACGTGAGTCATTCCTTAAATTGTAAAATAATGAAAGTGCACAACTTACCGATAGGGAAATCTAGTAAGTAAAAGACTGTAAAATGTCACAAAATCATTATAACGGCGCACCACTGTCGTTTTGTATTTCCTTGAAGTAATCTGAAATGGAAATCAGACCACAAATGCGATAAGTACGCCCCAAATTTTAGAATTTTTTCAGGCTTACTTCATATTCGGAGTGCTTCAGAATTAGACCCCTTTTCTCCGGAACTAATCGAATTGAAACCGTATCCGTCTCCATTCTTACAGCTTGTACAATTATATTAACAACACCTTGATTACTCACTTTCCCACGAATATTAGGCCATGATATTTTCAAATGTCAAACACATTACATTTTACAATTGCGCAAAACACAGTTAACACTTTAGTAATCTTTCGCGTTTGTTGTTTACTACTCGAACAAAAGCACTATACTTTGCGGCAAAGTGACTGGTGCATGACACGAAAATTTATACAAAAAAAAACGTTTACCAAATGTTGAGGTCACGTAACACGTTCGCTAAATAATTCAACTTCTCCAGATCAACTCGCTGTCTAGCCCTAGCATGTAATGCGCTCAAATTAGTCTAGCAACTCTTCAAATTTCAACTGAATCTGCGCCAAGAGTCTAGTGACCGTCTCAGTGAGTTTCTCTAGTGAAACTATCTGCATTTGGTCTGATCTGGTCGGGATTACTAACTCGATGCAAGAGCAAACTATACACTAAGCCTGTAGTCCGATAAGCGTGCCATTCACCCACTGGCACAGCTTAATGCTGAAAGTTCGGTTTGTGTTCTGCTATTATTTTCTTGAGAAAAGCAGTATCAATTTTACTTTGTAAGAGCGAATTACACTCCCCTCCCGTCATTCATATCCCCACTTAATCTTCGGTGGATGCTTCATATTGCCGTTTGGCGGCTGATAAACGCTTCTTTACCTTCTCATTGAAGACAGGCAGTTATCAAAACATTAATTCGTTGTATAACTTTGTACGGTTACATTATTAACAAAACTTGTTTGATAACAAATTCGCAATGACGTGGTCCGTTGCCTTCATTTATTTTTATTCGCGTCGCATTATATTTTTAATGTAAATAATTGGTAATTTTGGGGGGATTCTACCTGTGTAAGAAAATTTATAAGTCGTATTCCCACCTATAAAATCAAATTTGTCATGGGACCAACTATTTACTTACGAGGATTTCATTTGCATGAACTTGCCGTTGACATTTTGCGAGCTTAAAAAAACCATTGCCATTTTCAGGTTTTTATGGTTTTTTGTAACTACAAATTAATTAATTAATTTACGACGTTGATTCAAAAAGTTTCTCTAATCAACTACTTCTGCCTCCTATTAAAGTATAGGTGGTTATTTAATCTTTACTTGCACTAAACGACCACCTGCAATCTTTACATACCAAATTAGTTTTAGTTCCATATAACGCAAGATTTCACGGTAAATATATGGTATGCAATTCAGAAAAATGTTCTAACAATTAATGCAGGATTTACGTCAGAGAGTGTGGATATCATTCTGGAAAATCCTGTTTGACTCTGGTATTTTTTCGGTCGATTATAAAAAAATAACATGTAAAAATTATTTTAGGATTTGTACGTGTGAGACCATTCCAAAATTGAGAGTCATTTGCAATATATGTAATTCTACTTCTGTTGACTTCTTTTTTTTCTGTAAAATTGTAAAACACTGAAGTTATTGCTAAGTCAGTTCAACCCAACTATGTCACCCATGATTACAGATTTTAATTAAACTTGGCATGTTTGTCACTTTAATGGATATATGTAAGTAAGGTTTATTTTTTACACCCTGCTAAAGTTTTTGAAATTTCGGGGTTTTTAGCTTTCAAAGTGATATGGCTGTATTTAAACAAAATAAAAAATTTTAATTAAATATATTGTAAGCAAAAACGTTAGTGATTATTTTTTATATTTTAGAAAAAATAATGAAGGAGTGAAAGAACCATTAATAGAATAATAATAATAAAAAAAAAATTGCTGATCCCCTGCCCTCGCGCCGTAACGTTTCTCGCGTTACCCCCCCCCCCCCCCTCCCCCTCCGACGTTACGTAACACTCAGGTGATTATTTTTACCTAAAAATGACAATTACGTTGCGCGAAATACCGGAATAAGAAATAATATAAATTAAACGAAATTTCAGCCCACCTTGGCCCTAATGTGTGTGCGCGAAATTCTTTCATGGCTTGTAGTTTAGGCGGTTTTGCTTGACCGCAGCGGTCGGACTCTTAGAGTCCAAACTATGGACTCATGGTACACGGCTTATTGTGGTTATTTGCCATATACTTACATATACAGTATTGGAAAAAACTAAAGCAACTCTACTCATATCAAGGTTTTTTGAAAATAATAATCCAGACATGGGCCGAGGTGCAATAAAATTAATATATATTATACATCTATCCATTCTTTATATAAACACAAGAAAAACAAAATCATTAGTTTAATATATCATTAATTAAAAAAGAAAAATCCAAACAAGTACCAAAAATGGTCCGGAAAAAACTAAAGCAACTTCAGTTTAAGTTTAAAAAGTATAAAACAATCATTTCAGTTCAATAATCGATGGCAAATCCTTTGTTTCTTATAACAGCTTCACATTGCTTTGGCATGGATTTTATAAGATTTTCTAGTTTTTTTCTAGGAATTTTGTCACACTCGGTCTTGATTGCTTCAAAAAGTTGACTCTTATTGGAAAACCTTTGGCCTCGCAATCCCTTTTTAGCAATTTGCCACAAATTTTCAATCGGATTTAAATCCGGGCATTGCACATGCCATTCGAGCATATCAATATGATTAGTTTGTAGCCAATTAATAACTAAAGCTGATGTGTGCTTTGGATCGCGGTTATGCTGAAATCTCCAACGATGAGGCATCTCTTCTTCGGCATATGGGAGCATGCCGTTTTCGAGGATATCATGTATAAAAATCGATCCATTTTGGTGTCGATTTTGACAATGGGACCAGGACCTCTCCAGGAAAAGCAGCCCCACACCATGACGGAAACTCCTCCCATGGTTTATTGTAAGATTACAATATTTTGGGTCGAGCCTTTTTTCTTTGGGTCGTCTGACATGCGTTATTCCAACAGAATGCATCAAATTAAACTTTGATTCATCTGAGAAAAGCACTGTTTTCCATTGTGTCTCTGTCCAAGTCCCATATGTTTTGGCGAAATTTATTCTGTCCTTCTGGTTTTTTTTTGGAAATTGCTGGCCTTGAAGCTGGTCGTCTACTTCGGAGGTTGACCTCAATTGTTCGATTTCTGATTGTCCTATCACTTACATTTAAATTTAACTCCTTCAAAATTTCTGTCGATGACACTGCTGGGGGTTTTTTAATTTTTCGAATAATTGCGGCATCATCTCTTGCCGTCGTTTTTCTCGGGCGTCCACCTTTATGAACTGTTTTAACATTTCCAAATTTATAATAGTTTTTTAACAATCTTGAGATCACGGATTTGTTTATTCCGTATTTTTCGCTTAAGCTTACTTGACACATACCGTGTTTGAAATCATTAATAACACACTGCTTTGTGAAATCGTTATACTTATTTTTAGCCATAATTAATAAAAATGCCTAGATACACTTCACCTTACCTGATCACAATTACTCTTTAAATGCGCTAAAAGGAAATTTACGCAGCTTATCCACACTTGTTAAAAAAAATTTTTTTCTGATGCTGCCGCGGTAACTGCACTATTTATTCAAGTCATGCAAACAACAATAGAACAAGAGATAAGAATAAATTTTTCATAGTAACTCAGTACAGTTGCTTTAGTTTTTTCCGGACCATTTTTGGTACTTGTTTGGATTTTTCTTTTTTACTAATGTAATATTTTACTAATGATTTTGTTTTTCTTGTGCTTATATAAAGAATGGATAGATGTATAATATATATTAATTTTATTGCACCTCGGCACATGTCTGGATTTTTATTTTCAATAAACCTTGATTATGAGTAGAGTTGCTTTAGTTTTTTCCAATGCTGTATACTTCTTTCTGTATACTCAGTGACGCGACTCTTTTCGTATGCAAAAAAAACATGTGTAGTGTAGATATACCATATAAACTGAGCCGTCAGTCACGAGTTAAGAGTTAAGACTTTTAATTTTAACAAAAACTTAATGTTGCGTAACGCGTTGTTTGACCCCCCCCCCCCCCCCTTCCCTCTAAAGCGCACCGTAACGTTTTACAAGACCCCCTCCCCTCTAACGGCGTTACGTAATACTTGAACGGCCCCTTTCTATTAAAGATGGAGCAGGTTTGTCAACCGTCCTATAATTATAGTAAGTGTACTATAATTTGACCAGCTGTACTATCCGCAATCCTGATTCCATTATAGTACGCAAGTGTACTATAATTTCACTTAATCAAAATTCGCTTTTAAGTTTCACTTAATTAATGCTTTCACTAACTAACTAGTCACTCAATCGTTCGATTCTTCATCAAGTAACTTTTTACAGCTGATCGCAAATTCGCGTTTTAAAGCTGCCTTGACATATGCATAATTATGTACATGTATATTGAATGTAGTATAATAACAATTGCATGTAATAGCGTCAGCCCACAGAGCCATAATATTGTAGATCATCATCACCACCACTACATACATGTAATGGAGATTTTTACATTTTTGCATTGGTGTTGTCGCTGTTACCAAGCATACTATAATTCTCAGGTTGGTACTATAATTTCACCACCACGATACTATCTTCCACTCTAGCCAACCTGAGAACCCTGAGATGGAGTTATAATATATATTTAAACGACTATAATCACTAAAAACATCGACATTGGAGTTATAACTATTTGATCGATGGCGCGGATCGAAGGGGGGCCATGGGTGCAATTGCCCCCCCCCCCTCAACCTCGACCGAAGTTTGTTTTATAGAAGAAAGTCCCGTATAAGAAAAATTAGGGCGAAAATCACTGTCAAAATTACTATATTTAACCGAAGCGAAGGAGGGAGTCAAATGTTGACTTATTTATAAAAATCAACCCATACTTTTACAGTACAGTTAAAGAATTGGTTCTTGATTCATGCAGAAAAATTCTCATTATAAGAAATATTTTTTCTGAATAATAAAGTATTGTAATTATGATATTAAATCATTGATCGGGATTATTTTAAGGATAGATTTCGATATAAATTTTTAACTGAACTGATCACATATTTGCAGTCGCCTGGTTTGGGTTTTCTCCAGAAATGTAGGAAATACTTCTTCTGACTTGGTGCTAATCTACAAGTCCCACATCAGGCCTAGACTGGAATATAGTTTCCATATTTGGGCAGAGGCCGGGCATACCGCATTGTCCGTGTTAGATGAAGTTTAAAGAAAGACTAATAAACTTATTGGCGACTTCTCGACTTCTCTGAGAATATTGACTCTCTGAGGTATTGACGGAATTTCAGTTGTCTTTCACTCTTTCATAGCGTATTTCACTCCTCTATACCTGTTTCCACGGCCATTGTTCTAACTAAATTGCTATGGTTTAGTGTAGTCGTCTTTGACACCATCTTCAAATACTCGAAGAACCTTTTTTTTTATTTTCTCCGGCTAATAAATTGTTAAGGGCTTAGTCGCTCGTGAGGCCAGACGTTGCATCATCGTAATCTTTTGTGCTCTCTCAAGGGATTGCCTCAGACTTAGGATGTCGTTATGTATGCTGATTCGAGAGCGGGTTTCCATAAATTGGCCCTGAAGCGCTTCTTTGTACATACATTACAACGCGCGATAGAAGAGCTTGAAGTTGCTCCCACCCCTATATTCTAAAGGACAAATTTTGTAAAATTTCGGGAACCTAAGCAGAACAACACGCGTATTGAATAATTCACCATCTTCTGTTTTTCTCCCGTTTTATGAGCTCGAAACTTTTAAAGGAGGCGTACGTCGTCGTTCCTTTTAACTCATTTCCCTTTTCCTTAAGTCCTTTCCTGCCAAAGCTGTGCTTTAGCATCATTGGGCAATCCTTTGAGCTTTGGCATTCTGATTAAAAAATAATAATTGAATATTATTTAATACTTTTATTAATAATTAATTATTTAATTAATAAAAGAATTAGTTAAGAGCATGTTGGACACGCACATAGTTTAGTAGTTACATTGTCGGATAAAATAAAGTGCAAAACGAAAGTAAAAATTTGTTTTCAAGAACAATATTCACTTTCAGTTATAACACAATTTTCATCCTTAGTGCATAGTAATAAAAAACAGAGAAGTAAATTTCAGTATCTATTAAACTTAAGAAAATAAATAACACTTCTTTCAAAACTAAATAAATTTCGTTGGACATAATAAAGTGCAAAATTAATTTATACAAAGCAAAAGTGAGAGAAGAAAAACGGAACGTCATTTTCCATATTTTCCCAAAAAGTGTACTTAGCAGGATTCTTTTATTTAATATGGTCCAAAGATGTTCCACCCGATTTAAATCTGGGAACTTCGGTGGCCATTCCAGCTTTTAAATGTTATTTTCAAGAAAATAGTTAGGGTGTTTAGGATAATTATCCTGTCGAAACACAAAGTAATTTAAATTCAGTTTTTAAGCAGATTGTTCTAGATTTTTTTTTACTCCGTTTGAAGAAAAGCATCCCCAAACCATTAGAGAACTCCAGGCTTAACAGTGGGCTGTATACATTTTGATTTTATCCTTTGAGATGACTCATACCACTCGTTGTCGCTTTTTACGATTTTTTAGCTCGAATTTTGATTCGTCTGACGAAATTATGCGGTCCCACACAAAAAAAAATGGAGTTTTCCCAAAAGCTTTCAATGCTTGCACAAGAAAATACGACAGCCTTGTCGACAAGAAAAAACGTTTTTCGGTAATTGATGCGTTTTTACACTTTATTTTGTCCGACAGTGTATTTCTCAATTTTTTTGAAGTATTTTTGCCAAAGTGTTCGTTATAATTTTTATTGAATTAGTATTATGAATTTTTGAAGATGTTTTGCATCAATAGTTTAAAAATTGGAGTAGGAGAGGGTCTCGAAGACATACCTGCATTTAAGGAGATCTATCTAAATAAAAAAAAAATGTTCAGTACACCTTTCACTTTATGAAACGAAGGTAAAAAAAAAATTTTCAAAATAAAATGGGGGGGGGGGGAGGGGGTTGAAGCCTATGGCATACGAACGGACGGACAGACCGAAACTATAATGCTTTCTAGTTATTATGGAACTGTAAAACCTACACCTCACCTACACAAACATAAATGAAGTGAAACTTCGTTCGGCTTTTTTTAATTAATTTTATAAGAGAGACAAACAGAGCGATATACAACTGTGAGTAAAATATGCTATGGATATTCAACAAAAATGTTTTACCTAATTCCACCCACAGAAATCAATACCACATTCTACCCCTCCCCACCCCCTCCACAAAAACCACTACACTCACGAATAACAAAATTTAAAAAATTGCCACCCCTCCCCTCCCCCAAACGAAATCCGCGGCTGGTTGGCTATACAATCAATATTAACATTTTTTTTTAGCGTGGGGTTGGGGTGAGGAGCGGGTGGATGTCAATTTCTTAACGCGTGGACCGATTTGGATAATTCTTCTTTTGATGTGTAGAATGTGTTACCCCATTGGTACCACGACAAAATTTATGGTTTATCAGGTGGGGTAGGAAGTGGTCGTTTCCCATCATCTTAACGCATAGACCTACTTGAATGATTCTTTTTTGTTGTATACATTGCCACTGTAAGGAAAAATGTTGACCAAGTGTTATGGTGAGGGTGGTCTAACTTTGTAACGCATGGACTGATTATCTATTTATGTCATGACAAAAAATGTGGCTTATGGTGAGAGTTGAGAGTTGTGGAGGAGCGGCGCCTAGCTTCGTAAAGCGTAGATAGATTTCGATAATTTTGATTCTGTTGTACAAAATACGCTTCCTGATTGGTAAATGATAACATAATTTTACCTAGAGTGACTACGATAATTCTCTGACTTTGATGATTCTCTCTTGCTGCATAAAAACGGCTAGTTTATTAAAAATCTTGTATAGATCTCCACTGTGAGATCTTGTTATGTCTTGCACGTCTTTTGATGCCTTTCTGTAGAGATGGGTATGATTTTCTTTACATTTGGAAATGTGCGCAACTTTATAAACGGCATTTGTAAAGCGGTTGGCATAAATATCATTAAATATTCGACCACATTCTTGTTTTTTATGTTCAAAAATACCGAGAATGGCGTCAGGTATGGAATGGTACTCCTGTAGACCTAATCTTACTACTCCATAGGGATACTATGGGGCATGGGGTATGGGGTTAAATCACATTTCTTCACATCAATCACATTTAGTGACAATTCTTTCATAAGTTAACCTTTCGAAGGCCACAGGATCAATGATATTTTTCAATGAAAACATTAATTTTTAAATATAACTCAGGAGCTTCAGGTCAGCTTATCTTTCTCTCATTAGGTGTTAAAGTAGGGTTGAGTACATATGCTTAACTGTGGTGGCAAAATGAAGGGTTCCTTTTCTTAAGGGATAATCTAATCTTAACTAAATATAACTTAAACTTTGAAAAATTATTTCGGCACTTTAATTTGTTTTTTTTTTTTTTTGAAGAAAACCCATAAAATGTAGTTCAGAAACTGTCTATATTTAAAAAAAAAAAAAAAATGATATATTATTTAAGAGGTGTACCTATGGTTACAAATTAACTTCATGGGTTCTCTATGGCACAGTGCGGAGAATGCATGCATGCGAAAGGTTAAATTACAATTAATTCTCGCAACCAATCCGCTGGTAAAATCGCAACTCTTCTCATCATAAATTACATCTAAAGGTAATAACAATACATGTAGGATGTTAAATACTATTCAACATAATAAATTGTTCTTCCATATCCAGGGTTGGTCGTGATTATGGACTTGGTGGTCGGATTCAGCTTTGAGAAGTTCCAAAGCTGACGCCGGAAACACAGGCAGTCTTTCCCTCAATTTCAAAATTGATTAACGAACATGTTAAAAATAATACAAATTCTGAAAAACGTAGGGGAGTGGGTTGGGTTGTGAGCTGGGTTTTGTTTTGGGAGTATAACTTTTTACAGAATATAGATATCAACGAATCCAAGATACTTTTATCTTTTGACAAATTAACATTAAAGTCTTCAGTAATAGTTGTGAGTGTTGAAATGAATAACTATTATCATCAGATGAAAAGTCTTTTATAACAGCTATATATAAAAGTAAATAAGCTAAATTTTACTTATTATTTTGAATTTTATTCCACCAGTTCTGTAACAGTTGCGGTCTCTGGCTTATAAACACGTCCGCAGCTCAATACACTTAGTATTGGGTTACTGTATGCGTCAATAAAAAATGTTTATAGACTAAAAATCAGTATTAGCATTCAAAATACATTTGGCTATTCTTAAGTCTATAATTGTATCAATTTCTAGTGAATCCTCAGCAAGAATTTCTACTACACCACATCTGCGAAAAAACTCTTCTATAGCGTAAAAGGAGTTTATATTTCAAAGTCAACCTGTTATTTTGAAATAATCCGTTTTGTATTAATTCCCTGTTCGCAAAATAAAACATTCCATTCTCAACAAGTTCTCCATTCCAATCTTGTCTTCGAAATCGATATTTTGGATCGAAATTTAAAGGAATAGTATTAGCATGATCATCTACCATCCATCGTAGTTTAAAAGTCCTACAACAAAATTTCAGTTAATAAACAAAAGAATATTATTTCATGTATGTACCTTGTGACAGAGAAAACGCATTGCTTTGTCTGAAATAATTTAAAGGCTTGTAAAACGTACAGACTCTTTAAAAACACCGAAGTACATTGAAAAAGGGCTATTTTATTATAATATTTATTTGAGTTAATAAAATCTTGTACGGCATCCACTGAAGGTGTATCGTCTCTCGCAAGATAGTGTGGCCTTTTATGTACTTTGGCACCATCTAGAAAAAGATAAAAAGTGCATTATACTTTTATTAGTTTTTAATATGCTAATAAAGTTGTAATCTTGAACTGATGAACATATACTTTTTCAATTACCTCAATCATTATGCAAAATGGAGATTTGGGCATTAAGTAATCATTTATGGCTGATTTTAGCAAATACACTCCAAACAAGATACAGTCTAAAGTGCATATAACCCCAAATTAACAATTCGTTTTACCAAACTTCGTATCAATATCATAGGACTGCAGTTCATACCAAAGTAGCTCACAAGCCAAATAACGAAAAAATGTAAAAAAATCAAACTTACTAACCTAATTGATAGCTAAACAACTGTTTTATTTATTTATTCAAATTCATCAACAGTAATCTGATAAGTACCACGTTTACAACATAATATGAGGGAAACCCCTTGACCGAGCTGATCCTTTATTTGATTTTAGGAGCGAGATATAATTTTAATATATCTCCAGCAACTTAGGGAATCAATTAAAACTAAAAACAATCCTAGAGTTGTCACCCATAGTCTCGAGAGTATCCAAGGATATAAACTTAAGCTGATCCATATATAGAGGCAATACAGAAGGGTTATTCCATGCTAGGTCGCGAAGTGGGAAACTTACGAACCTACACGTTGTACAGCCACTAAGCGATTAACATGTACTGCTTAGAAAGATGATCAAACTTAGCTGGCATAAAAAGTAGGCCTGACGAAGGTACTATAAAAAAGCTTAGTGATATACGGGTCAACGAGCTCTCTAGACGTTCTCCTTATGAAACCCAGAGTCGCAATAACCCTGCTGAACCTACTGTCAATATGATACTTTAAGGTAATATGATTGATTGAGCACCAACTACGAACATATTTATTTCATGTCTTCTTCAGAAGAACAATGGGACCATTTAGAACATATATTAAACTTATTATTCTATAATCATGCTCCACGTCGTATTTACGAAAGCAGTTGTCCCTGGTTTACGGAAAATATTAGGACATTAATCTCCCAAGGTCTGCTTACGCCAGATGGAAGTGTTTTCGGACCACCGAAACTCAGGAAGAGTTTCGCGTTTTGAAAATTATATTGAAATAAAACGCTGAAAGGTTCGTTTCTATAGCAACAAACTTGATATAAAGCTTTCAACGGGCAAGCTTTGGAGAAACACAAAGGACATCGGCGCAGTTAGCTTGAAATACAGCCTACATTTTTAGTTGAGTTCGACTTCCATACAAACTTCTAATTCAGTTGATGGGTTTTCTTTCATAGCTGTAAGACCTGATGATGTACATAAAGTGCTCTTCGATACAAAATCAAACGCTTGCGGCTTAGATAATGTCCATCCAAGGTTTACTAAAATGATATCTGAAGTCATACTGCCATTTATTACACACTTCTTCAACGCTATAATTCTTACTTCGATATATTCTTCTAAATGGAAACAGGCTAAAATTATTCCTATGTAGAGGAATATCGACCCATCGCAATTTGGCCTTATTTATCGAAAGGGTTTGGAAAACTTATGCACCCGCAGATGGTCTCTTTCATTGATGCCGAAAATAACTTGTGCCAGTATCAATCTAGATTTAGGTCCGAGTATAGCTGCGTAACAGCATAAATCAAGGTTTTAGACGACATTCGTTACGCTATAGATCTTGACGTGATATCCATTTTTGTTTTGTTGGGCTTCTCTAAGGGTGGACCATAATCGACTAATTCATAAACTTTCAACGCAATTCAGTTTCACAAATTGTGCCTGTAAATTACTTAGCTCATATCTCCAGGGTGTACAGAAAGTTTATTGCAATGGAGAGTACTCCAGTTTCCTACATAATTACACTGGTGTCCCGCAGGGCTCTATATTGGGGCCATTGTTGTTTTCCATCTACATTATAGATATTTCCGTAGCTATTAAAAACTGTAATTTCCGTATGTACGCTGACGACCTGCAATTATACATATGAGGAAAACGGGCTTAACAGATGATGCTGCATGTCGAATGAATGATGACATTGCATCGATCTGCCGCTGCGCTGAAACAAATAAACTTCTGCTTAATATCTAAAAGTCGGAAACTATTGTAATTTACAGAAACGAGATGGACATGACTCTTTAACGATTTAGAAACTTTTTATAAAGACGCCGTAAGGAACTTTGGAGTTATATTTAATAAAACACTTTCTTAGTCAAATCATGTAAAAAGTATTGTGTCTCGCACATACGAAACACTTCGAACACTTTGGTTATAGGCCGCATATACTCCTTGGAATACCAAGATGTTGCTATTTAAAACTTCTGGCTGTGAAATTTTTTGTTGGTTAGATTCTGCATCGCAAAGAAAACTCAACGGTGCGTTTAATTCTACCGTACGATATATATTTAAGCTCAGATGCTGTGATCATGTCTCTTCATATGGTGATCGTGTACTTGGCTGCACCTTGACAACTTATATTGAGTTTAGAACTATTTTATATTTGTACAATATTATTTTAAAAAGAAACCCGCGATACCTAGTTAAGAAAATTTGTTTTACGCAATCACAAAGAACTTATGCCGTATCTGTACCGCAATTCCGTTTCGCATGCACCGAGCGTCAATTTATTGTTCAGGCCATCAGAATGTGGAACTCTCTTCCCGTCCATATCAGAAGAAGTGGTTACAGCAATAGCAATAACAATAATTTTAATTTCAAAAAGATGCTGTTTATGTATTTATGCAGTAGGTAGTTAGTTGTATAGAAAATGTATCTTTTTCTTTTTTCCTTCCGATGAAGTAACGTATGATCTGTTTACTTTATTAGTATTTATGATATTATTCTTTCCATTTACTTTTAAGATCAACATGTAACAAACTCTAATATTATTTCTTTTTCTCTTTCTCCTTTTAGGTGCATGTCTTCCTTCCACTAAAGCCTTTAGTGGCCCGTTGTACGCCCCCTGCTCGTCAGCGTACCTTAAAGTCCACTGTCGAGCCAACTTATCCCCGTAACGAATTGGACTATTCGATTATACCCTGATTTCTTAACTTCTGCTAAATCTTCGCAGTAGTATGTTGCTAAGATTCTGGATCTTTTTTGCGTTAGCGCTGGACATCGGCCGACAACGTGTAATACGGTCTCGTCTTCATCCCCACATCCCCTGCATAGACTGGTGTTTGCCTTTCCTATTTTAATGGCATGAGCTCAACAAGAAGTTTCAGTTTGGCTTTGTTAAGCTTAATGATCTTTTCAGATTCATGTGCATTGAGAGTTCCCCAAAACGCCTTTGTATATCTGGCGATGTCGGATCCCTCCCATTTTTCTTTGTGCCTCCTCGTTACCCATTTCATGATTTCGTGATGGGATGCCACAGTGCCCCGGCACGTATATTAGGGTGACATCGTTTTGTCTCCCTAGTTCCGTGAGGATCTGTTTACATCCCTCTATCGTTTTGGATTTAACCTCGACGTTAGCTAAAGATTTGATGGATGCCTGCCTATCCGGGCATATTGCGATCCTGGAGGATGTTATTCCTCGTTCTATTAGCTATTTAATTCCAATCTCTATCGCTGCGATTTCAAATTGAAGAACCGAATGGAGTCGCTATCCCCTCCCCATAAATCCAGGTTTAGTTCATCGCACGATATTCCAAAGCCACATCCACGCTCACATTTTGAGCCGTCTGTGTAAATCGCTAAAGTGTTTTCTTGAATCACCCTATTGTTGATCCATTCACTTTTTGTCGGGAACTGAGTTTTGAAGATTGCCTCCAAATTTGGATTACCCGTTTTCAAGTCCCAACAATCTTCTTCCTCAAAGAATCTCTTGATCGTATTTCCATTACATACTTGGACGATCTTCTCATGTTGGGTTTGCATTCCGCTTACCTTCCACAGTTTATTCATTGGCAAACGTAAAGCCGAGTTTAGTGCTACTTGTTGAACGTAGAATTCCAGTGGAGTTATATTTAGAATGACCTCCAAGGCCCTCATCGGTGTTGACCTAGTAGCCCCTGTTATGCCTAAGCAGCACTACGTTGGGCCTGATCCAAAATTTTCTGGTTTCGGCCCACCTTCACAGCTTTCCACCAGACTATCGCTCCATGTTTTATCATGGGTCTGATTACACATATGTATATCCATTTTATAATATAGGGTGATAGTCCCCATACCTTACCTATAGCATTTCTACACGTCCAGAAAGCTCTTACCGCTTTGTTTTTCTTCTCGTGTAGGTGCCTAGCCCAATTTAGTTTCCCGTACATCAGCACACCCAGAAATTTGGCCTCACTCTTTAAGGTTAACCTAGTTTTTCCGATGCACGGGGGAACTATCTTTCTTAATTTATGTCTTTTAATGAAGCAGCAGAGTTCCGTTTTACTTGGGTTTATCTTCAGTCCGCACTCCTGTCCCCAAGAGGTTGCCGTGTCGATTGCTTCTTGAAGTAGGTATCCCAAATTTTCTTCAAACTTACCTCTGACTACTATCGCTAGGTCGTCCGCATAACAAGTTACGAAGAGACCTTTATCTGATAGGGCTTCAAGTAATTCATCAATCACTATCAGCCATAAGAAAGGTGAAAGAATCCCTCCTTGTGGAGTTCCTCTATTTACCCTCGCCGTCAGTTGTTCATTACCGAAACTTGTAATTATGATTCGGTCTTCCAGCATGGACTTGACCCATTTGATTGTACTGTGATCAGTCCCCTTCTCCCTCAATTTATTGAGAATCTTATCGATTCTGACATTGTTGAAGGCCCCTTCTATGTCAATGAAGCAGCCTAACGCTACTGTAGAATGATGGGATATATCCCATCGCTTCCCGGTGATTTATATGGGCAATTTTTTAAAGGCAATTAATAACAAATGTTTGCTGTCAGAACACCGAAGCAAAATAATAATTTATTTTCCGAATTAAACCAATCACCGAATAGAAATTTATTCGTCTTCTCCACTTACCTTTCAGCGGTTACTGGGATTTCGGTTCGCTTTTGTAAGCTTAGCAGGCTTTGTGGTTAGGGAAATCGCGGTAACTACTACAAATTAAATTGAGTAGATTTCTTTTATCTAGTGTCCGCATCTAATTCATTTTGTTAGGACTGTGGTTATAGATCTCAATCATTAAAAGACAATCTGTTTTCTATTAATATACATATATATTTTCTACTTTTCCAAACTACTATAAAAGAAATGCAGTATTTCTTATTAAGTACAAAATATATGGATTTGTTTCAACACAAAAATTACTTATACTATTTGTACTCAAGTATTTCGAGCACTTGAAGTTCCTACGAGTACTTATTGTTTCTTAAGCCATACTTTAGGGCGAAATTCTGGAAAGAAAATTCCAATTTCCCTGCGTACAGATTCAAAACTATCTGAGCCGTGACATGCATTCCTCGTATCCGATAAGCCGTACAAAGCTCTAATAGAGTCGGGATCTTCAAATAATGCATGGAACACTTTTGTTGGTCCCATCAGCTGCCTCCACCTATCGATTCCATTTTCCGAAGCAAGAATAAATGCCACCGAAGGGCCACTAAAATTGGTGCTTTCTTTTTAAGTATTCACTAAAATAAATGCAGCAAATACCTGCACATAAAAGTTAACAGTCGATTATAGAAAAACTTACTGTTGTGCTCCTGATAAAATTTTGAGGCGAGATTCTGATCGATCACAACTTGTTTAGACTTAACAATGATAAAATTTTCTTTTATTATGTTTTCAACTCTTCTTAAAGCGCAGATATTTCCTAAAATATGAGGCTTTATCAACCCAAAAGTTATTTCCAATTTTGGCATGTTTACAAAAAATAAATGTCAACTATCTTCTTCTTCTTGCTTGTTTTGTTAGTTTAGGCAGAAGCCACTGCTCCAGTAACGAATTGCACAATTTAAAACCAATTCTTTTTCCATTTCAAAAATTCTTGAAGAAAAACGAACAATTTTAATTTATCTCGATGACTTAAATGGCAGCTAACAGAAATGAAAAAAGCTATGTAATTTAAGCAGGTATAGTACCATTTTTATTCTGGTTATGTTAAAGGAATCTTTCTCGCTTCAAAAAACCTAAATGGCGAAATTTAGAATGTGTCCCGCTTGGATTAATCTGTACTTTTTCGTCGATCTGTTCATTTATTTTTGTGTAAAAGAGAGTGCAAATCAAGTAAAACAGTTTTTTTTTCTGGCAGTGGAGAAAAAAAGCTAAAGTTTATTAAATTTTTTAAAATTTACTAAATTTTTGTTCACGCTCTTCATTATGTGTAAAATTTGTGTAAGAGTGTCTAAAATGTCCTCTCGGTTTTGGTTGAATTTTGTTGAATAAACCATAAAACATGCTATGCGTACACTGCAAGCGATATTTGATCACGCAACATCGCGCTTCAGCTCTAGCGATGATTATTATTTTGGCGGTCAATTAGTTCATGTGTTTAAGCAATTAGGTTAGTGCTACATATTATTTCATATTTTGGTTAGAAAATACGTTTGTTAGGTACAAATATTAGCAAAAGCGAAAGGATGTGGTTAATCCAATTTTCGTAAATCAAGTTTGAAGAATTTCATCATTTGCATAATGTGGTAAAACACAACAACGCAACGCTTTTTGTAATATTATAATATAACATAATAGAGCATAATAAAAAAAGTTTTTCGACTAAGACATCCTTTTGTTAAATATGTATTTTTAATTTTTGTTATTCATGGAGACGGAGATCTAGATCAATTCGCACTATCATCACGCAATGGTTCTAAGGTTCGAGCCTCAGTCTCCCCATGAGTTTTTAATAAAAATAATTAAAAATATACTCCGTCTATTGGCTGTTGTCTAGCTCGCTGGAATGCAAAAACAAGACATTCAAGTTCCCTCATTCCCACTACCGTAATTTCCTTCGTACTAAAGCCATGCCACCCCATTTTAGGGTTGCTCCTGGGCTATTGGTTACATTATAAAAAAAAGCATTGTCAAAAGCGACTCGTTAACTGAAACTTCGTATACAGCGCCTATGCCTCGACCATTCGACGAGTAAAATATGGGGCGACGAAACAAAAATACCTCAGGATTTGAATGTATTCCCTCTTTCTTGCTGTATACCAAACTCCTAACGTCATCTGCTGCGTCAACTCGTTTTAGCACTCGACAGTGGTGAAGTTGTGTACTATTCGATATTTACACAGAAGAAATTTCACTTCGGTCATGTGTTCTACGACATACACCTTTTTATCTTAACAATTTCCACTACAAAACGACCGACTCCCTAATGTCGCAATTTTGCTACTGTCCATTTACGAAAACGCCCACAACTTATCCATACTGACATTTCGCGAGTGGCTAAGTTTCTATTTAATAGGGCAAGACCTCTCTTCTTCTGTGTATAATATACTCTCAGGCTCCAAATTTTACTTTTTAGACTCTCTCTCTCTCTCTCCTCTGGTACCTTTCACCTCTTGTGAGGTCGTTTACTACACCGACTCTTCACTTGGTTCGATTCTGCGCCAGCTTACCTTTCCAATCATAGAAAGAGGGCTGCTCTTTGAGGCGTATTGGGAATCACCGAAATTGATACGTCGGTAGCGTTCTGTACCTGCAAGAAAATGTTTGGCAAGAAATGGGGCTTAAGCCCTCGCGTTGTACACTGGATGTACATTTCTATTGTAAAATCAATTTTTACTCAAAGAGCTGCCTGTCTGGACATCTCTGAAGCAAAAATCACAATGCAGACTGCGGCGTTGGAGACCATGCTCCACTTTCCACTACTTGACGTTCACGTTTAATAGAGTTGGAAAAACTGATAAAAACCATAGCAGGATACTAAATATCCATCCTGGAGGCTGTGAGCAGGGGAACACTGATAACGCCATTTCGACACTGAGCTTCGATCAAACTTTCTCTACTATAATCCCTGGCAGAGTGGGAGGGGGGGAGGATGGTGGTGTCACCATGACGAATATAGTGGTCTTCACCACTTGATTTTAAATGGGGAACGAGGTGGCAGCTGGTGTGTACTGAGATTGCCTAAACATACGTAGTTAGTATCGATTACCAGACTATTGCAGTTTGTTTCAAAAGCCGAGACCTTTCCTCCTTCCTTTTCCTTCATTCCTACGTGAAGGTGCCTTCTTTATCCCAGAGGTTGGCAGCCCTGCTTTCTGCCACGATGTGAAAATGACATTTCCTCAAAGAAATGACAGCCATTTTCGAATCGTGACAGTAAGCAAGACGTCGGACAGCTCCTGGAGGTAAGTTCAATATTTTCCTTTAAAAATTCGGAAGTTATCCAATGCATCCATGCCTGGATAACCTTTAAGCTAGTTAAAAACCTTTCAGCAAATGGAAAGCAAAGCTTTCGTTATTTCAGAACGAATTCGGTTTTTAATCAACGCTTATCCTACAATTTTTCATTGCCTTGTATAGACTAACGTAATATATTGGAAAGAAAGCTTGGTTTCACGGACTTGTGAGCTTCATTGAAGTTAGTCTAATTTTTCCTTTTTGTTTTGGGTCAGCTAAGTGTAGTACCAAAGTGAGGATATTGTGCACAATCTCGTCATAAGGTGTCAGTATACGACAGGTGTTTGCATTAGGTGAACGTATAAATTACTTTTAATCGTTCTTTGCTAAACGTAATTTCATTTTGTTTGACAATTCCGGCAGTCCGCAATTTTAATGATTGAAAGGACTGACCAAAGAAACATAGTGAGAATTTTAATCATTGTTCATTCTAGTTAATTATTATTAAATAGTTTAAATTTGGTATCATTAGGCAATTTTTTTTTCTCAGACCACCGTAGACGTAAAACACTCATTGAAATTATTAATTGTAATTCCCTGAGATCTTTTTTTTGTTACACCTGTAAGAAATATCTATTCTTAAATTCATTTTGTTTGAGCAAGCTCATTATTTTTTTTTTCTCAATGTTATTGGATACCTTCTATAGACACTATCGGTTATTCATTCGTTCTTTTAAATTCGAGCAAGTTACTTTGAAATGTATTTATAAATAAGATAGTATAATCCAGACTAGATTCACTGAATATTTGTGTTTGTTTGAATTGCATAAACAATTACGACCAATGTAGTTAATAGAATATAAGGCATTAGAATGAGATGTAATTAATTTTATTACAGGAACCCCCCCAAGAGGATTCTTCTCCTATTGCCTCTATGATCCCTCTTTCCTCCATCCCAATGTTTTCAATTTAAATTCAATTTTTGATTTTTTTTCAGTACCCTGAAAAAAGGGCCTGTACCCTAGCCAGGTACAGGGATGGCGTGGGTTAGTGAACTGAATTCTCAGTCTAGGAGGTAAATTTTCTTCTTGTACAATTTTCATGACAGTTCAGTGCGGCTAGGAACAGCAGGTGACACCAGACCTGTTGTTCTTCCTTTCATCTCTTCTCGGTTGTTTTGATCCTTTGTGGCAGACCTGAAAGAAGGAGTACACAACCTTCTTTCGCCACAGGCACGCGGAATTCTGTTGATGGATGTGTGATGATGTTCAAGGACTCACACCCAACGAATCTCAATTTTGTATGTTTGGGAATGATTCTCGGATCCGAATTTGTTGATAATTTCATCTTGATGCAGGATAATGCACTCGATGCCTCATCCAGCTAAGAGCCTAGACCTCAATCCTATTGAGCATGTATGGGACATGATGGGTAAGACATTACGTAATTTTTAACGGCCTTCTGATAACCTCCAAGAGCTTGAGAGAGCTCTAAATGAAATCCGGCACAAGATACCACAGGATTCAATCAGAGCGTTCATTAATTTGCAAGGACATTAAGAAGAGGTTATCCGACTTCGAGGTGGCAATACACGCTATTAAATGCCGTTAATGCTTTGGCATTAGGCAAGTAGGGTTTGGAGTCACAAAATACTGCGGCAGTGACGAGCCACGTTTTAGAACTGTCAAGTATGTGACTATTTTCGAAAAAAGTTAAAATATTAAAATAAAAATATAATTTCTCGAAAGTGCTTATAACAATTTATTTCTAAAAATAATAGTGAAAATAAAAAGAAACAATTTAGTATTTCCCACCATGTGCAAGAGACTAGAAAATGAAAATATACCAAATAGCTTGGTTTTAGTTATTTATATTTTTTTATAAACAATTAAGATTACACAAATAAATAAATTTTTTGGAAAAAAACAATGACGTCAATTTCAATAAAAAATAAATAAAAAAAGCTTTTGTTGTTAGCTGTTTATCAAAATTTTCAATAAATAATTATTTAAAACATTTTTAAAGGTTATTTTTGAGTTCCTCATTGACAATTATACAAGAGGTATTCCTCTCCAAATGACTTACACCCTAAAAAAGGGGTTTAAAACATTGTAATTTCCATTTCCATTAATTACACAGGCCTGCGAAGCTTTTCCCCCTGTACATTGAATAGTTGTTTCCGAAGTAATTTCTCCCGCTGAAACCGAACCTGGTTCTTGCTCTATCAAGTCAGGTTTTTGAGATATTCTAACCTAAAAGTACAAAAACACTGTTTTTTGTCATATTTAATATTATGTAGTACCGCGATGTTTTTTTTTCAAAAAATTGTGTGTGGGATCTTATAGTACAAGTCTTCCTCTTTCAAATGCCGTTGTGTTTGCTCAAATATCTGTTTTTTCGCCTAGAACTATAAGATCCTATACATAGCTTTTTGGAAAAAAAAACATCGTGGTGCTACATAACCTTAAATATGACAAAAAACAGTGTTTTGGAACTTTTAGGTTATCTCAAAAACCTGCGGGGGGAAAAATTTTCAAATTTCGCAGACCTGTGTTATCAACTAATTTAGCGTGTTAGGAGTATTTGAAGATTAGTGCGAAAACTCGTTTTTTGAGGCTAGGCTGACAATTAGAATTATGATTTCACGGCTAACGCATTTATTTGTACCTATTATTGCTCTCGTGGCGTAGGAGTTGAAAAATCAAGAAATGCTATACGATTGATTTAATAATTTTTTAAAATCGTTTAAAAAATTTCGCAAATAAAGTAATTTAAGTTTGGCTTATATTGAGTGAGCTTAATTGATTAAAAAAAAAAATTCGATCACTATATATCACATTAGTTTAGAGTACAAGCGATGACTTAAAACAAACAATCATGTTTTTCAAGTCTGTGACATTACAGATCTTAAACTTCTATTCACTTAATTTAAACTATGCTTACATTTAATAGCTTCCAAGCCAATTTCTAAATCCTCTGTTGAAACAAACACTTCAGAAAAGAGTTTTGTCGCAATCAAAATTTTCAAAGTTCGCCCGAGTAAAGATATACCATTAATTTTTGCAAGATTTTTTCTTGGAACACCTTTTGAGCCACCACGTGCTAGTATCAAAGCAACAATATTCAACGAAGCGTTTTTATTTTCATCTACTAAGCTACAAAACTTGTTTATAGTTTTCCGATACTGATTATAATTACAAACCATAATTGATCCGCCATTTCATTGGAATGTACCATCAAAACTACTATTAAGAGCACGGAAAAACTTAAGATCATCGTAGTCTAAGGCTTACGTGAAACTACTTGATTGCAATTTCAGCTGGACTGTCATCATTGATAGGGGAAAGCCCAACGGAAGTGAGTAATTTATCAATTCGTTTTTCTCCTGAAGAAATTTTTATTGCAGTGATACATTATAGAGCGCAAGAAAGTAAGTTGTCGAGAATGATGACGTTGTAATATTTAATTATATTATAATTAAGAGTAATGGTAAATAAGAAATCGACGCTTAGGATGTGATTACACCTCGTATCCGCATTGTTATAGAATACGAGGTATCACATCTTTAGCATCGAAATTGTAAATCTGGAATCAAATCCTGGGCTTTTTATATGACTTCTATGTTTAATGGTATAGAAATGTTATGAGAATTGAGAAGTTCGATAATTCGTGTTTTAGACTTCCGTATCCGAAGGGTCAAAATCCTATTAGTGTCGCTAAATACAAACGGATTAAATTACAGTCTTTAAATTTAGAGATATAACGATTAAAAAATTGTACTTACAATTTTGGAGCATAATAATTTTTTTTGGGCGCTAGTAGTTACTTTATTGTATGTATTTTACACTTTCACAATTTCCTTGTGGTTAGATTACTAAATAAATGCTGATGTCTTTTTCCTTCCATATCTCGTTGTTAATTCGTTTAAGAAATAAATAAGCGGTTGGGATTCATTTATATTAAAGTTCGAATTAAAATCTCATTTCACTTCTGCGTCATCTACATTGCTTGATCTTTTTTATGACTGGAAAAAGAGATTCGGTCGGTTAGTCAGATTAGTTTCTAGATCTGAAATGAAAAATCCCTTATTAAGTGATTCGCTGATTTCAATGAAATCGGTGGTACAGATTATATAACATTGCGTTAATAGTCATTTATAATCAGAAATAAATAAATGTATTATAATTTAAAATAGTTATATCGTATCAATATAATATAACGTGCATAAAATATGCTTAGGACAACCAGTTTCCTATTAGTGGAGAACAACCCATATATTTATATATATTAAAAAATCGACTTTCTTCTGGGATTTTTTGCAAGACACTCTATGACGTCATGAGTTCTTATTTAGTTACCAATAAGAACTCACTACGTCATAGTGAAATATTTAAAAGTATATGATTTCCAGGGTATATATCAATATCAAAGGTATCTGAACCTTCACAACGGTATTTACTATTTTCTTCGGCTTTTGCAATCCACAATTCGTTGTTTTTAAGTCATAAGTTAACAAACATTTTCTTGTTGCAAATTCTTTAATTGTTTATTTTATAAATTCGAATTTTGGAATGACTCCACCTTGTATACGCCCCTGTTCCCCCTAACCTAAAAAATGTGTTTACTCTTTTTATTAGCAAAATAAAGTAGCAAATAGGATGTCACACACTAAATGAACCGAGGAAGTTGTTGTTTGATTAATTATTTAATGTAATTGCGCCATACACATTGTCTATCATATAAATGGGGCATTTCATGCGAAGCGGACAACCAACAATTTTGAAAAAGTTATGTATGACCTATTTCAAAGGTAATTAATCGTATTAAGAAACTTATATATAAAAAAGTAAAATAGTGATTCTTATAGTAAATTGCATGCTCTTATCGAATTCGAAATTGGATTTTTTTTCATGTAAAAAATCCAAAATTAATATTTAAAATTAAATTTTGACAAACTTCGACCTTTTTATTTTTTTTAAATACATCCCACGAAATAATGATAAGTTCAATATAAAATGTTTGCCACTGTAAAATACTCGGTAGCACGTTGTCAGAAACTTGATGGCGTAATTCGTAGTGGTTCTTTCTCTTATCTGAACTAGGGTTTTTTTATTTGAAACAAATGCATTCAGTTTAGTCTTTGCAAATGGTGTGAATATTACAGAGTCTTTGTTAATTTTTGCGAAATTAATATAAGTTCAGTCCTTCGTAAATTAATTTGTTAGTAGTTTTTGAAAAAAAATTTATTATCAGATTAACAGATTTTATCTTTTGAGAAAACGTGGTAATAAAATTCATTATATTTTATATATTTATTTGTCAAAAAATACTTTTTGTAGCTGAAATGGGACGCGGTACACCTTTGACCGAACTTCAAAAAGAAAAAAATTAAATTTTATAAAGAAAGAGGACTGTCACATAGGAAAATTGCGACGATCGTTAACAAATCCCTATGCGCAGTGAATAATTTTGTTAAATTAGGAGAAAAGTGCGGGGTTAAAAAGTCTCCAGGTAGTCCAAGTATCCTGACCGAACGCCAGAAACGCCTTATAACTACCAAGGCTAAGCAAAGCGGCATCTCTGCTTCACAAATAAAAGGTGAACTTCAGGTACCTGTTACTACAAGACGTGTCCTGCAGATTTTACAAGCCTCCCCAGACCTCGTTAACACCAAACGCAAGAAAAAACCCCCCTTGACTTCGGCTCATAAGGAGACCAGGTTAGTTTTGCACGTGACCACATGTCCTGGAAGAAAAAGTGGCGCTCTGTCATCTTCAGTGATAAAAAAAAATTTAATGTGGATGGACCAGATGCCTGCCAGTATTACTGGCATGATATCCGGAAAGAAAAAGAAGTCCGAATGAGTCGAAATTTTGGAGGAGGTAGTGTCATGGTCTGGGGAGCGTTTGCGTATAATGGCTCTTGTTTACATAACATGTAGAATGAACGCTAATAGCTACAAGGAAGTACTGCAGACGGTACTAGGTCAGCATGGTAAAAGAATTGCTGGAAAAAATGTCATATTCCAGCATGATAACGTCGCTGTTTATACGGCAAAGAGTGTGACTGAGTGGTTGGATTCACAAAATATCAGGACTTTGGTCTGGCCATCCCAAAGTCCTGATCTGAATCCCATTGAGAAACTTTGGAGCAATCTGGCATCCGATGTTTACCGCAACGGGAAGCAGTTTACCACAGTTATCGAGCTTAAGAGTCAAATTGAACGGTCTTGGAGAAAGACTGACCCTAATTTAATTAGAAAATTAATTGACTCTATGCCCGACCGCATTTTTCAGGTAATCACAAAGAAGGGATCACACACCACGTATTAGCTTCTTAATTAAGTTATTTAATTACTTTTAATTTTTAATTTAATAATGTTGAACTTATCTTTATTTCGCACCTCTCTTTGAGGTAATCTTATATTTTCCTCTGAAAATATTTTTGTAATTAATCTTAATGTATAATATTATTGTTTTAAGTAAAATATTTAATAATACGAAAAATATATAATCAGCTTCTGACAACGTGCTGGCGAGTTTTTCACAATAACATGCATATTTATCAAATATAATGACATGAACTTATCATTATTTCGTGGGGTGTAGCTCAAAAAATAACTTAAAATGTATAGTAAATGCCTGTTCAGTTTCATAATGGGATCTGCATTCGAACACAGTGCAGCGCGTAGTCGGCATTTGGCCAGTGCGATAGTTTTGTATGGAAACATGAAAAAATTTAAGTTTAAATTCTCTATCTCCGATACGAATGCAGATCCCATTCTAAAATTTTACACATATTATTTATGAACTATAAGCTACATTTTGAGATAAAAACAACAATTTTTAATGTCGAAGTTAAGTAAAATCCGATTTGATATGTTAACTTCCGGTTTTATGTAGGAAAAAAAAATTTTTTTCAACTCTGTAATAACAGCCAAGAAAAACATTTATTTGTCTTTAAATTTACTATTTACTTTTTTTCTATCACTTTGAATAATAGGAAATTTTTTTTTAAAAAAACCCACTCCTCAAATTTTGTCAATTCTTTAAAGGCTTATAAAAGGGAAACTAGACTTCATAGAAAAAATAATAAAAATGCACATTCATTCAGGACATATAGAAGTACAATTAAACCAAATATGAACAAAATCCAGAACCTGAAATTTTTTTCACTGTCCGCTTCGCGTGAAATGCCCCAAATGTGAAAGTAGTCTAACTTTTTATACAAAATGATTTCTAAATAAATTTCTAAATAAAGTGGTGTCTAAAAAGTGTATCAATAATGCACGGAACGAACCGTAGTGGTAAACCTTCGAGATGACATAAGGGTGAAAAAGAGATAGTCTAAAGAATGTGCAATACACTTCTAGGTAGATATACCGACTGTTGAAATACCTAATGTTATTTCACGGCTTACTGGTTGTTGAGGTCCCATAATTGCTTCATTTAAATTAAAGACATCTCTATCACATATCATAGACTAATAAAATCCATTTTGTATAAATGAACATGAACGAAATTCTTTTTGTTTGAATGACAATATGACATCAATAGCCTATTACAGCATAGGACGTTGATTTACTAAACGCATCAAAATGTTTTCCCTTAGGCTTTGCCAACATAATAAAAAAACAAGCCGAGGACTTTAACCTGAAATAACATCCCTTTGAAACTTAAAGTGGTAGACCCAGATGGGACTTCCAAAAAATCGCTTTTTTACGATTTTTTTTGCCACGCATTAAAATAATTAATAACAAATGTTTTTCCACATGAAAGATATGTATTTACAGAAAATATAATAAATTTTTTATGGCAAAATATTGAAAAATGAGTGGGATACAGCAAATTTGGGAGGGGTCCAAAAAAGTGTTTTGCCGTGATCACTGCTGCTCTTCACTGGATCATCGGAAATTTAAAAAAACAAAAGGGATCATTACTTAATGACATAATGCTCCGAATGGACGAAGAGATTTGAAAAATTTTGAATATTCATAAAATGGCGGATGTTGAAAGTCAAAGTTCTTTATTCGACTAAAATTTCACTCGCATTTTCTGCCATAAGAAAAACAATAAGCGTCCAAAAAAAAATCCTTCATCCATCCCGAGGACAATTATGTATAGAATAAGTGAAAAAAATTTCAAACCGAACGGCAAAGCCGTTTTCAAGTTACAGTGATCACCGACTTAGAAAATATGGTTTCGAGAAAAACGCGTTTAAAGTTTTGAGTGCGATATATTATATACGATATATATATATCTCCATAAATAACGGTCCGATTCGTCTGAAATTTTCAAAGAATACTTTTGAAATATTCTAGTTTCAGAAAATGCAAAAAAAATTATTTTTTCAAAATTCTAACTGGGTCTGCTCCCTTAATCAAGAGAACATATAAAACAGAATTAGTATAATGAAAAAAAAGCGCATTAGTACAGGAAAATTATTTGCAAGAATTTGAGCCCCGTCGTAGGGTCGCGGGAGACACTCAGAATAGAACTTCTGCTAGCAACCAAAAAACCTAGATACGCTATCCCTTTACTACCAAAATTTAAGGGGACTAAGAACAAGATCAAGCCAGTTATTTCAGGCTTCTCTTGCCTGCTGTTACGACGTCATCGCTCTGACCGAAACCTGGCTTCATTGCGGTTTTACTGATGCAGAAATTCTTGACGAGTCCTATCAGATTTTTCGAAAGGATAGATACTCTGAATCCATGGCTCGTGGAGGTGGCGTGTTGGTTGCATGCAAATCGCACTTGGATTGCAGTTTGGTTGATATCCCTGCTTTATCCGTCACGCTCACAATCGAGCTCTTAGCTCTTAAGATAGCTCTGGGAAAGATGAATATATTCCTTCTATGTTGTTATATCCCTCCAAACTTGACAAACCATGCTGATGCAGATGGTCGAAGTCTCTACGATATTTTAATTTTTAGCCTAGATTTTATTAATAATATGACAAACCCAGAGGACGAAATAATCCTTCTTGGTGACTTTAACTTACCCAGCGTTTACTGGGTATTCAACGCTGATGACGATGACTACCTTCCTTCAAATTGTCTTACTGCTAAAGACTCCCATTTCCTTGACGCCATCTCCTCCTCTGGTTTAAAACAATGAGTGATGTAAAGAACTATATGGGAAGGCAGTTAGATCTTATCTTTTCTTCTGGTTCGAGTAAGACTATAGTACCGACTTCTCGTAATTTATCCGCTATCGACAGTTTACATCCGGCCATTTTCATTTCTTTTTGTTACGATGGTTCTAATATTGTTGACCCCAACGTAGATCAGTACGTTCTTGATTTTAAAAGGGCGGACTTCTCTGATCTTTCGAACAGGATTTTCTCAATCGATTTCCATGCCCTTTTTCATGATAACGATATCGACGATTGCGTTTCCGTGTATTATGATAGGATTTACGATCTGTTTAATTCGTGTGTACCACTTAAACGGTTGAGATCATCCTGTCATTCTCCCCGTGGTATACTTGGGAACTACGGAGTCTTAAGAATAAAAAAAATAGGTTATCGGAAAATCTACTTACGCTGTAGAAGTGCGTCAGCTTATTCTAAATTCGTTTATTGTCATGAATGCTTCTTAGCGTTATCGTCATCCTTATACAGGAAATACTTTGATAATGTTCGCAGTAGCTTGTAAATCTGAAAAAGAAAACTGATAATTATCCATCTACAATGTGGTATAATGGATCCTCTAGTTGTAGTGCGCCTGATATAGCTGATAACTTTGCATTGTTTTTTGAGGGTGCCTTTTTATCAGGCAACTTTGTGCCTTCCCTGGAAGAGTTTGGTCATACCCAAAATCGTCCCTCTACCTCCATTGCTTTGCCCTTTATATCTCGGGATACTGGACTTTTCTGTTGGTCCTGATGGTGTTCCACCTGTATTCTTGAGATCCTGTTCTGATGCTTTACTCACTCCATTGGAACTCATCTTCAACAAATCTCTTCAGGCCGGCAGATTTCCTACGTTATGGAAGAACTCCTTTATAATTCCTGTATATAAAAAGCGGCACAAAAACTCCATAACAAATTTGAATCTGTTATATACTCACAGCTTGTTGGGCAGTGTAAGGGGTTAATCTCATCTAATCAACATGGCTTTCTGCCTGGTAGATCGACAACAACCAACCTTCTGGAATTTACATCACACATTATCTCTGCCTTCCAACAGGGACTCCAGACTGACTGTGTCTGCACCGACTTTAGCAAGGCATTTTATAAGCTCCCTCACCCCGTGATTATGCTTAAGCTTGAAAGGTTGGGTTCACCGCCTTTATTGCTCGACTGGATCTGCTCTTACTTAAAAAATAGGACTTATCGTGTCTCTTTCCGTAATACTTTATCTAGAGTCGTTAGGGCTTCATCTGGTGTACCGCAAGGTAGCCATCTGAGACTGCTGCTGTTTATTCTTGCCATTGACAAAATTGTCCCTCTGATTAAGCACTTCAAAGTTTTATTCTACGCAGACGATATGAATATTTTCTCTTGCGTTAGAAACAGTTATGATTCTTCCTGCATTCAGGATGATTTGAATACGTTCAGAGGTTGGTGTGCCACAAATGGACTGCAACTTAACCTGGATCAATGTGAAGTTATGTCATTTTCTAGGAACATCAATCAGCTCATCTTTGATTTTATCTTTGCGAAAACTAATATCCGTCGTGTGGAGTCCCTTACTGACCTCGGAGTAATTCAGTCCTTGGTTTTATTAAGCGGTGGTCAAGGGAGTTTTCTGATCGACAGACCCTTATTCACTTATTTTTTTCTTTAGTTAGATCAATTCTCGAGTATGCATCTCAGGTTTGGTCTCCTTGTTATGCTGTTCATTCTAGACGCATTGAATCGGTGCAGCGGAACTTTGTTAGGATCGCACTAAGGGACCTCCCGTGGAATGATCCATTAAGGCTTCCTCCTTATGAGGATCGCCTCCGATTGCTTAATATGAACTCGTAAGAGGAACGACATAGAATTGCTGACCTGGTATTTATTCATCAGCTTCTCGCACTTTCGCAAGTTTGGTTACTTATAGGCAAACCCCGTATAGCTTAAGGTGATTGCCTTTACTACATGTTATCCATTCTCGCTCTAATTATGGTATGCATGAGCCTATTAACCGCATGTGTAGAGCCGTGAATATGTGTCCTATTTTTCACCTGGCTCTTACTAAGGATTTGCTTAAACGATCTCTGTTGTCTTTGCACCCCTGATTGTAGTGTTTGGGATTGGTTTGGATTTTTTTTGTTGTTGTTTTTTTTTTTTGCTAATATTTTATTGCATGGGTTGTGGGAGCCTCATTCATCTCAATATATGTTATATTCTGGTGAATAGGTCAATTGATTCCAGGCCTCTGCCTGTGAAGTGCGCCTTCTGAGTTAGAAGGGTTAATTCAATATATTATTTAAAAATACATTTATGTAAGTATGAAAGAAGTTAATTGGTTTGAGATTAACTTATTCAGGTAATTAACTCTAGAGCAAATAAAAAATGCTTTTTTTCTGTATCCATATTTGTTTCCGCTTCAAATTCCATAAGGGAACTGAACATTTTCGAAGCAAAAGGACTGATAAATTGGGTTGAATTTGGCAGTGCTGGATATCAGCTGTTTAGGGCTTGAGACTTGTTTGAGAAGTGTCAGTTTGTGACAGTTTTGTGAATAAAAAATTAGTTCTCTATTCTAAGATCATCGCGGACGAGTTTAAATATTTTGAATTAAAGGTGCATTAATTTTGCACCAATTAAGTTTTTTATGGACCAGTAGTGTTTTTCGTAAAGTGAATGTAAAATTTTTCCGACTTCCTAAACATTTTTTTTGACTTTTTAAAAATGTGTCTGCCTACTGAATGAAAACAATTATTTGCCCATTGCATTAACTTTTGGCAGAAATTTATTGAATTCCTTGTTAAAGAGTCAGGGATTCACTACGCTTAGAAGTTAATCGTTTTCAATTTAACTTTTATTGAACTTTTAAAGAATATGTTGACCAAACCGACGTTGTATTCACTAGACTGTGCGAGTTTTTGAGTACAATTTTGACGAAATTTGTTTACAAGGGAGTGAATGCAATATTATTGATAATTTTATCGCGCTAGCTAAACTAGTTGTTTTATTTAATAGTAACATTGTATAAACTCTATATTAAAAAAGTGAACATGAAATGTTCTGTGTATTGTTGCCGAAATAATCGTAGAACAACTCGAGGGAAATCGTTTTTTAGGTAAACGCACATAGTCAATGTAATTTAGAACTAACCTTAAACTATTTCTATTACCTACAACCTACAGCTAATAATTGCATAATATCATTCATGTCCTCATAACTTCCTCATGATGTTAAATTTGCGGCGGACACTGAAACAATTATTCTCAATTTTGTAGATTTCCCAGAGACAAGGAGATTTGTGAAGAATGGGTTGCGGCAATTGGAAGACCAGGATTCATTCCTTCGGACCACTGTAATGTCTGTGAAGACCATTTCATAAAAGATTTTTTAAAAATTGGCAAATTTAGAAAAAATTTAAGATCTGATGGTGTGCCTTTTCATGAAGCCGAAACATGTGACAAATGCTTAGAGTGCATTGTAAGAAAATTTCATTTAAACAGTAACTTAAGCATATAATTATAAGGTTGTAACACGTAGGATCAAACTTCTAATCTGCTGACGGTATCTGAAGAAAGCAAAGATACACGCAGTCATGATGAGGTTGCCGCTCGAGGGGATAAAAGTGAACAAATGTTATCTTCACCTAGTAATGTTTACTGTGATCAGGTAATAAAATATAAAACTTTATATTGGACTTAACAATTTAATTTGCTTTTCTAAGAAAACTGCTTTAAACAAACAAGACTCTCTAGCAACTTTAGAATGCACAATGGACCAGGTAACAATGCCAGTCGATTATACAGGCGTTCGTGGGGAAATGCCTGGTTGTTATTTATGCGGTGAAAAGGAAGTGATGAAACAAGAGAAAATTCAAAACTGCCAAAGTAGAATTCTTAGAAGTTTTTTTCACGATTTGGTAACAGACGAACAACTTCCAGTTACCGAAAAGGATTTTCTGTGCCTGCCGTGTAATACGGTTTTGCTACATGCCGAGCATTTAGAACGAGAGTTTGGTTTGTTTAGAAATCTTCTAAGGCGACAATTTACGAAAAAAAACCAAAGTTCGGAGGATTCCGAAGAAAAATGGTTATTGATTGATCATGAAGCATTGGCTAATTTTAATGTACGAAAAAATATATATTACTGCTTGGAATGCTCGTTTCAAACAACGTTATTTGAGCAACTTAGTGTTCACTATAAATTCCATTGTATTACACAAAGCTCTGCACAAATAGAAGCTAAGCAGGAGACTGAAATTGAACTGCCAAATTCTGATAATGATATAAACAATGATAAAGATCAATCACCTGGAACTCAAGATGACAATAGCAGTTTTATAACATTGAATAAGAATGAAGATGTTAATAATAAAATTATAGAATCAAAACTTGAAGAAATTGCGAGTGAAAATGAGTTTGAATATGAAAACAAGCTACAGGAGGAAGTAATAAAGTGCTCGCTGTGTAATTTCTCAAGTACTTCTGTTCGCACATTAAAACTTCATATGAATAAGCAACATGTCTACAGGGGAAATTCGCGAAATAATAGAAATCACAGAGTTTATAAAAGGAAGGGACAACTGGAATCGGAGAAAGTTACTGAATCCTCAGTAGCACCACTAGGTTCGTCTGAAATTAAATATCAACCACAGAACGAGAATGTTTTACAAGAACCTGAAGACGATTTTATTTGCGATATCTGTCAGAAACAATTTAGATCCATACGTAAACTACACTTACACATAAAAAAAAATCACAGATCAATTAATGTACCGCTGTGCGAATTTTGCGGATTTTGGCGCAATGGTACATGCGACCATTCTCAAGCCATACTTCTGAATTTCCCTCAAACACATTGTGAGGTATTAAACTTACTTATATAATTTTATTTCTTTAATGTTATACATATGTTTAGAAATGTGACCTTATATTCTATCAAAACTACCTATTAATGGAACATCTATACAATGTTCATTTAATATGCAGATACTGTCGGAAAGTTTCAAATTCGAAAATGAAATTGAAAGATCACGAAAGCAGGCATTCAAGGTAATATAGCCCAATCTTTTCTTCTCTCCCAGCAGATTTTATATATATTTTTTTTCTCATTCAGGAAACCTATTTATAAATGCAGCTGGTGCCCAAAAGCATTCGTTAGTAAAAACGGCGTCAAGTTCCACTCTTCAATACACACAGGATTACACAATTTCGAATGCGACAAATGTAGCAGAAAATTTGTTCACAAAAAGGATCTGGAGGAACACATGTGTAAGCTTTCAAAAGTAAGTTTATTTAGTTACTATTATTTAAAGATATCAGATTAGTTACTATAGTCTTTATGGAAACCATGCGAAAACCAATGCTGTAGGACATAAATAGGTAGTCCAACGTATTAAATTATACAGAACATTTTCTGAATGCGAGACGATTTGATCTTACATTCTCTTTAGATCAAATGTCTAGTGTATTTCACGTTCTTATTTACATTTTAGTAAATCTTGCCTGGGTTGATTAGGTGATTCATTTTGTAAGATAGTTTTAGAATATACCAGTCAAAACGTTCACGACCCTTTAAATATGGCGAATCGTAAAAGTAACACCAGCGAAATCACACTTGCGTAGAACACTTCGTAAACGTTGCGCCGGCGGCGTAACAGAAACGAATCGTTAACGGGTTTTTTTTTTGACAAAAAGATAAATAAAATAAAACGGCGAGTAGTTGTTTATATGTTGATCCTTTGCCAATACTCCGCCAAAAACGTGTCGTTAAAGTAATTTGTTGAGCGTGGCGTCAACGAAATGCTTTTAGCGGCACGTAGAAATACTCTGGGATAATTATCATTTTGCCTCTTTTTGGGAATTATCATTGTTACAACTTTTACAAAAATTTAAATTTGTGTTCGACCCGGACCAGAAGTATTGGTAGTGAAGGTCGAACTGTGTATCTAAAGGAAATTAACTTAAAGAAGAATAAAACAAAAGAGTTAAAAGAGGTTTCTTGAGATCAAATTTCTTTTTATAAAATTGAATTTTCTACGTAATTCGAAATAAATTGTTTTTTAAATTATCGGCACAACAAAAAAACTGAATAGTGCAGGCGACAGGGAGATTTTCCCGGGCTGATTTTTTGTATGAGTTTTAAGCCTAGACTTTCACGCATACACTCTTTTCTATATTTTTTAAGTCCCTGGGTAGGGGGCGGCGAACAGATGCAACAATTGCTTTCAAAGGCCATTCTACATCCAAAAGTTCGGCTTGGTCGTCGTCGTCGTCGTCGTGGGCTTCACAGCTCAATTCAACGCTCATATTTCTACATTGGAGAGTTCAGCGTGATTTTTGACAGGAAACATATGATTGGAACGTCATTTAAAGTCACTTCATTTTGTGTTTGAAATTCGTTTATTTGTGAAAGTATAGTAATAATACGGAAAATATAGACATAATTCTCAATCTTTACTTTTTTTTTAAATGAAATACTTGTCAACACAATTTTCAAGTGAAGGAATTGGTAATAAGTTGGCTCGCCTGTTTTTTCAGCGTCGGCCGAACTTTTGGATGTAGAATGGCCTTTATCTGGACTTCTATTAGGGTTTCACGATCTGAGCAAAAATACCGATCCGTCGATTCGAATCGACACCAGTAAAGGAAGATCGATTCAGCAAAAATCGGAGGGTCAAAAGATCGATTTGTCAAAAATCGAGGAATCGTCGATTCTCCCAAAAATATAGAAAAAAATATAGAAGAAGAATTATAATCATTATTAATTCAACAAAATTGAAATAAAACAAAACAGTCAGTACGTTCATGCATACTTAAGTACTTGACTTGAAATCTACTTAAAACTCAAGTAGGGGTTTTGACTAATTTACTTTAATTACTTCACTTAAAATTTTCTTTAAATGACATTTAAGTTTTCAAATTTTGTGTTGTGAAATTGATTCGTCTTTTTGTTATTTAATTTAAATAAACCTATAAATCGCAAAACGCAAAGCCGATCATAATTTTTATTTACGATCTTCTTCTTTTTCATCTCTCGTATTCTCCATCTTTAGCTTTGCATTTTCTCAAGTACTCAAGTCAAGTTTACATAATAAATTTTAACTCAATTAAACCAAATTTTGTGATTTACTGAAGTCAATGCGCGTTTACATGATATTTTGGTTACTCGAAGTTTACCTGAAGTTTACTTGAATTATGCATGTAAACGTACTGAGTATACATTATTAATAAAATATAGTGGAAAGTAAACTAGATTATCCGGGATGCTCGGGTCCGGGCTGTTCCCGGATATTTGATTTTCCCGGTTAATCGAATGTTAAAAAATCTGCAGATATGTAGATCATATATAAGCTTTATGCACCTTATTAACCAACATAAAATAGTTCAACTACGTAAATACATACCGAAAACGTAATATTAATGCAATAAAAACAATAATTTTCAATAAAATAGTTTTTAAAAAAAAGTTGAACCGACTTCACAAAAAGCGCTAAAAAGCATAAAATAATTTTTAGTTTTATATCTATTACGACATTTTGAAGTCGGTGCAAATCAAACAAATCGAACAACTACAACACAAATATTTCATCCTTATTTCTTATGATCCCGTAAGCTGAAACGTATTATATATTATTTTCAATTGTGGTTATGTAGTTGTTTTATTTGTTTAATTTGCACCGACTTCAAAATGTAGTAATAGATATAAAATTAAAAATTATTTTATGCTTTTTAGCGCTTTTTGTGAAGTCGGTTCAACTTTTTTTTTAAAAACTATTTTATTTTACACTCTTTAGTGTCTTCTACTCTATACAACGAAGAAAGAACCATCCAAATCGGTCCACACGTTAGACGTTTGTTTTAACCCCCTACCCCACCCCCACTCCACTAAACTGTTTTTCTCATGGAATCAATCAAGGAACATACTCTACCGAACAGAAAAGGAATCATCGAAATCAGTTCACGCGTTACGAAGTTACTACCCCTCCCCCTCCCCCACCAACACCATAGGACCAAATTATTCTCCTATTAGCAATGGGGGATCACACTCTATACAACAGCAAAAAAACCATCCAAATCGATTCAGGCGTTACAAAGTTAGGTTCCACCCCCCTTCTCCCACCCCCACCCCAGCAACATTTTTTTTCTCGTAGTATCAACCAAGGATCATATTCTACCCAATAGAAAAAGAATTATCCAAATCGGTCCACGCGTTACGAAGTTAGACTACCCCTCCCCCCACCCACAGCTTTCAACATAGGACCACATTATTCTCCTATTAGCAATACGGGATCATACTCTATACAACAGAAAAAGAAACATCGAAATCGGACCACGCGTTACAAAGTTAGGCTCCTTCATGGGAGGACGGATTTATCGTTAAGTATAAGACCTAGAACAAAAAATAAAAAAAATTTATAATCTATATACTATTGCCTACAGAGTTACGTAGGATTTTTTTTTTAAATCAAATTTTGAACGCTTTTGAAAAAATAAATCGATTTTTGTCCAAAAAATAAACAAGAAATTGTTTATAAAAAAAAAAGTTTACATTAAATAAAAAAACGGCTACGTACTTCCATAGAGGATATAATTACGAAGCTACTGTCAAAATTTTAAAGCAATCCATGCAATGGTGTTGAAATAAACTGTCCTCCCAGTTTGAAAAATATGGTTTCGAGAAAAACGCGTTTGTGCGCCGTGTGAGTAATTCATAGTGCTCCGTGACGCTATAGTAAAATCGAGAATTAAACTTTAAAATTTTTTTTTTTTCATTATAAGACTCAGTGGATATTATTTTTATGATCCTAAAGTATTGTTTAAGCCAAAAAAAAACTATTTTTTCAAAATTCTACAGTGGTGCTACCCCTTAACCAAAAATGGTTACTCCAAGGCACGAATGTTATAAAATCCAAACAAAATTTTTGTATACTCTTGTATAATTTTAATTAACTCAAAACAAAAAACGTACAACCACAACAGAGCTGACCAACGGAATCCACGCAGGATGAATAAGTAAACGAAACCAACTCTCCAGACTGTGCTATATAATAACATAAGAAGCCTTTCCCCTTGGCGAGATAACATTTTGACCGTCCCCGGCAGCACAATTCCTAGGTTAGAAAATATAATTTGCAGTTCACTCCAAAGAACAAGGCAATTAATTCAGTATAGGATAATATATAATTTTCGGTTGTCCTCTTAGTTTGTGTATTAGTTATATATTTTAAGGTAAGAAATTCAAGTTTATATCAATGTTTCCTCTTTTATCTTAAATTTTAAAATACAAATTTATTAAGGAATGCTGCTAAATATAAAAACATTTTTTACAGAAACCACGATATATTTGCCCGCTATGTGGTGAAAAATTTATTTACGATGCTTCCTACAAGATGCATAGAAAATGGCATGATGATCCATATCCAGCGAAATGCAAATTATGTCCTAAAAAATTTCGTCATGCAACACTATTAGCAAAACATTGGAGAGTTGTTCATGAACGAAAGTCATCAGAAATTATTTGTCAGTTTTGTGGAAAAAAATTTTCTACCCGATCTTCCAGAAGGTGCCACGAAATGTATCATTCCGGAAAATTTACGCATGTGTGCAAGGTTTGCAATAAAGGTTTTGATCGCAAAAATCGGTAAAATATAAGTCGTTTGAAATATATTTAATTTTGCTGTTAATTTTTTAGTTATGAGCTGCATATGAATAGAGCTCACAACAACGACACTATTTTAAAAGATAACGTTGCTTGTCATTCTAACGTTACAGTGCCCCCAGAGGATCAAAACTACAAGAACAGCGAGGATTGTCACGAAATGTTACATTCCGGAAAATTTACGCATGTGTGCAAGGTTTGCAATAAAGGTTTTGATCGCAAAAATCGGTAAAATATAAGTCGTTTGAAATATATTTAATTTTGCTGTTAATTTTTTAGTTATGAGCTGCATATGAATAGAGCTCACAACAACGACACTATTTTAAAAGATAACGTTGCTTGTCATTCTAACGTTACAGTGCCCCCAGAGGATCAAAACTACAAGAACAGCGAGGATTGTCACGAAATGTTACATTCCGGAAAATTTACGCATGTGTGCAAGGTTTGCAATAAAGGTTTTGATCGCAAAAATCGGTAAAATATAAGTCGTTTGAAATATATTTAATTTTGCTGTTAATTTTTTAGTTATGAGCTGCATATGAATAGAGCTCACAACAACGACACTATTTTAAAAGATAACGTTGCTTGTCATTCTAACGTTACAGTGCCCCCAGAGGATCAAAACTACAAGAACAGCGAGGATTGTCACGAAATGTTACATTCCGGAAAATTTACGCATGTGTGCAAGGTTTGCAATAAAGGTTTTGATCGCAAAAATCGGTAAAATATAAGTCGTTTGAAATATATTTAATTTTGCTGTTAATTTTTTAGTTATGAGCTGCATATGAATAGAGCTCACAACAACGACACTATTTTAAAAGATAACGTTGCTTGTCATTCTAACGTTACAGTGCCCCCAGAGGATCAAAACTACAAGAACGGCGAGGATTGTTTTGATAATGAACATGTGCACATTGAAATCAAAATAGAAAAGCAATCGGAAGATTTGAACTTTGAATAGTATGTGAACAACCGAACTTTGAAAACTTAGTAATAAATATGTACCTCTTTTTTGTAATCGAAGTTAATAATTCCCTTTCGTATTAAGTAGTAAGGTACAGCGCATCAATAGCATTCCTAAATCAATGTTCATCACCCATCTGTTTTAAGAACTTTATAACCATATGACTTTGAAATCGCAAATCAAGAATAACGATTTAAAAACAAATTGTGGATAACATTTTGCAAGTATGTATTATGAATAAGTATTACATCCTTTCTTATTTTCTTATCTTTTATTTTTTAGTTTTTTATATTTTATTATTTATTGGTACGAAAAAATAAGTTAGATACTTCGTAACGAGTTAAAACTCTTTCAAAGAAGACTAAACCAAGTGAATTCCTACTTTCGCATTTACGCTTGTATCTGAATAATTGAATTGAATTGTAACTGAATAGTTGTACTCCATAAATTAAAAGGAAAATTTATTTCTATGCCATGGATGTGTCGTCCTCTAATTCCTATAACCCATTGTGAGTAATAATGCATGAGAACTTCACCCGATTTCATTACAAGAATTGCAATTGATCTACAACTTATTCTGCAACCGCCAATAAGATTTTAACGCAGCAGAAAAAAACCATGGGTTGCTTCAGTTGGAATTATACCTAATGTTCAACTCCCGTCTTGTGATGACAGCAAGTTAACTCTTACACTACCGTCAAATAATATCTCTGTCTAGCTCCCGTTGTGACGGGAAAAGAACTTCACCCGATTCGAGAGAACGATTTGCAAGTGGACCTACAATTTGAAGGGGATTTCGAACCACTGGCATTTTCTTTGCAACCCCATGGCCTTTTATCGAAATCTATTGTCAGGAGAAAACAACCATGGGTCGCTGCCGCACATATTTCATATTTCTACTTTGGTACCATTGCAACGTGGCAACACTTAAAATCTCTTATCAGTCTCTGCTAATTGTTTGCCAAATTCAGTTGTGTTCTTATGTTTTGTGTGTTGGTTTTATTATATTTATTATGGCTGATACTAGTAAAGGTAAGATTAGCCTTTTGAAAAATATTTCAGCTTATGATTTTTTTATTGTTAAACCTTTTTCTTAAGTAACTTATTATTTTAACTTTAACTTAAGAACAAAATTAAGGGCTCTTGTCAGTTTTAATTGTCTTTTTCAGTGCCCTTATCTTCAATCATCCGTTTGGAGCTTTTCAATGAATGGTTAAAATTGAGAGATGCAAAGAGAAATGATTATTGTAATGGATTGCAAAAGTACCTTCTCACTAATGGAAATGTAGATCAGCAGAATATACGCGAAATATTATTGAAATTTATCAAGAATGTTGAATTACGTTGGAAAACGACTTACAGGGATAGAACACGTGGTTAGAGTCAAGAATCAGAGAATCAAGATCCGGGAGGCCACAGAAAAAGTTTCAAGATTGTGGCACCAGCGCCAAACAAAAGAAGGTGCACAATTTGGCATCTGCTTCTAGTGTACAAGAACTTTCTTTTGCAACGCAGATGAGTTTAAGGAAAATTGGGAAGCGTGCTGCAGCTACAGTTATTCAAGAAATTACTAAACCTTACTCTCCAAAACGCGCTAAGAAATACAGGAGAGCGTATAAATCCGTGGAGTCAGGAAAATAAAGAATGGCATCTCTAACACCAGGATAAGCATTAAACGTTGATTGTTAACCCAAATTCAAGTAAGTCGGCATATCTTCAATACAGAATGGCTGCCAAGAGTTGTAACGCTAATATATATCCCTCGTGGAATAAAATATTGTCAGCAAAACGTGATTGTTATCCCGATCAAAGTTCAATTAAAATAAAGGATACTGGGGCTGAAATCAAGCGCCGAAAATCATCTATATTTGACAGCACAACTCTTATGTCAATTACAAGAGGAGGTTCTAAATTCACTCCCTATTACCCGACTGACTGTTTTTCTTCCTTCGAGCTGATGTCGTCACTACGATACAGAATTATCCTAAGTCTAGTACTGCGCATTCCTGTAAAATGCGATTTAAAGCCTTGTAATTTTTTTTCAAATTCTATTATTTCGCGCACACGACATATACAAAAAACCACTTGAGATAAAGCCACCCTGTTCACACCAACACGTTTGTCATTCAACTAACTTGGGCTAGGCATCAAAATCAAAGATTTCCCCAAAAGTGGACTTAGGATAGTTCTGCGTCGTAGTGACAATGTAGGTGTAGTTTCAGTGGACCGTACATTTTTCAAATGGTTAATGAATGCGGAACCATTAAGAATTTCTGGTGATCTCAGCATATTGTCTGTCGATGGTAGTCTATCCAAAACCACTTATTTAGCGGGTATATTCTTGTTTTCCGAAATCCTCATTTGATGTTTTCAGAAGACTGTTCAGCTAACTAATTATTTTAGTAGACATGGAAATATTGTCTTCGGAACGGTGGGACAACGGCGTACTATACCAGTACATTTCCAGTTATCCAACACTTCGCCAGCTCGATTTCGACGTCCGAAAATATGCTTCATCTAGCGGTTGTAGAAGATGAACGCAGTTCGCTGACAGCGATTTAAATGCTTTGTTATTTTTAGTGCACTTCCATGTGCACTCTTCTAAGTGAGGAAGTAATAGAGAAAAAAACCAGTCTTCAAAGATAGTGCCATTGACCAACCACTTTTTGTTCTATTGTACTTTGCTACTTTGCTGATTTTGATGAAGGTTTGATTGTCTCTGGATATTTACAGCCGAGTTTTGTTATAATTAATTTCCGGTGGTCCGTTGTTGGAAATTTGGTCCAAAGTTAGGGAAACCTTGACGGTAAAATGAAATCGCGTTTTTCGCTGGGGGCCGGTAATTTTTATGAGAGTTATCATCATCCTGGAAATTCGTTGTTCTTGTGATTTGTGCGTTTCAGGCGCAGCCCTATGTATTCGCTCCTCCTATAGGAATTGGATTTAAATTTAGCTGAATATCAATCATATTCTACTTGCATTTTAATAACACTCTGTCCGTATTCCTTATAAAATGAATCATCAACGGAACGTGTTCGAGAATATCGCACAACACAAGACAAAGACATGGTGAGATTAATCTTGGTGCTGGACGACCAAACTATAGATGCTATTTTTACCAGATATTGGCAAACAGTAAGTATACGAATATTTCTATGACGCTTTAGTTACCATAAATCACTAGAGCTCTTGTAAATAGCAGTGATAATTAGATATAAAAATAATTTTTAATAAATTTTCAAGCTTAATGTTTTTCATTACTCTGCTTCATTTAAATTGATTAACTGACAAAGGCGAAAGTAGTTTATTTACAAGACTAAGTAAGAGGATTGATTGAAATTCTCCTAGAAAATATAAATTGTAACATATACCATAAAGAATTCTAGTGACAGGCTTCCTACTAAGACGCAAATAATATTCCACTCTTCTGAAGTATTCACTGCCCGGTACAACAACGCAATGTAAATTGATTCACATTTTTTCATCGCTGTTTCCATGGTCGTTCTTCTGACAAATTAGTTGATTCCATGCAAACATGTTACCATGCGCAATACAGTTTAAGTCGCTCCCCTTAAGAGTAAATTCGGACGTACCAACATTTTTAGTAGAGTAATACGTAGAGAAGATCCGTTGAGAAAAAATTACCAAATTGGGAAATCGTAGGTGTAGGTTCTATGCTAGTTATAAAATGGCTGAATGGAAAAAAAAATTGAGATATCTCTCTGGGTCGGTTAATCCCTTGTGGGGCATGAGGCGTCTACTACAACTAACTATTGCCACGATTGGGGCACTCGGTACTTTCTTTATTTACGGATTTTCTACATGTGTTGCGCGGTCGTCCGATTCTGCGTCTTCCTTGGGTCCATTGCGGGTTCCAATCTAGAATGTTGTTGAGTGATGTTGTTTGGTTTTTTTCTTAGTATGTGGCTTATCCATTCACCTGCGAATGTCCTGGCCTGTAAGACTGTGTAGGTTTTCGTTGATCTTCCGCCAATGGATGTTAAGAATGCGCCGGAAGCACCGGTTTACAAAGTCTTCTAGCTTAGATGTTATTTGATCTTGAACAGTCGTACAACTGAACAGATTTTACGTTCGATTCGAAGATCCCGAGTTTGATGCGTCTGGAGATGCTGTTATTGTGCCAGATCTCAGCAACATTATTAAATGCAACCTTGTTGATGCGATCCTATACATCAGTTTTAGCTGTGCCGTCTGTAGTAACTCTGCTTCCGAGATAGCAAAATTTATCCATTTTCTCTATTTGACGCTCTTCAAGATAAATTTAATTTAGTTCCTGGAGTCCAAGCTCATTAGTTTAGTTTTCTCAGAATTGATGTTAAGGGTGAACGCCACTTTAAAACGTTAAAAGAGGTTGTTGAATTTTTTTTAAATAAAATGCAAACACAAATGCAATTTAATGAAAAGGCATTTGTTAAACATATATATTTAAATATATAAAATTAGTTAAATTGGAGACGGAGTTGGATCAATTGGTTGACCGGCACTACCACCATGCCATGGTTCCCGGATTCGAGGCCAGATCTCCCCGTGGGTTTTAAAAAAATCCACTCCGTCTCCTCACTTCCCTTCCCTAATTCCCTTCCGACCAAAACCATGCTTATCGTATTAAAGGGTTTTCCCCTAGGCTTTGGCCACATCGTACAAAAAAAAACCAATAATTCCTTTTTAAAAACAAAATGACGCCATTGGACGGGACTTTTGGAAGCAATGTTTTTCGCAAAGGCCAAAACGGTGGGCAGGATTTTTCAAAAAACGGCTGTATCTGGAACAAAATGGGCTATCAATTTATTTTCTACAAGGTATTAGCTAAACAACAACGTAGAAGTTTTGTTAAATAGGCAAATTTCGAAAAGTAATGAGGCCTTCAGGAAAAAACCTAATTTTTGACCTCAAAAATTGACATTAAAAATACCATAACTTAGGTAATTTTTTCTTTTTCGCCAAACCCCTACGTGGTTGTCCCCCCTTAAGCCCGGATCTGTGAATTTCTCTGCTCAGAGCTTCGCACATTAGGGCTATTGGCTATGTTTGTTTATTTATTTAGTAACAATATTTCATCAAAGATGGAGTTGCATGAATTTGTTGACGGCACGACCTCCATGCCATGGGCCCCGGATTCGAGACCAAGTCTCCCCGTGAGCTTTTATTAAGAAATTAAAATAATCCACTCCGTCTCTGGGCTGTTGTCTAGCTCGCAGCAATGCAAAAAAATAACAAGACTCAAGTTTTCTAGTTCCCTTACCTTAATTCCCTTCCGGCCAAAACCATCTAACGCATCAAAGGGTCTCCCAGGCTTTGGTCACATCGTATAAGAAAAAGTTCTGAGTACTACAAACTGCAAATAAATAGTATAATACATATAAAATCAAAGAGTAACGAGAGAATTCACAAAATATAAGTACGAAATATAAAAATGTAAATGTGCATAAAAAGTATATAAAAAGTAAAAAGTCGAAAGTAACTTCAACAAAGCTGACTGCTCACATGATAGATGAAAATCAATGCGATCAAAAGAGGTATTAAAAAATCACGACATCGATGTGATCGGCTCATCTACCCCATAATTAGTGCGATGAAAAGGATGAAGGGGAAGTCGTGATTCCTCAGCGAGCGAGCCGGAACCGATTTGCTAAAACATTCCAAGAGAACAAAAAGTCTATGGACCCCTGAACGCAGTCGAAAGCAAAAAGGATCCTGGAGTTACAGCTTCTCTTTTCAAGTGTATCCAAGTGCATCAGTCCAAGTCTATCAATATAAGGTGGTAATATAAGGGAGTTATTTCAAGGAAGGCCTTAAAGAGCGAACATCCGTTGAACAGCTTCAATGCAACTGATATGAGTCGCATAGCACATGCAAACATGTTACCATGCGCAATGCAGTTTAAGTCGCTTCCCTTAAGAGTAAATTTGGACATACCAACATTTTTAGTAGCGGGGAAGGCCTTACAGAGCGAACCTCCGTTGTACAGCTTCAATGCAACTGATATGAGTCGCATAGAGCGGTGACCAGACTGGAGAGGCATATTCCAAAATAAGCCTGACAAAAGTGCAATATAAAAGTTTTGTAATGTAGGGGTCATCAAATTCCTTTGACCAGCTCTTCACGAATCCCATAGTCATCATCAGCCTTGGTGACTGTGACATCAAAATGATCCTCGAAAGAAAATTGGGAATTAAGCCATACCCCTAGGTCCTTAGGTTTTGTTAAAGGACAACCCTCTATGACAAAGTTAAATTGAAAGGGAGATCTTTTTCGTGAGAAAGACATAGATGTATACTTGCCAATATTTAGGGGAAGGTCGTTAATGGAATACCAATTCTGAAAGGCGTCCAAGTCAGAATTTAACAGTAGGCAATCAGCATTGTCTGACACAGTGCGAACTATATTAACGTCGTCGGCATAACAAAGATTATTTGCGCGCGACAGAATCTTAGATACATAATTGACGTAAATTATTAATAACAATGGCCCGAGGTGGGAGCCCTGCGGTACAGCGGAAGTGTTGAAAATACCATCAGACAGAGCTCCACATAAAGAAACCCGCTGAGTTCGTTCAGATAAGTACAAATTTACAAAAACCTAGCGGAAACATGAGAAGGGAGAGTTTAAGAACAAGAATTCTATGGTTAATTTTATTGAAAGCTTAGCTGAATTCAGTAAAAATATTGTCAACGCGCTTACCACCTTCAATTGCAGAGTTAAGAGATTAAATAAATAACACAGAATAGGAGCAAGAACCACATCTTTTCATGATGCGGGGATACCGTCAGGATCAATTGAAAAACTATCAGGTAGAATTTTTCTTTAAAATCGTATTTTCGTCAATTAAAGGTCTTTGGATTCGAGAGAAGTCGGTGGAAACCTCGTCAAATGGGTAAAATCCTTAAAGCTAATATCACAGGTATCGTCCAAAAATGCAGTCTTGAAAAATCGACAAAGAGATTTCCTATCGTCAAGGGCTTATTGCTTTCACTGGCTCCGAAAGACAAAGAAGATGAATAACCATCAGAATTGCGTCTCAAGTTCACGAACCTCCTATTTGACCTGTTTGATAGGAGATATACATCGTCGGCATAGTTCAGGTTCGTAAGGTGGTCAAAAAGTTTGCATCTCATCCCTTGCGATAGGTGGTAGAGCGCTGCACAATACGTCATTAATGACGATCAGGAAAAGCAAAGGAGACGGAGTTGGATCAATACGTTGAGCGGCAAGACCAATATGCCATGGGTCCCGAGTTCGAGACCAGATGACCCCGTGAGCTTTTATTAAGGAATTAAAATAATCCACTCCGTCTCTGGGCTGTTGTCTAGCTCGCAGCAATGCAAAAACAAGACTCAAATTTCCTCACTTCCCTTACCCTAATTCCCTTCCGACCAAAACCATGCTAACGCATCAAAGGATTGTCCCCTAGGATTTGTGGGACCCGATATTGGGCTCCTGAATAGGACTCCTTTATGATGGTGAGAATTTTTTTCGGATATCTCTCCTACGTAAAGCTGCCAATATATACTTACCATCATCGTTGTCAAACGCCTTCTCAAAATCAAATCGCGTATTGCTCGATGGTAATTCGGAGGGTGTTGATATGATCGCTACAGGAGAAACCCTCACGAAAACCTGTTTGTTCATCATTTAGAGTGTACTCGATTGCTTATTATTTCGCATTAAGATGAGGCCCTTACTGAGGTCCATCAACTTAATAACGTCTGCCAACTCCAATCTGATCGGAGTTCTGTGTTAATATTGACCACAGCCGGCGGTTGTACAGGCTCGGATGAAGAGGTATTCGACGGTCCAACGATGTTGCTTAAAGCTTAAACAAAATATTTTCTCCATCTTGGCACTTAATTCTCCTCCTTAGCAAGTAGGGATCTGTTGGTATCTCTTACAGGATGTTCAGTTGCAGTTCCTGCCATTTTTTTTTTGCTATCTTGTATAGATTTCCATTGTCACCGCGGTAGACTGCTTCTTCTGCCTTTTCTGCTGATAGCGCGTTGATGTAGGTGCACTTGTCACATCTTACACTTCTTTGGACGCCTTTCTGTAGAGATAGGTATATAGTTTTGAGAACGGTATACAGTTCTGCAACGTCGGTAGTAGAATTGATGTGGTTTTTAATCTACTTCCTTTCTTGTATTTTGGACCATGCGGCTTCACTGATCCATGGACACCTTCCGCTCTCCAATCTTTCCCATTTTTGATCGATGGAGTCGTCGGTGCTATGACGTGCATTAGCTTCTTAGCGCAATGCAGTGATATATGCGCTGCGGAGGTTCGGCGTTTTAAGAATCTTGTATATTGAGCCGTGGGGTATTAGACGTTCTGTTCAGTGCGCATACTAATATCGTGCATAAGTGAAACTTAACTGTTACCAGATGGTGATCGCTGCCAATACCAGAAGACATTTTATTTTCTCCAACTTTCCGAAACAGCAATATGGTCAATCTGATTCTCAGTTACACCGTCTTTGGAAACCCATACATTTTTTGGAATGTACTATACATTGTTTCCAAACAATTTAAGGAACATTATTCCATAAGCAGGCGAAAGTCTAGTACTCCAATATCCTGAATTCGCTTACACCGTTCAATGATAGCCACTTGAAAGCTTATATAAGCTTCCGTCAAAGTTCTTTACAGGAGGTGTACAGTAGATTTTAGTTCGAACGAAGCCATGCTAAGAGCCGGTCGACAAATTCAAGCGAATGGGTGCAGTTTTTATAAAGTCTAAACCAGCAATAATTCTCTTTTGAAGTGGTGACTGTTATGGTCTCATAAAAATAAACAAATTATTTGTGGTTCAATTGTGTCAGTCTATTGCGACGAAATTTGTGTTGGAGACGAAAATCTAATCCTTTTGAAAAATAACGCAAACAATGTAAATCTCCATAAGATAAAATTGCAAAATATGTGAAAATGTTTTATTACTTCATGAATTTATAATTAATTGTATATTCGCGCAGACATTGTGTGAAAGCATACACTTGAGGACCGGAATAATAAAGGAATTGCTTTTATCTTCCCAGAGACATCAAGGTAAGAGCTACGTATCCCTATTATGACTGTGGCACTGTATTGATTAATTCCACGGGTGATACCCATTCCACTTAAGAATCAAAAACAGGCTGTAAATGGGCCGCAGTAAATGGTAGCGGAAGTTATATGCTTGCAACTGCATTCCAGAGATGTAAGATTCTGAGTTATGAGGCTAAGCGAAAGGATAATTAGTCATGTACATACATCATCTGGAACGTCATTAGTAAATGACGTCATTAATTTTCTGGTGTAGTAAAGCACGATCTGTTTTAATCTCTTTATGCTTTAAAACCCCAGCACACCTTAATCCTTTAATCCCACTTACCTCCGCAATTTTATTAAAATATTCCAAGTCTGCTTTATAGGTAGAGATAGTGGTGAAGACGTATCTTGTGTGAATGATGTGGGGTGGGGGGGGGGGGGTAAGTTTAGTTTGAGCTGTAAGGGCAGTTAAGTGAATTGGTCTGGTCTACCTTGTTCCCTTATATATTCCTTTAAATGTTAGGTGATGGAATTTAAAGCTCGAAGAAGGAATTTCAATTTATATAGTTGGTAACGATAAATTTAACTGGAACCCACGCAGAAATTCTACTAAGCATTTAGTTGGAAAAAAACAGTTCATTGATTTCTTTTCGTCTTTTTTTAGATGATAGAGTTAAACATGATTTACGTATTTTGAATTTAGTGCATTATAAAAATTTAGTTAGAACGATAGAGTATACCATAGCAAATTATAATATGTAGGCGCAGTGGTATCCTAACAGTGGTGATTCATTTCTCTTTAGGTCATAATAATAAGCTACGAGTGACGGAGTAGTCTACGTATGGTATCAATTGATTAGGTTTGATTCTTATAGCTGATAACTTATAATAGTTCTTTTGTACCTGTTTATAGGATCAGTTTGGAGAATAAACGTTTACAATGTTATCAAATTAATTACTTTTTCAGGCGTCTCGGTGCATTGAACTTTTAGTTTCTACGTTTAAGTTCAATAGAGCCTCTAGTTTTTACCTCTTGTAACACCAACCAAAGTGACATACATATTTGATAGTACTGGACAAACTTGTATTACTGTTGCTCAAAACATGGAAGTGAAAATATAGCAACTATTTTTGGAACAATATTTTTTTTTGTAATATAATATACTACCCAAACGCAAAAAGATTCGTCTATCCAAGATTTTAGTTCGAAAATATAAATGAATTCTTAAGGGGGACTTACACCTTGTCACTTTCAAAAAATCAATTTTTTTTACATTTTTCTGATCTAAAGGGTCTTATAAATCAGCCTGTAAAAGGATTCGTCTCTATTTCGAGAGTATAGCTCAAAAAAAAAAAAAAATAGAAAGTCACGTCAGATTCGCTCGCTCCTGGATCGCCTCCGCGTGTATCATGATTTCACGTGTAGCTACTCGTTTTGTCAATGGTTTTCACGCTTTTCCTGTATTATATTGTCAATGTGTGTGTCTATGCATATTTTTAGGAAAGGGTTTTTCGAGTCTAGAAGTTTCTAACGATACTTCACGGAAGTCCCATGATTCACGTGTTGTACTGTTCTGAAACTTTGAACGCGGTGTTCCAAACTGGTGTACACGATTACGAGAGAACAAATCAACGTATTGGCTTAAATTTTTTTTAATTTTTTTCAGAAAACACTTAGCAAGGTCCCGATCGTTCATTTTTAAGAAATTTTGATTTACTGCATTTTGACAGTTTTACATAAGACAAAAAACATAGTACGAAAATGACTTTTGTGAACAAATACCCGCCATTTTGTGAAAAATCGAAATTTTGAAAAAGTGAACGATCGGGACCTCACTAATGTAACAATAATTGAAAGTCTTCTTGGATTTTTGATTTCAGATAACTAGGGTCGATCTAATCAAGTACACCGTTCAACCCTTCACTTTTGAGGCGCGCGCTGTTAATGTCATCTCAAGGTCTTGTAAGTCAACATGACTATGGAAGAAAAATCATGTGCGATTTCTATTGTTCTACTAATAAATAAAAAAAAATTCAAATGAAAATCTTTTCTAGTTTCTTTATAATAAATTGTCAAAAACTAGCTCCAAAATTGGCTTACAAGGTGTAAGTCCCCCTTAATAATAAAGTCTGCTGGCAAATTTATATAGAAGTACTTGTGACAAATATATTTCAGGATATAAGAAATTCTAATAGAACTCGCACAATCAAAATAGGATTACAGGTTCTTTCCATAATGCGACTTTTTTTATGTCATCAACCTGCAAAAATCTTCATCTATCATAAAACTTGAGGCAAAAAGGTTCGTCTATCTTGTACAAATTACAATTTTGGAGCAACATTTTTTTGTAAAGAAACTACAAACGATCGAGCAATAACAATTTGAATGTTTTGAAATCGTATTGTGAGTATATTTTGCTTATCATAGTGCATTTTGTTGTGCGTTATTTAAAGGCAGATGCGCACAGAAGAGGGACGTTCAAATTTAAAAAAATAAAGTATTACCAAATGTAATAAAATTAATTTGCAAATAAATTTGAGTTGCAAAATATTAAGAACAACAATTAAATAACATGTTAATTTATTAATTATTATTTATATAAAAATCCATCAAATGTTTTTACATAATTCACTAAAACAGAAAAGAAATCCGAATTCTATTCATAGAGAATTAAGCCTGCTAAACATTAAATTAACTTACAGGAATTGCGTAAACTTTTCTCTACCATGTAGTAGCGCCACCATTTCGTCGGATAAAATCCTTCATACGTCTAGGCATAGCGATTACTAATTCTTAACACTCAGCTGGTGATATTGATTCCCAAATGCTTTGCATTTCCCTATGAAGAACATCCATTACGGCAGCGGGAGAATACCTTGTCTTTTTAATTTTTCCTCATATGTTCTCAATGGGAGAAAGGTCCGGGCTTTGGTTTCAAGAACATGAAGTTCCACTAATGGCCATCAAACCATTGCATTAGTGGAACTTCATGTTCTTGAAACCATTGCTTTGTTAATTTGGCCGTATGACAACTGGCCCCGTCCTGCTGGAAAATATATTCGCCTACTGGTCTTTCCAAAGCAGGTATTGATGGAAGAAGATAATTTTGCAGAGTAGTTTGGTACGTAGTGCTATTTATTGTAGTATTAGTGAAGCAAAGATGACCAACTCCTCGAGCTGACATACATCCCCAAATCATTACAGAGCTTGGGAATTTTCCTTTTCGACTTAGGTAGTCATTTTGGAATGCTTCAGTGTTTTTTTCGAATGACGCGTTTTTTATATGATTGCATGTCCAACTCAAAGTGTGCCTCATCACTCCATACAACTGATCGCCAATGATTAAGTGTCCAATTTTCGTGGGCTTTAGCTAATGCGAGGCGTTTCTTTTTATGGATAATGGTTTCTCCTTAGCCTTAAAATTTAGAGATTATTGCGGGATTCCATAACATAATTTCAGAAAATTTACCTTATAAGATTTATAACACATTTCTCTCATCCTTCTTCTACAGCACGATTCTTCTGTTGCAGCACGATTTTGTTTAATCGTTTTCCTTAAAATTCAAAGTTTAATTTTTTTTGCAATTTGATAAGAAGACTTCTTATTTTTATAATCTTCAGTTACTAACTTTCTCAGATGAGATGGTATCGCTTTTCCGCCAAAAAATAAACTCACAACTACAATTTCAGATTATTTAAATACAATTATTTACAGTTACTCGATTGTTTGTAGTTTTTTTAAAAACTATTTTCTTCGAAATTATAATTTGTTCAGGGTAGACGAACCTTTTTGCGGTAAGTTTTATGATAGAAAGATTTTTGCAGGTTGATGCACATAAAACAAGTTGCATTTGCCACATATATTTCATTACAGCTTTGCCAATATACTGAATTATTAAAAAAATCACTTTTATTTTCGAATTAAAATCTTGGGTAGACGAACCTTTTTGCGTTTGGGTAGTATAACATAATATTAAAAAATTTAAAAAAAAACCGCCATACTGAATCCGCCATCTTGAATATTTAAAATCTGTTCACGGATTTGGAGTCAGCACCCTCGAAAACCGCCGAGTACGAATTTTGTCTGTGCACTGTGTGGCGGCGAATCATTATTGTTTCCTATTGACAACATCTAATATATAAAAACCAATATTTGTTTGTTCGTATTTTATGCGCGGCCATACTGTTCATCCCATTACGACAAAACTTTGTCAATTTATTGCTCGCACTTGCGCGAAGGTTATAGGCATAGTACAATTAACTTAAAGTAGGTGGCGAGCATGTTGTACCGGGAATTATATTAAAAAGAACATTTCTGCAAAAAACAAAAAAAACAAAAACAAAAACGCCAAAAGACAAAACATGTTACTGCTGATAAGTTATGTTTATGGCGGAAATAATTTTGAAAAATATTTGGAAATTTTTGAAATATCGCACTTTGAATTTTGAAAAAAATTTCAATTTTATCCAAATCTCACAAACTTTGAAAATTCCTATATAAGGTTGTGTGATTAATACACATACATGAAATATGCTATAGAGTTGCCAGGGTGTTTTAATACCCCTCAACTTGTGTTGCTTGCAAGCTAGCTTTACTTGCAAGCCGTTTTACAGGACCACCAAGTCCGTCCCACACACTTTTACCGTGCGATGTGGAGGAAAAATTCCATTCTGCTTCAATTTTGTACTCATCGTTGTGAAGTGACAAATTGTAGAAACTTTTTCTATATTTATACTGAGCTGCTGAGCCATCCGAAAAATAGAATATTTTCTTCACTACTTCAAAAACTTAATGAGGGATCGTTGGAAAATGTACACTGCAATACTATCATGCTTTAAACAGTTACTAATTACAACTAAACTGATATGGTCAATTAACGGAGAAAAAATAAAAAAAATATATTCCGAAAGGGTGTATTGTAGCTTGCTCATTAGCCGAATAGTAGCCTTGCACAGCGTCTTGAACAAGAAAAGTGTAATTTTCCGAAAAATCTATTATCACTAAAAATTCCTGACATAAAAGGGAACTTATTAAATGCTTGAAGTAAGAATTTTGCTGTTCGGTTATAAACACATGGCGTATCAAAGGTATTAAGCGCATCATACAGACTCTGTCCAAAAAATTTGCACCACTACAAAAAATGTTCTATCCATGCATAAACAAACAAATAATTTCTAAGTAAATTTTCCTCGTCTTACCCCCAGAATGAAAAAAGCTAGGCTAGAATTTGCGAAGAAATATTCACACTTTGCCGTGGAGGACTGGCAGAAGGTATTTTGCACATTTAACTTATATGCATTAATTACAAGTTTAGTATTAGTGAATAGTTTTTGAGGCTTACTTATGTTTCGTTACGTCCAGGTCGTATTTTCCGACGAATCGATCCTCCAGGCCCTAACGGAAGATTATCAGTTCATTAGAAGACGCCCGCATGAAAAGCTGGATACCTCTAAAATAATAAAAGTGATAAAGCATCCGCTCTCTGTGATGATATGGGATGCAATATGCGAAGAAGGACCCGGACCTTTGTCCTTCGTACAGGGCACGATGAAGTCGGATCAGTACTTAAATGTCCTAAACAACGTTTTATTGCCATATTTGGAGGAAATTCGGTTTGATACGTCACAATACTTCTTTATGCAGGATGGAGTACCAAGCCACACAGCGAAAATAATTAAAAAATTTCTCAGTAGCACAAATATTCCCATACTTTGATGGCCGGGGAATTCCTCGGACCTTAACCCCATAGAAATGTTTGGTCACTCTTAAAAAAACTGGTATATCAGAATTCAAACCTCAACAAAACCATTCTCATTGAAAATATTAAGAAAGTTTGGAATGATGCTCCTGAAATTCGAAATTACGTACAAAATTGCTAAGAAAGTATGCCCAGACGAATCCAAGCTGTTATCAAAGCTAAGGGGGGAAGAACAAGATACTGAAGTTTAATAACTTTTTTTTGTGTTCTATAATGTACAACACAATACATTAATCAACTATACCAAAATTAGCACACAAAGTTGAAAATTGTGAAAATGGCGTAGTGGTGCTAATTTTTTGGACAGGGTCTGTAAATGAATCTATAAAATCACTCGATGACTCCAATCTTAGTTCAAGATTTGATCTATCGGTACAAGCCCACTGATAATAAGTTATTGTAACAAAACATCTGTCGAATATTCTACGAAGTTTGGACGACCTTGGAAAGATTGTGCAACTACCAAGGTAACAGTTGATATTTGGTGGATTGCAAATTACAAGGGAAATGCAGCTTTTATAATCCAATATTTGGATTTCTTCATTAGCGGTGAGCTTAGAAATCTTACATCCTTGTAACATAAGTTTAATAATTTGGTGTATAGCAGGGAGTCAAAACGGAACCGAAACTTGTAATATTTAGGTTGTTTTAACCGGTCTTGATTTCGGTACCGAAATTAAAACCGAAATTTAAAGTCTACCGAAATAGAGGGACCGAAATTAAATGGTTCCGAAATAAATAGACTTTAAAAATATGTGACCGTAACCGCCACACCGAAATTCAAAGACCGATTTAAATTGGTACCGACCGCGGAAGAAGTTATATGTCCGGTCTTGCGATATTTTAAAATTTTTTCACTACCTTCATTTCATAGCATATTCGGTAAATGTCTTGATGGAGGGACCGTCGGTTGGAGGAGGGTGGATAGTGACTGGCGGGAAGGGGGATGGAAAAGGGAGGGGAGGGTAGGGGAAGGGTAAGGGGTGGGAAGGTGAAGGGGAAGTTGTGGGGAGGGGAGGTGAAGGGAGGTTGGTAGGGAATAGAGGGGAGTCGGACGACTTAATTATATAATATAGAAATCCCAACGACAGCAATTTAACTCTAACCCTAACGTTTCAGTTGTAACCAAAACCGAAAATTTTATATCTACGTGGTTTTTAACCGAAACCGAAAATGAAATTTTACATTTCGGTTCTAACCGAAACCGAATTGAAGAAAATTAATTTCGGTTAAGGTTGTTGCAATTGCGGTTTAAAAACCCCAATTTGGTTTCGGTTGACCGTAACCGATTTATAATTTCGGTTGTGGTCCCATTTCGACTCCCTGGTATATAGTACATACACAAACGGAATGAGTTCCTGCCGATCCAGCTAATACACAGTTCTTTGGGCGAAGGGATGCAAACTTTTAAAACCCTATTTTCGCATCCGGATGACACTGCTTAAAGTATTGGTAAATCTCTTTTATATTATCTGAAATCAATCTTTTTTGTAAGTGTTGCTTTTTACCATCGATCTAAGAAAGATATAAAAGAAATGTTATAAAATCGAAATGGACTTAAGGGAACAGTTTACATACCCTAACAGAAACATAGTTTTTCGTCCCTGGCATTAATCTACCTACATCATCACTGCATTATAAATTCTCAATACTGTGAATCCAAAGCCCTACTTTGAACCGAATGTATGCTCGAATGATAACCCTCGCTTCGAAGATGTGCAGCTTTTTGTGCCATATGTGTCGTTGTTCCAGGAAATTCTTTCAATATTCTCCGAACACCCCATTATTCCGGAAGTAATGAGAGTAATGTGTACTTTATTTCTTTATTACTTGATTCCACATATGCTTCTATTATTTTATTCACGAAACACTGTTCACTGTTTTCACTATTCTCTCCAAAGTCTTTTAAACCAAATATTTTCTCTGTTATCTTATTAAAAGAGTCTCGTAGTTTCTCCCTTATATAAACATTTTCCCTCACTATTTTCTTTTCAATTTTGTCCTCTCCAATGTGATCGAGTCGAGACACATATTGAAATTTGATAATGCTGCGTCAGTTTGTATAAATGGTAAATCTTCTTCATCTTCTAGTTCAAAATCTTCTGCCAACATTTCTTCCGATGTACCAGGCATACTACTTATTTTTTTCTTGCAAGCTGTACAAATTTTCCACACCACTTTTAAATGAGGAATTTTTTGAACCATCCAAGGTAGCACGGGTCTTAAGTCCTTACGAATTAATCTATGCGACGGTAACTTCAACGGATTACAACACACTTTCCACGTAAATTGAGACATTTTTGAAATTTCACCTTAAGGCTTCAAACTTGCAAACCAATTGAAAAATCCACTTGTTGGATTCCTTTTTATAAACGCCACAGGCACAAGTACCTAAGTTAATTACCTACCCATAAATCGCTGTATGATGCTTATCACTTTTTTTCATTTCCAGAAAGTAGGATTACTTCAATAAAATTTCTGTCACATTTCGGGTAAGTATTACAAAAAAAAAATTTATGAACCTGAATTCTTAGATTTTACCTTTGAATTTACCTCCACAAATACTTTCCGAAAGTAATTGTATTGACCTAATTGGTAATTATGGAGGAACATTGATCTTTTTCGATGGCAAAACACCCATAAAAGATTTGAAGGTAACTGAGGTGTCTCTTTATTGATAACCAACGCGTGTTTTCAGCTCTCTTGCTACAATAACTCACCGCTGTTTTTCCAGGTAAAGTAAAACCATTTCCGTGCATTGACGGACTGTTAATTTATCCATGCCAAATTTTCGGAAAAGTATCTGCAATTTGAAATATCTTCTAAACCAGAAAGTTATTCAAAAACCAAATGCTTTAGTGACTTTTGGGACACCCTGTATATATCAGTAGTTTATCTGTGAAAGAAGATGTTCCTTTATTGTATTGTACATAAACATTTTCCAAACCAAGTGCTGCTGTGCTTGAAGTTAAAAATATTAAAAATACCAAAATCACAAATCCAGATGTTAATTGGTTCCTTCTACTACACATTCTAAAAAGTTTACTGATTTAGATGTCGTACAGCAAGATAAACTTTGTTTAATTCCGACGTGTAATACATAAAATTTATTAAGTGAATAAGAAAGTTTGTGGAAATTTAAGAAGTTTTGAAAAGGATTTAGTCACTGTGGCATATATCACAAAACTTCTGCAATATAAATCGCTCGATAAAATCAAGGGTTAGATAGCTCAGCTAACAAACTTAAATTGATGAGTCCAAATTTTTGAAAAATACCTACTTCCAGAATGGGCAAATATAATTGTCATGTGCAATAATATGAGAATATTTTGTGTAGAGCCATTATATGTGTCCTATTTTTGACCTGGCTCTTACTAAGGATTTCTTTAAACGTTCTCTGTTGTCGGTGCTCCCTTCATTGTAGTTTTTGGGCGTGCTTTAGTTTTTTGTTTACTAATATTTTATTGTTTTACATGTTGATGTGGGAGCCTCATTCACCGCAATATATGTTATACTCTGGTGAACAGGTCAATTGATTCCAGGCTCCTACCTGTGAAGTGCGCCTTCTGAGTTAGAAGACTTAATTCTATTATTACTATTATTTTAAATTAATGAGGAAAATTATAGTTTTGTGTGTCCTAGAAAAGCTTTGAATAAAGTTAAGTCAAGGGGGGAACCGTTTTTATGGTTTTTGGCATTTGTTTGTTGTCGCTGCGTTGAGTAGATCAAAATAATAATAATGATATGCATACCATGAAAATTTAAAATTTATGAATCACCCTGTAACTACTAAACGTTGAGATTGTCCGCTAACTTCAAAGAGTAGTGGGCAGGTTCTCTAATCTGAATCTGTGTACACGGAGATAAAATTCCAAGAAAAATTACGGTTCGTGTTGCAAGTAAAACATTTTGTCAAAATGTAAACAAACGCGCTATAAAATTTAAGATCATTCCAGTTATTTTTAATGTGTTCATAGGCAATTTGTGCAGAACAGCACCGTAACATTTGGGATAAATTGGCCGCCTAAAACGCAATTTTTCCCAAAATAACTGGCAAATTTTACGGTTCTCCGCATTATTTACTGATGATGATAAATTAAGGTGAAATCAAACAAACTTGAAATTATCTTGTTGTTTTCTGTCCTTTTGAATTTGAATTGCACTCAGTTTTTTAAATTTTTGAATTTCGATGTGAATGTTAATTATATTAATGACCTTCAATTAATATTTTAACTATTGCAAGTTTTAATAAATAGTGAATTTATATAACTCTTTCAAATTTAATTGTTTAAAGTGAAGATTGCCTTAGGGGTGAAGACGTGGGGAGCATGCTACTGAGGACTAGGGTTGAAACCTCAGACAGCACACAGCAGCCTAGTTTTTTTGCTAAAGGTGAATTAATTTGATTATTTTTAAGCCTTTTGAATTATATGCTTGGAATAATCAGGAAACAGTTGCAACACGATTACAGTTGAGAACCGTAATTTTTACCGGAATCTACGTATAAAAATTCCAAAACTTGTCCGGGTACCTTCCTGCTCTTCGGATCTTCTATGCGGTTATCCAATCCGGCGTATTTATTTGGCCGTTGGGATTTTCAATCTGATGTTGTATAATTCTTTTTTCAATATGTGGCCCATTCCTTACCATTTGGACCTGCAATTCTATGCCGTTTTTCAGGATTCGCCAAAGACAGCTGTTGATAAAGACTTGTTGGATAGAACACATACATAGTAGGCATAATCTATGTGCATAAGGTTTTTAAACAATTTTTACTTAATGCATCGCGATGGGGCGTTATTTAGAATTCTTCACAATACATTACACTGTTCAACAAAATATGGAGCATGATTTTCTTTGGGCAGCTGGAGGTCATTTCCGAAGTTAAATAATAATAAATAAATAAATAAATAAATCCGAATCTGAGGTCAGAATTCGGCCATCACGTCAGGATTTTTAGATATTTGAGGTTATGTACTCGAAAAATGGGATTTTTGGCTACTTTTGAGGGGTTATGTGCAGGATGCAACACATTTTTTGGTCTTTTTTTTCTAGTTTCATAATTTAGTATTTTGAGCCAATGTTTGGGCTGGTACCATCAACACCCATTTAATAGGACCATTTATTTTGCCGGAAGTGCTTAATAGCCAAATTTGTGAAAACACTTATCTTAGGGCAATGTTTTACCAACACGATGGAGCACCAGCATTTTACTACTATTGGTAAAGCCTGAATGAAAAATTTTCTGACCGCTGGCTTGTACGAGGGGCACGTACAGTTGAAACCTCACCTCCAAAGAAAAAATTTTACCTGCCTCCCAAATTGTTGATCTTCTTACTCTTTGAGTTAAAATTTGGGAGTCTTGAAAAGTACTAGGTTGATAATAAAAGTAAAATCAGTAATTCAATATATTTTCAATGTGTCCTCCTACACAGAAGAGCTCTTTTTCGCATGGCTCTTTTCAAGTCAAGTTGCTAGATTTTCTTTTTTACCGGCTTCTAAAATTCTTGTTATGAGTTCATCTCTTATTGCAACTTCTGACCCGTATACTATTTCTTTCATGGTCCCCCATAAATAAAACTTAAGTGGGATTAGATCGAGAGAACGAGCTGGCCAAGGAAAACCATGACGCCGCCCTATCCACCTACCCCTGTAATTACCGTTTACCCACGAGTACGTTTCTTCTACAATGGGCTAGTGCCTCGTCATGTTGGTATAACATACTTCTTCGTATTTTTAATGGTATATCTTCCATTAAGTCGATTAGATCTTTTGCAAGAAGTTTAAATAGTTGTCGCTGTTTAACCTATCCGGTAAAATATGTGGACCAATAAGTCGTTTAACTACAATTTCTGCCCATAAGTTTACGGTGAATCTGTTTTGGGACGACGTCGTTCGAGCAATTCTTAGGTTTTCTGGACTCCAGAAGTATGTCTTCACTAGTAAATTGCACCATTATTAACTATCAAACTATCAAAAAGACTTCTCACTGTGTTTGTATCTTATTTTATACCTGGAGATTATAGGATTTCCATGCCAAGTACAACAAACCATTAGAATCTTGCCGTGCGAATGTTTAAAAAACAATTATTTTATGATCTACACTATGCATGCGTTCCAGATCTACTAATTAGGGTTAATACCATAAAATAATTTAGGAGGCAGGTAGAGTTTTTTCTTAGGATGGCAGGTATGAGCTGTACGTTTGGTGATGTAACTTGAGAATGGTAAATAAAAATTAAATTAACTTTTCTTCCCATTTATTTTTTTGTCAACTATAAATGTCTGGAACTTCGTTTTTATTTTTCCTGTAACATATCAGACCTTCTATTAGTATGAACTATTTCATATTTTTTGGCTCGCTACTTCCGAGGATTTACACACATTTATTTATTTATTTAAGGGCTGATTACTTAACATGAAAATATAAATATAAAATAAAATATAAAATTACAATAATTAATAAACATAACTAGAAAAATAATTAATAATACATAAATACAAAACAATAATAGAGTAGTTAGTAAAGTTTGGCCCTCATAGAATTTTTCGATAGATTAAAATCAATGCTGTTAAAATGCGAATTAAAAAACCGAGACATTGACGTGACGGGCTCGTGAAACCGTAATTTGTGAGATGCTGCGGAATTTTAAGAAAATCTCAATTTATCAAGGAGCGTCTCGGAATCGATAGGTATATTAAAAGAAGACAAGAAGACTGGAGAGTCAATATAACCTTGAAGACATTCAAAAGCGAAAACAGTTTTAGAGATGTTACGTCTAAATTCAAGAGAGTCTAGTTTTATGAGCTTAAGACTAACTGAGTACGGCGGCAGAATAAGAGGGTCGCTCTCTGGGCTTCCCACGAACTGCAAAGCGAACTAAATGGCACTGGACTGCCTCTACCCGGTCAATTGAGTCACGATAAAATGGTGACCAAACACAACTAGCATACTCCAGAATAGGCCTGACAAAGGTGCAAAGGATGCAAGGAGGAGCCTAGTGATATAAGGGTCGTCAAATTCCTTTGCCCATCTTTTTATAAAACCCAATGTAGAATTAGCCTTAATAACTATCTCATCAATGTGATCGTCAAACGTAAAACGGCTGTTAAACCAGACACCCAAGTTCTTGGTCCTATTAATTTTTTTCCAGAACACAGCCATGCATGGTGTAGTTGAAGTCGAAAGGATTCTTTCTATGAGTAAAAGACATAGACGTATACTTACTAATATTGAGGGGAAGATTGTTAACAGAACTTTAGTTGTAGAAAGCGTGTAAGTCAGAATTTAAAAGTTCACAGTATCGACAAGAGGAAACAACACGGAAAATTTTGGCGTCATCAGCATAACAAAGAATTTTTGAATATTTCAAGAATAAAGATACATCATTGATGTAAATAATAAATAAAATCGGGCCCAGATGACTTCTCTGAGGTACGCGAGAGGAATTAAAAATAAACTTGGATAGTGATCCACGGAAGGACACACGCTGAGTCCGATTTAGCAGGTAAGAACGAACCCAGTCTAAAAACAATGATGGAAACCCGAGGGCAGTCAACTTGTGAATCAAAATTTGATGGCTTATTCTGTCGAATGCCTTGCTAAAATCTGTAAAGATACAATCCACTTGCTTTCCAGCCTCAATTTTGGATAAGCAGAAATTTGATAATTCCAGAAGGTTAGTCGTAGTAGACCTACCTTTCATAAAGCAATGCTGGAAAGTTCCAAAAAAAGGTTTGCAATGAAAGTATAGTGTATCGCAAACTAATGCCTCAACAATCTTAACAACACAACTTTGCAATGGGTCTGTAATTGGAAATATCACACCTCTTGCCTTTCTTGAGAAGAGAGATAATAAGAGATGGAAAGACTCCACAAGAAATATATAAATTAAATAAATAACAAAGAACAGAAACCAAAGAAGAAGAACAGTTCTTATACAGAGAAATAGGAATACCATCAGGATCGCACGAAAAACTATCTACCAAATTATTGATGTGTTTCGCAAGTCAAGTAGCTAAAATCCTTAGAGCAAGTATCGCAGTTGTCAAAAAGAAAAGCTGTCTTAAAACAGTCGCCGAAAAGGTTCGCAATCGTCAAGGGATCACTACTTTCAGTGTCACCTCGTTTTAATAAAGTAGGGTAGCCGTCGGTGCTACGCATAGAGTTAACAAATCTCCAAAACTATTATATGAGGCATGAATGTCGGAACTCATTGAACTCATTGCGCAATTGTGAGTAGATATAAAAATCCGAGTCGCTCCTTAAGTTTTTAAGATGCTTCAGCGAGCTATTGAGCCAAGACGGACTAGAGAAAGAAGAAAACGAACGAGAAACAGGAACACAAAGCAAGAAACAAGTAAATGTATTGTTATAAAAAGCACTTACCACCACATCAATGTTCCGCTCATAAAAAACATTAGACCAATTACAATTCAATAAAAAATTATTCAGTATAGAAAAGTCAGCCTTTTCAAAATTAAAAAAGAAGTCGTCGTGAATCGGAAATGCAACAGGCAATGGGATCGAAGACCAAAGCAATTTGAAGCGCAGGATGATGAGACGTCTCAGGAACTAAAAGAACCGGGCAATGCCTGACCAAAGTACTGCATGGGTCAGTGCTGAACACCAAATCCAAAAATCTACCGGAATCATTACCGATGCTGGAACACTGTACAAGCCCGGAAGAGGTAATGCTGTCGATGACATTTTTGCAAATAACTCAAAATGTGATTTAAAATTTAAAAAAATGTTTTGAATCTTTATTCTAATCCTTAATTCCTTTCCTGCCAAGGCTGTGCTTTAGCATCATAGGGCATCCCCTGAGCTTAGGGTTATTTGAACTTTTAGATACGCAACACTACAATGTGTATTAATTTCGCTGTAAGAGCTAATTTGAAGCTTCTAATGTTTTAAATTCAATTGCTACGATTATATTAAAATCATAATCATAAGAGCTTTGAAAAGGTATGTCCAGACCTGAAAGACTACTTAACTTTAACACCGTGTTTGTGAGCAGATAATGTATTATTTCGACGAGAAGTTGTGGAGAATTATACTTTTCTGAAAAGGCAAAACAGTTAAAAATGTTTCCATAAAGCAGCAGGATGATGTGCTTATTGTATATTCATTACTACAACAGTGTACTACTATTTACGATGTACTCTCTTAAAATAATTGTAATCAACACCATGACCAGATTACCATTAATCCAAAGAGAAGAAGTCGTAAATAGTGTTCTTTCAGTGCAAAATAGCCACCCGGTGTAGTAATAAATGTACAATGAAAACACCATCCTGCTGCTTGATGGAAACATTTTCAACTGTTTTTCCTTTTCAGCAAAGGATAATTCTCCACAAATTCTCATTGGAATACTACATCCACTGAGCTACTCTTAAGCAAGGTGTTAAAGGTAAGTATTCCTTTCTGTTCTAGGAATAATATCCTTTGAAAGCTCTTTCAGAAAAAATCAATAATAGGCGAATGAACCCCGAGCCCGTGTGTCGAACTTGTTTTCAATGCAAATAAGAATAAGATAGCTATATAACATATATGTATTTTAAGGAGGGGAAGCACACACATTTTAGTGGTCTGTATATAACAAAGTGCCCAATTTAAAATTGTTTGGCGTATCAATTTTCTCCCGGGGTTTTATAGCCCACTCACCGTATTAAAGGAAAATGCACTTATTGTTCATACTTATATCTTATTGATCATACGTATATACTCGTATATTGTATATGTATACAATACCCTGGATTGCCGGGTTGAATTGGATTAATGTGGTAATATATTGGATTCTTTCTATTTTTGAGCTTTAGAATGTCAATGTAAAAAGGATATTTAGTAGGTATTTGTTCTGAGTCAGTTTTTCACATAACTTATACCTGATTTTAAAGATACAGTGGCTTACATAGAGTGGGGTCAAGGGGATTAATCCCCCTCCCCATGAGTCTTCCGAATTAGGATAGAATTACATAAAATTCTCTGTTCCTAAGTATATTTATGTATACACAAAATTTAAAAAGCGCCATTACCTCTTTTTCAATATCTTGAGTTATACTTTATTTAATTAACTTCTTAGTATACATATAGGGAAGTTATTGCAATGGGTCCGAAAATCGAAATCAATATTTTGAAATTTGGAGGTCACAATAGCATTGCAACATAATTTGGAGAAGAAGTGTTTTTTTTGGTGCGACCAGGAGGTGAGGAATCTCCGAAAGATACTAGTAGCCTGTGCTACTTTCATGCACTATTCCCCGCCGTTGCATCGCCTACGTGTTAAACCATACCACCTATCCTCTTCACCAACTCTCCACGCGGAACCACCATTAGGTATTACTTCGCTGGGCTAATTAGGCATCATGCTATCAACCTGTCTTATTAATCTGGTATCTGGTAACTCAATCACTTCGCTCCAATTTTTGTCACTTTGGAGCATATGTTCAATTATTACCGATGGACTCAGTATATTAACACGCCATGCCTGGAAACGTGGGCAATGAAATACTACGTGTTGAGCATCTTCCTCCTGATCTAAGCAGTCCGTATACATCGAGGAGCTGTCATGTTCAAATATGTCCAGGTACTTGCGATATCCACAATGACCAGTCAAGAAGTGCGTCAAGTGGTAGTTGTTTTTTCCAAGCTTGCGGTTGACCCAAGTTTTGATGCATGGAATCAGTTTATGCGTCCATCTTCGTTTCTTAGCGTTGTCCTATCGGTTTTGCCATATTAACATCGAGAGCCTTCCTTCCTTTCTAATCTCCTTTTTTTCTGAGGTTTTCCTGGCTCGTTGCGATTTTCGTATAAATGTGTCTCATCTCGTCCGCAAGGATGTCGATCGGGATCATTTCATCGTTAGACAGAAGCTACTTCATCAGATACCGTTCTATAGGCAGTCGTAGCTCTTAAAGCACATAGTCTGCAGAGTGTTGAGAATTTTTTTCTTGACTCTTGCACTGATAATGCTTTTGCTCAGATTGGGGAGGCATTATTTTATTATTATTTACTATTTTCATCTCTTGGGGGATCTGTAGTCTGAGAACTTCATCATACATAATGTTCTAAAGAAGGGGACCTAGGACAGATCCTTGTGGTATCCCTGCGGAGACGTTATAGTATTCCATTCCTGCATCACTATTATCTCTTAGTTTAGTCTTTCGAGAACCGCTGTTTTCAGGGTTTTGTTTGGAATTCCGTCCGTCCCCGGCGCTTTGTTGTCTCCTATGTTTTTGAGCACTGACTAAAGTTCTTCCGCCGTAACTGTCGGGATTTCCTCTGTATTACTTTCTTCTACGACAGCAGGAGCAGTCGTTGAACGCTGTGGGAAAAGCGTCGTTATGATTTCCCTCAAAATGTTTGGGCATGTATGTAATCTGGGAAGATTTTTGTCCTATTAGTTTCGACAAAACGACTCAACGACTCATGCTCTGTCCATCAGTTGAGTCAGTTGCGTGGTTCCGTTTTCTGCGGATCCCAATTCCATTTGGTACGCATTCACTACTTCTTCAAAGATCCCCTTGTCGAACAACGAATCTTTCCATTTTGGGCCTGTTAATTTAGGGCGTCTTTGGCTAGAGTTCGTTTCTTCTTTTATCTAAACATAACGGCTTGGTGGTCACTATGTGTGTAGTCCTCGCTCACCCACCATATTGTATTCCGGAGTAGGAAGCTGCTTAGAAAAATTAGGTCTATAATCGACCTCCTTCCGGCCTTTTGGAAGGTGTTTTTCCTACCATCATTAGCCATCTTTACATCGGGCACTGCAAGCGATTCTATGAGGCTTCGCCCCTTGCATTCGTAACTCTGCTACCTCACTCTACAGCCCACGCGTTAAAGTCACCAGCAATGACCACATTTGATCTAGCGGTAGCATCGGCTACGAGTTCATCTCGCATCTTTTGCTACTCTCCATGTGACCAACTGGGGAGCATAGCAGCTGTAGAAGTGTATTCCCTTTATTTTCGCCCGTACGAAGCCATTAGCTTGTCTCTTCCTATCCTGAAAAGCGTATTTTCCACAAGCCCATATCGCTGCCTTTTTTGTTTTATCAGTAGTCCAGGTAGGGTCGGATAGGTTTTTATAAGACTCGCTGGTTAAAACTAAATCGATGCTATATTCTTCCTTTGTTTGTTTTGGCAGATCTTGGGTTACCTCGCAATGGTTCAAGTTAATCTGCATAATCCTCATCTTTTGCTTTTATTGGTCAGGGCTCTTCGAAATATCGGGCATTTACTGCTACCCGCGATATGTTTGGCATTATTTGCGTGATCTCCCTTTTGGCAATATGACCTTTAGCCGCACATCTTCGACATTGTTTGGAGCGGTTGATTTCGCTTTTTCAATGTCTTGCTAAATGTCCAACTTCCAAACATCTGAAACATTTGGTGAGCGTTTTCTGCTCTCTAATTCGGCAGATTACCCAGCCTACCTTAATCTTCCCTGCATCCAGAAGCTTACTTGCGCTATCAGCTTTAAGGATAGTTATTGCTGTTTGAGTTCCTCCATACGCCTTTCTCAGGTTAAGTATGCAGTTGATTTTAAACTGTGATCTTATTACCTTACAAATATCTTCTTTGGTGGTCACTTCATCGATGTCCTTGCACTCGACAGTGACTTGGTGCTTTAGGCTCCCTACTTCAATTTGGTTACCAAGTGCTTCACCAGTATCTTTCAATTGCAGCAATAGTTTGTCCTTCTAATCTTTGAGACTGTCTCTCCTAATTCGCTTAATTTAGGATCCGCTTTTAACCTGGGAGTATATCTGCTTAAGAAAGTTCACCTTCCGTTTCTATGACGATTGCATCGGGATAGCTCGTTTAATGCTCACTTTTGCCCATTTATCCTCTCCACTTTCCGGGTGGGGAATATCTGATGTTGAGGTATCCTTCTCTTTAAGTGCGAGTGTTGCCTTTTTGCGCTGTGTTTCCTTCAGTTTATTCTCGCCTTCTATTATTGGGGCGGGTCGACATTTCTGCAGTTTGATCCCGTTTCAGTTTTTACTCCGCCGCCCTAAACCACGGTGACGCTTGCGAGAACTTGCTACTCCTAATTGCTTCCTTTGCTTTATCATCATGCAGTTCAATTGCAGAGAATTCGTAGAGAGCTTTAATACTTTCTGTGGTATCCCTCATTGGCTGCTGTATGGAACGCCTTTTACTGTTTGCCAGCATATCAACCAGTTTTTTAATTTGTTCTCCCAGCTGGCAAAAAAAACTGGTTGCTCTCGAATCCGGGTGCCAGCTTCGTCGCTTTTTCCTTGTTGAGCCTCATTGTATGTTAGAGACGGTGTGTCTCCAGGTGACCTCATAGTTTTTGAGCTCCTTTGGAAAGGGATCGCTTCAGCGCTGTTAGTGTTGTTGTCTCCTTTAGAATTTGTTGTGTTTGTTGTACTCATGTTTTTGTTGGGTCTCCACTCAAAGCCGTTATCTCGGTTTGTTTTGTGTAGTCACCTGTACGATCTCATGATTATCTATGCAAGCAGGGAGGCCATGCGAGGGTTGACGCAGACAATTGCATTCAGAGCCAGATCGGTGCTAGTCAGGAATGTTTCATCTGAGCCTACACCACCACGGTGACGAACCTTGAGCGTGCCTTGAGGCCTGCCAGGGTTTTAACGGGACGGGGGCGCTTGTAGCATTGGCCTGGAAGCCGTTTCTGCAAAATTTCACTTTTACATACTCGGGTAACAGAATACTACAATCGTCAGCCCATAGCAATCTAATCCTTATCGTTGTCCAGTATACTATAATTAAGACCTTACTGGGCTGGGCCTTAATTCCTAAATGCACAGGCGTCCATTGTTTTCTCCCGGAGATGTTGTCGGGTTGGGTTCGACTTTTCTGCATTGCCGCTTTGTTTAGTGGGGCGGCATTGGCTCGTCCTGTCCCAGTTGGGAATTAAGGTTTCTGCTGCTCTTGGTCGGGGCTGTTTATTGATTTATGTTCGGAGGCCGACCATTATCCTTCCTAAGTTTATGTCCGTCTTTTTCTGGCATCTCCATAAAAACCTTTCCGGCATGGGTATATTTTCCGTTTACTTTCCGTGTACTTCTGTGTTATTTTCGTGTCCTTCCGTGTTATTTACGTGTATTTCTGTGTACTGTCCGTGTACTTTCCGTGTTCTTCCGTGCACTTTCCATGTACTTCCGTGTTGTTTCCGTGTATTTTCCGTGTGCTTTCCGTCAATTTGAGGGTGGTAAATAGACACTGCCATAAAAAAATTATTTCAAACAGCACGTGCAACTCGGAAAATTATTGCATTTTTCTCAGAGATTTAACTAAAAGCTGAACTCCACAGAAAATGCATGGCTGATTTTGGATAATGCACGTATCGACAAAACGTCCGACGTTCGCGAATTAGTAAGTGCTTCTTCATTTCATTTAAAATTTCTTCCACCATATTCATTGATGCTCAATCCAATTGAGAATTCATTTTCAAAAATAAAAAATTCTGTTCGATCTATCCTAAGCGATATGTCTCAACAGCAAAGTTTGCCAGAAATAATTGAAGGAAGTGCTGAAAATGTAACAAGTTCAGACTGTGTAAATTTCATTATGGATATGACGATGAAAATCGGACTAGCTTCCAGAGGTGAGCCAGTTCATTAGATACTGTCAGCTATTTCATATAATATGTTTGTTTATTTGTAAAAAGTTCAGGTAGTGTTAGTGTCGCTCTTCTCTCCTCAGAGGGGAATCGCGGTTCATATTAGAAATGAATGCCATTCTCTCTGATGGATGTGCAATTATGTCTGGATTAGATTTAAACTCTATCGGCACATCATTCACTTCTGCTTTTTATACCGCAGCCCGAATATGTCTGACACTGACACTATGTGCTCCCTCGATAAACTGTCTTCCGATATCGATAAGATTTTGGAAATATCCCCCTATTCTGAAATCGTTCTTGCTGGCGATTTCAATGTCCACAACACACAGTGGCTCAGGCATTCTTCTACCACAAGCCCGTCTGGAAGACACGTCGAGTTATTTAGTGAGTCTTTTAATTTACAGCAACTGGTTGAGTGTCCGACTCGTGTTCCTGATACTTTGGGGCACAACGCGAATCTTTTGCTCTTTTAGCCAAACTTCAACCATTTGGTCTGCACCCTACCATAGGTAAATGGATAGAGAGCTTATTGTCAGACCGTTCAATCCGTGTAATAATAGACGGAGTTACATCTGATTCCTACGAAATAAATGCCGGTGTACCTCAGGGTTCAGTTCTTTCGCCAACCTTATTTCTTCTTTTTATTAATGATCTCTTATCCCTTACTCTCGATCCTATTCATAGTTTCGCCGACGACAGCACCGGCGTCCCTCAGAGCAGCCACCTCGGTCCATTAATTTTCATCCTTACAATTAATGATGGTGATTGTGTCATCAAATACTCAGAGCTGTCCGTTTATGCTGATGACATGAAAATAATTAAACATATCTCCTCCACAACCGACTCTGTTCTTCTCCAAAATGACCTCGATTCGTTCACCACATGGTGCATGAAAAACTTACCTGAGCTCAATGTCTCCAAGTGCCAGTCCATCTCTTATTCCCGTAAGCGTCTTACCACCACCCCGAGAACCTACATGTTAATCGACGTACCAGTCCCTATCGTTACCTCTTTGTGTGACCCAGGAATAATCTGTGATAGCGAACTAAACTTCCGTTCCCATATTGATAGCATAATTAACAGAGCTAACTCCGCGCTAGGGTTTGTGAAGCGCTGGTCTAGAGAGTTCTCCATTCCTTATGTTTCCAAATCTCTCCGTCGCTCGTATTGTTCGAAAACTCTATAAGAAAATGGAAATGCATCATCTTTCGTGACGAAAATAGACAGGTCGTCAGCATACACTAATATAAGTGGCCTTATTTATTAGCGTATGGTAAGTGAACTGAATATTCTCTCAACCATCGACGGAGATTTATCCGAAACGAAATAGGAGACAATATATACCCATGATGCTTAATGAGAATCACTGAATCTCTGTACAGACCACTGATGATCTCAATCCGCTTGGACGGACAGCGCAGCATATACTCAGCAGACGCTATCAAACGCCTTTTCTTAATCTGAAGAGATCATTGCTATTTGCGTTTTTTCATGGTAGACGAAAAGATGCTTCGCTACGGCGATGTTGCCATAGATACTACGACCTGGAATGCAGTAGGACCATGACGGGTGTATTACTGAGGCAATCACTGAGCGAAGTTGAGTTCCCAGTGTTTTGCAAACTATTTTGTAGTCTATATTACACAGAATAACTGGCCTCCGGTTTTCCATCCTCTGAAGATCTCCCTTCTTAGGTATTAGACTAGACGTATAACGAATCTCCGCCAACTTGAGGGAAATTCGGTATGTAAACATATCATCGAGAGTAAGCGCTCTGTTCATCCATGTTTTTCATCAGAGAATGTAGGAACATGAAGAAAGAATTGATCGTTGGAAGAGAGTGTTGGCAACGTCGATGTAGCGTAAAGCCGCGTGGAATAGTTTCGAATATAATTCGCAAGTTCCTCTCCGTATAGGACCTGGTCCGATTCGGCAAGCACCGAGCCTACTTCACAAGAACCGGTACAACGTCGAGTTGCCTGGAAAAAGTACTCGGTAGAAGACTATCCCATATCACAGTACAATAAACGATTTTTCTACTCTTTTTTTGTACTAAACAAAAGATAATTTTCATGATGGAAAATAGAACTTTCCATGAAAATTTATGGAATTTTATATGTGCTAGGTCATATCTCCCCCCACCCACCCCTTTCATCAAACCATTGCAAAAAGCTAACTACGTCACAGCAAAGAAATAACTATTATACTATTATTATCACAGCCAATGTCATAATTCAACATTTTACAAGAGGTACGCACAATTTACAGATTAACAAAAAAGTTATTTTCCGAATTTTTAGGAGATACAAACAATTTAAAACAAATTTACTGAAAACGTTATTTTATGACTTGAATTATATATCTTTCCACATTGCGTTCGGGTTTAACTTTATTTAACATTTATATATATAATCAAGGAAAGGTTGAAAAAATTTAATAACAACACGCATGTACACATTGTACCTAATTTTTGAACAATTACGCTAAATATACCTACATTCGGAAAACACTTTAATAAATTATTCCATATCTCTTGGGTTACGACTCCTTGTATTAACAGGATGATGTACGGCCACGGTAATTATCAGGTGATGTTGCTAATTTATAACCTAATTATACAACATGCCAATAAGTAATGAGATAATAAATATTACTTTGTTAACTTAGCTGGTAAGTTCATAAAAAAGTCGTAAAAGCGGTTAACGATTGTTACCACACGTACGAAATACTTAAAATCGATTCGGATAATATAGACCGCCGTTTTAGTTAATACACATTTAATTGGTCTATGACGTAACATTCACAATTGCACAAAGCCAATAAAGCGGTCTAAATGTCCCGTGAATATTAAAATTGAAGACAAACAACTACACTAGTCAATAAAATAACATTTGTGTGCTACATAAATAATAATTCATAGTGATTTTGATAAGACTTCAACCAAAAAAAATAAATTCTATACTGTAGTACTAATAAATCAAAATTGACATTATTGTTTTTGGGTACCCCATAATTTCAAATAACAAATAAGAACCAAAAATATTTCAATTAAAATAAAAGCACAACAGTATAAGATATCAATGCAATTTATTTAATTTTTTATTTATTGATTTATTCTATTATTATATGAAACTAATTTTACGTTAATGACCGCCTTCAGCAATGTTGGACACTATTTTTTACATAAATCGACACTCATGTCAGCAATTCTCTGGGAAGAGAACTTCACCCGATTCGAGGCAACGATTGCAAGCGGATCTGCATGTTAAGGTGGTCCCGAACATTCCGACATTACTCTACAACCCATAATGGCCTTTTCATTGCAATCTGTTGTCAGCAGAAAACAATCATGCGTCACGGTCGGTGCGGTTCGAACCTGGGACCTATGGGATTCAAGGCCAACAGGTTATCACTTCTCTACTTGTGTAAAGCGTTGACCGATTTGGATGAATCCTCTTTTTAACCGAATTGCCAAAAAACTAGAGTTTATAAGTTCGACATGTATTACATTTTTTTTATGTACGGATTATGTATTTTGATGATTCTTTTTTTGTTTCCCATGTCAAAAATTTTTTTGGTGTGTTGAGGGATGAAACCTAACTTCGTAATGCGTGGACCTATTTTCATTTCTTATATTTCAGACCTTACACAATTAAAATACAAATCTTTTCGAAGTGTAGGCAAATAAGAGTAACATTAGTATAAAAATAAAAATAAACAAGAAGTAAGAAAGAATGTAAATAACAAAGATATAAAATAATTCAATTAAACAAAAAAGTTGTAGAATACAGTGAAGTGAAAATAAAAAATAAAAAGAGCTTATTTATCTATTCAACTTCATTTAAAAGATAAGAAAACAAAATGATTTTGAACCTGCTGCTGTTGTATGACCTTTTAATATTTAGGGGTAGCGCATTCAACATTCTAATCGCCTGAACAAAAAATTGTCTCTCAGTAGTAATACAATTAAAATGCGGAGTCATTATCGAAAGATTTCTAGATGATCGCAGAGAAACAACCCTGTCACTGAGGTAACCGGGAAATCGGGTAATAAGAAGATTATTTAAAAAACATATCGAGCGATATTGAAAATAAGTCTGTAGAGGGCAACCGAAAATAGAGTTGGCATGCTGGGAAATGTAATCATGTCTCCGAAGTCCAAATATATGTATATCGTACAGAGGAATTGTGAGCGACTTGCAACTTCCTAAAGGATACGGAATCCGTCTTGCTAAGAATCTCACTTCCATAAGTTAGAATGGGTGCAATAAGTGTCTTTACAAGATATAGACGTGTTTGGCGAGGTATAAAATGAGCCGATAAAGACAGTTTGCGTAGGGTTCCATAAATTTTTGCAACAAGACTGTCAATGTGACTATTCCAAGATAACTCACTATTGATCAGAATTCCCAGATCTTTAAAAACTTTCATGTAAGGGATGACCATTTTTTTTTATACGATGTGGCCAAATCCTAGGGGACAACCCTTTGATGCGTTAGCATGGTTTTGGCCAGAAGGAAATTAGGGTAAGGGAAGTGAGGAAACTTGAGTCTTGTTTTTGCATTGCTGCGATCTAGACAACAGCCCAGAGACGGAGTGGATTATTTTCTTATTAAAAGCTCACGGTCATCTGGTCTCGAACCCGGGACCCATGGCATGTTGGTCTTGCCGCTCAACGCATTGATCCAACTCCGCCTCCAATATCAATAACTATGGGAGGTAAGCAAGAACTATCAAACTTCCGCTTGTAAATAGCAATAGTATTAGATTTCGACGCATTTAATACAAGTTTGTTTCTCTCAGTCCAATCTAATATTGCTGTAAGGTCCTCACATAATCTATCCACTAGGTCATCAACAAACCCTAGAGAACGGGATAGGTATATTTGAACGTCATCGGCATAAATATGATACTTACAATTTTTAACAACCATAATTAACAACCATTAATAAAACACACAAAAAGCAAAGGTCCAAGTATCGACCCTTGCGGCAAGCCACTGGAAACAGGAAGCAGCCCGGACACAGAATCACCACACACAACACATTGAGATCTCCCCCTTAAGTAGGACCAAATAAGCCTGCTGGCACATCTGGTAAAGCCGAATTTACTACAAAGTTTGTCTATTAAGAGATAATGGTCAACCTTATCAAATGCTTTTGAGAAGTCAAGCAATGCAAGGACAGTGATCGGTTCCGAGGAAATATTACAGCAAATTTCATCGGTTATTTTAAGCAAGGCCGTGATACGGCTGTGCTGAGCGCGGAAACCAGATTGAAAGTCAATCAACATAGAGTGAGCCTTTAGGTGTTCGTTGATTTGTAAGGAAAGTATCCGCTCAAAGGCCTTTGACAAAAATGGTAGAAGAGATATCGGTCTGTATTCAGGTGTGGTAGACCGAGAGGTTTTACGAACTGGAAAAACTTTAGCCAATTTCCACTTAGAAGGAAAGGCGGAAGTTGTTATAATAGTATTAAAAATATGCATAATATATCGTAAAACGATGGGCAGGATAACTTCAATGAAATCTTGGTGAATATTGTCATTAACATTAACAAAAGAAAAGTTACCGCCGGTTATAGATTCGCAAGGATCACCGCAGAGATTAAAAGGTGTGTTAAAATTTATAAATGTTTCGTTAAGTGCGTCAGGATCCTCATCAATGGTGGATTTGTTACGTTTACCAATTCCAATACTCGTCAAATTATTCCAAAGCCGTTTGGCTAAAAGCCTGATGTCAAGTTTAGATTGGATTTCCGAACCTTCATAGTAACTCTGTTTCTCAAAACAAGATAGCTGTGCCACATTTCAGGGATTTTAAAACGGATAATTCTTTTCTTGTAGAGTATGAGCCCCCATTGCTATTAGTGAAAAAATATGGCCCTAGGTTTGGGTGGGGAGAGGGAGGAGCAGTCTAACTTCGTAACGCGTGGACCGCTTTGTATGATTCTTTTTCTGATGTATAGAGTATGTTCCCCTGTTGGTACCGCGAACTAATTTTAAACGGTAGGGTTGTAATGGAGTGGGGTTGGGTTGGATGACAACATTTTAACGCGTAGACCGATCGCTAACTTCGTAACTTATGGACCAATTTGGATGATTCTTCTTGTGATATGTGGAAATTGGTGCCCAACTTGTGCCTCGACAATTTCTTAATTCACACACCTATTTGAAAGATGATACAATAGTATACAATATGATTTCCTGTTGCTACTACGAGCAAAAATGTTGACCTAGGGTTATGGTGGGGGGAGAGGCAGTTTAACTTTGTAACGCGTGGGCTGATTTAGATGATTTTGAATGCATAGAGTATCTATTTGTATTCTGACAAAAATTGTGGCCTGCGGTGAGAGTTGGAGGAGGGGCGGCGCCTAGCTTCGTAAGGATTGGAGGAGGGGCGGCGCCTGGTTTCGTAAGCATTTTGATTCTGTTGTACAGAATACTTAGCTGATTTATTGATTGATTCTGACTACCATAATTCTCTCTTGCTATATAGAGTACGGTGGCGCACTAGGGCCATGGCAAGAATTTTGTTTCTAAGGAGAAGATATGGAAGGGTGACTGTGACTAAACTGTTGCCGGATTTGGATAAGTCTGGAACTTTTTAAATTGCTTTATTCTTACGAGCAACATTTTTCGAGTCGTATATATGAAGACACTAAAAAGTGAAAAATAAACCAACCACAACTGAAGATACTATATAAAACTAACTTAAGGTTTCAGCTCACGAGATCATAAAGAAGCACGATTAAATACTTTTGTTGTAGTTGTTTGGTTTGGTTAATTTGCACCGACTTCAAAATGTCGTAATAGATATAACATTCTTTTACTTAGGATAGGGTGGGTTAAGGTGGGGTGGAATAAGGAGGAGCGTTATCTAACTTCGTAATTCATGCACCGATTTTAACGAGACCATTTAATCGACTTCCGAAATGCTAGACCTAGGGTGTGGATGGTGCTAAGGGTAGGTAGATTTGGAAGATTTTTTCTATCGTTATATACAGAAGGTTCTCCTACTGGTAGTATGTTAAAAATACCGTTGTTGGGGTGGAGTTTGAAAGTTTTCGGAAGCTAATTTGAAAAATAAATAGTTTTTTAAAAAACGTTGGACCGACTTCATAAAAATCGCAATAAAGTACAAAATAAGAAGTTGGACTTGAAATCCCCAAAAACAAAATCCTCAAATTTTATTAACAAAGCTTAGATGACGTTAAAATTCGCTGGGTAATATTGATGTAAACAAGCCACACTTCCCATAGTAAACTGTAGGAATGCATTGAGAAATTATACTCTTTCGTCATAATTTTCTAGATATTATTTAAGATTTAATCTAACATTTGTTTGAGATGAACCTACAAATGTTCTGATTATAAGGTAACAATAAAAACTTTCTTCTTTACAATTTTCATTCAAGGTGTGGCGTTTTCAGGAGATGACTCTCTCTAGTGTACGTTTTGCTGAAGTATTGAGCTTGTAATGCATCAATGAAATCAGTATTTCTCTCTCGTTTTGCTTAGGAGGATGTGCAGTATTAAGTGTGTACAAGAAATGTTCAATCTGTGGTACAAAAACCGTACAAGAAAATGGAATAATGACGACACGAATGGAATGATTAAACACACAAGGAATGCAAAAAAATACAGAACAGACAGTTCTTTCCGAACTTAAAATTGCTTACACATACAGTGACTCAAGAATTCGTTCACATGTTTCGTAGTTTCTAAAGTTAAGAATAATTTAACCTTAAATTCTTCAGGGAAATAAATGGGATTTCTACGGATGATAAATTGAAATGTGATGTGTTGAATAAAAGACAAGTTAATGAAACAAATTTGGTTTTTAATTTTGTAAATTAACAATATTCATATAAACTTCATTTGAACATTACACTGATCCTTGGTAATACTTTCCCATTTCTGTTTTACCCTTTCCCATAGAGCACTGTTATTATGAAGAGTGTAGCTAAAATCAGCCATATACCTTTTTAAAATACCCCACAGGTGCTCTATGGGGTTTAAGTCCGGAGATGCGGTGGCCAGTCAAGAACTTCTAACCCTTTAGCAGATAGCCATGATTTTTTTAGTCGGGCGGTATGTTTAGGGTCATTGTCTTGTTGAAAGACAATGTCCCCGATTTGTTTTCTGCCGTCATCCTGCCCTCTATTCTTGCAAGGTTTCCTACACCATCTGAACATATACAGCCCCACACCATAATGTTTCCAAAGTTAAGTGTAGGAGTAACGTGTCTTTGTTGAATCTTTTCTCCTTTGTCTTTCTACACCCATACTTTACCATCAGATCCAAATCGGTTCACCTTGGATTCGTCGGACCATATTACTCTGCTCCATGCTTCTTTCGAGTAGTTTTTATATTTTTGTGCAAACTGAAGTTGCGGTTTCATATGGCGATTGGATAAAAGTGGCTTTTTCGTTTTAGCACGTCCACGCAATCCAGCTTCTCGCAAGGTCCTACAAACAGTTTCTGCGCTGACTGTAATTTTGTTAAAATTCTGTAGCCTTCTTGTTCAGAGACCGAAAATAAAACTTATTATTTTTTTGAAAGGGGAAAAACTCTTTTCATAAAATTTGAGAGAAAGCAACGTAGTACAGAATCTTGTTACCTGAACGGCATTATCCACTTCACCATTACTCAAATTAATTAAAAAAAGCATGGAGCAGAGTAAAAAAACTTAGGCCTTTCAAATTACTCGAAGAATCAGAAGATTATCAGTTAGCAATTTAAAATATTGTTACCGATGACGAAGAAATACTTGAGCGTACATTTGTCAGCTTAGAGAAATTTGTTTGTGATATGTATGGGGTCCGTCATATTACTAACGTTAATGATATTAGATTTTATTTATTTTGTAATACTTATCGATCTAAAAATGTTGACGACAGTTTTGAAAAAAAAATTAGGAATTTCGACTCATAAAAAGCTAAAGCTAAATTACGACAGCACTTATTACGAGTTCGTTACGTGACAAAATTTTGGAGAATTGCTCACTTGATATCCTACATCTTTGTCACCACTTAATGCTAAATATATTAATTTTAATGTCATTCTGTATATTTTTCGGCATCTTCTTCTTGTTTACAACTATCTCTCTTTCACTACCTGGATATTATCACAATACTTGCCCAGACTTAAGGAGGGACCCCACCGTTACGGCTCTAAAAAAACAACAATTTTCACGATTTTTTTAAGGGTTAAAAACAATCGAATTAATTATGGTTTCAGACTATATCATTAGATGTATTTTCAACTGTATTATACAATTTCTTTGAATAAAAATATTAATATTTGGAGCGGTGGTAGCCTTAGGCGTCAGAAATGTCCAAGAAAAGGCACCTCGAATAGTACCAGGCGCGATCAGTCCTGAAATAAGGTAGAACAAAATCTTTTAGATTTCCTTAAACAATATTAGACTGGTTATCGGGTAGGAAAATTTTTTTTTGAAAATTCAAAATGTTACAGAAATGGCGGCAGTTTAAAAAAAAATTCCATTTTTCGTGAAAATAATGTTATAAAATTGTTTATAAAAAATCGAAAAGTTAAAATATCAAAAAAATCGTATGCTACACGATAAAGAAAACAGTTTTACACATTGCCGAAAAAGATTGAATCGATTTCATTGAATGGTTCCCGAGAAAACTTGGAACACAGTTTGAAAAATGTGGTTTCGAGAAAAAAACGTTTAACGTTTTTGGTACTGTTTTTTTCTATGATAACTTCCGCCACCGACCCCACAATTCTTCTTGTATCTTTGCAATGACTTCGAATATCAATAAACTCTTCTATTCTAGAAACTATAAGAAATAGATTTATGCAAAAAAAAAAAAGAAATAGATTTTTTCAAACCTTCAGGGTGGGGTCCCCCCTTAAACGGTCTGGCTCCTAATTAAACAACCGAATTATTTTCTGGCAAATTAAGTTTACATCTTTACGTTTCCCGCCCGTCAGACTGTCACCATGCCTACCGTGATAGTAAAAAAGAGCGGATATCAAAAACCAGCCTACCTGGAATTCTTGTTTTGACGATGTTGCTAGCTCTTTTACTATAGGTCCCGGGTTCGAGACCAGGTCTCCCCGTGAGCTTTTATTAAGAAATTCAAATAACCCACTCTGTCTCTGGGCTGTTGTCTAGCTCGCAGCAATGCAAAAAAAAAACAAGACTCAAGTTTCCTCACTTCCCTTACCCTAATTTCCTTCCGGCCAAAACCATGCTAACGTATCAAAGGGTTGTCCCAGCTTTGGCCACATCGTAAAAAAGAAAGCAAGTACCTATATCCACAACCAAATATACCACATAAAACTCCCTAAATATTTGAGCATGAGAGAAGGGAGGATTAATATATGTTTGTATAAATTGAATATTTCTCATTGTCTGTAGTTAGTAGGCAGCCCTTTTGTTTGTTGAATTTGCACCGAGTTCAAAAATGTCGTAATAAACATAAAATTAAATAATGTTTTAGGCTTTTTAGCGCTTTTTTAAAACAATTTTATTGTAATACATTTTAACAATTTCTGTATGCTATATGTCTGGATTGTCCTTGATGGAGTAAGTGATAACGTGTCGGCCTTTCATTCCGGAGGTCTACGCGTTCGAAACCCACCGGTGGCAGCCCATTGTTATTATCTGCTGACAACAAATTACGATGAAAAGGCCATTGGGGTTGCAAAGTTATGTCGGGGGTTCGTAATCCATCTTAAATTGTAGGTTCACTTGCCATCGTTATCATGAATCGGATAAAGTCCTACTCCCGCCTCATGCCCCATAAAGGCTTACGGGAACTATAGGGAATACGTCTGTATATCTTTCCATGATGGAAATTTACAAAAAAAAAAATAAACGAATTTATTTATTTTCTTGGGAAACTAATATAAATGTCCTGAACTTCGTTTTATTTTTCCTGTAATATATCTATATCAGACCTTCGATCTATATCTGGCTTGTAAACTTCGGAGATAGGGGGTGTTAGTATTATTCTCAAGCTTTTGGGTATACAGGCTGTTTCACAGAAGGTATGCCAACATGAGAGGGGTAATAGATTTCACCTAGAGAAGTACAAAATTGTATGGCACGGGGTGTGTGTGGGGGGGGGGGGCATGTGGAGGAAATCTCAACTGTTTCGGAGTTACAGTATGATTCATAAATCTGCAATTTTCATGGGGTGCACATTACTGTTGTAAAGTGCCTGGAGCTTTTCGGGCTCGACGAATTCATTAAGACACCTGTTATCAGTCACAAATGTCACAGTTTTATTCACTTCACTTAATTACTTAGTTTGTTTCACCTTTTCACGTTTTTTTCACAATATAACTTTTGACTTTACTTAATTACACTGATCACTTCACTGGTTAAAAAACAAATGCACGTAATCTATCCGAGGTCTTAATCACCACTAAAACTAACCAGGCTGCTACTCAGCCCTGTTTATAATACTCTGCTTAGTTCTAGAAACTTCAGTTACTTTATTCTAGATGTTTCTGATATATATTTTTACCACACTTATTCATCATAGGTTAGAGTCGTCCTTGATTCTACGTTTGATATTTCCTTTCTTTGATTTCTGGCCGCCTGGACTTTTTCTCTTTTATTTTTCACTTTTGATCTACTCAACGCAGGAACATCAAACACATGCCACAAAATTACAATCACAATGTCCTTTCCAAAATTGTCAACAACCCCTACCTACCATTCCAGGTACAGTCACTTCCAAAACTGACAAAAAATGCTTTGCGATTACATAAAATTAAGCATTTTCCTAAATCTAATTTTTGTTTTTAAGTTTTATTACTAGTCGGTGTAGTAAGTGATAGGATGTCTACCTACCAATCCGGAGATCCCAGGTTCGAATCCCACCTGCGGTGACGCATTGTTTTTTTTTTTTGCTGAAAACAGATTCCGATAAAAAAATGAGATGGGGGTTGCAGGGAAAATTTCAGTGGTTCGGCAACCACTTTAAATTGTAGGTCTACTTGCAATCGTTGTCTCGATTCGAGTCGAGTGTTCTTCCGGCTCATGCCCCACAAGGGGTTACGGGAACTAGCGAGAGGAATAGTACCGCGCATTGGCACACAATAAAACGTACGTAAACCGCGAACAATAATGGTATAACAAAATTTACAAACTGCGTAATGTAACTTTTTGTTCCCTTTTTTCTCATCCGTAAATAAAGGTTTCTTTTTTTTACGATGTGACCAAAGCCTAGGGGACAAGCCTTTGATTTGTCAGCATGGCTTTGCCGGAAGGGATTCTGGCAAGTGGAGTGAGGAAACTTTAATGTCGTGTTATTGCATTGCTGCGAGCTAGACAACAGCACAGAAACGGAGTGGATTTTTTAATGTCTTATTAACGGGGAGACCTTGGCAAGGTGGTGTGTAGGGAACCATGGCATGAGAGTCGTGCTGCTCAACCAATTGATCCAATTCCGTCTCCTAATAAATTTTAATTTTATTTGTGTGTATTTATTATTATATATAAATTAATTTTAGATTTTTTACTTGCAGCACATCACAAATGAACACCACGGTGATGTTATCACATTTAAGCGAACCGGATGACGCAGATTCCTTCCTAGCAACTGCACTTTCTGTAATTGGTAGCAACAAAAATAAGGACACTTCACCAGTAACGTTATCACCGGAATGGTCCCGAATGGGAAGACTGCTTCTTCTTTCATTTTTGTCGATAATAGGAAGTATTGGAAATATCTTTATGATCTCATCTGTTATGATAGAAGACCACTTAAAAAGAGCAGGTAAGCATATCTTTATAACAAAGCACTTTCCTTTAGGTTTTTTTTTTAATTGTAGAGAAATACTTTAGTGCATTTTCAGATTTTATAATAGAACGCTTGCAATAGGCGTTAATATTTAAAAGTTATTTGCTAGTTAATAATTTTTGTGTTATCCTTCTTTGATATAACATTTTTTTAGTGGTCAAATTAAATCAATTTTAAACGACGTAATAGAGACGATAGTACTCCACCCAGCATGCGGCTCTTATTTTACGAAAAGCGTTGGTATCTGCACTAAAATATTTCCATTTTAACAGAAATTATATTAATAATAAATCCTATAACTTCTGCAGCATGATTGGGATGATTCTAACTGGTCCAGGGGATTTGTATGGGGCGAGACTGTTCAAAGCATAGGCAGTTCTTCCTCTGGGAATGATGGTTCTAACTTCGCTGTTTAGTATGTTATTCGTAACCGTGTTACAGGTTGCCGATATGCTTTTGCTTTCTCCTCTGCAATTCGGGACGTGAGCGTTCATTATAAGCTGTAAGGTTTCAGCCAAGGATTGCATCCACTCTCTATCCAATCTTCTCAGAAAAGCGGGGTTAATGTGCCATTTGGACAGAATCTAACTAGCTAGTTCCCGAGAGCTCTCAATTGAGTGACAATATTCCATCCAAGCCTGTTTCTTGGCTTTTCTGATGGTCTTTTGTGAACCTTAAGACAGTCGTTATAAGGCTCGAAGTACTTATGACTGTACTAGATGTTGAAGATGTGTCGATTAATCTTCCTGAGATTTGAGAGATCTTCATTCCACCAGGGCGGAAGGGATTTTTTTACTGAACTCTATGGGACAGGAGGCATTGACTGCTGTGATCATAGCTTTTCCACTGACTCCAGCTCTTGAATGGTTTCAATGCCTAAATTAGGTATATTGAAAAATTTGGATTTCATTATATTTGATTCATTCTTCCAGTTAATTATTCTGGGGTTTCCGTAAGGTTGATAATTTGCACAGGTTAAGATTGAAGAGTATCTGAAACTCTCCAATCCTCAACCCTAACAGGCTCTCTGATTAGTAGCAGCGTGACATCAAACATCTTCTCCCAACCGACAGAGTTATCCGTGTAGGCTCTAGACTTACCTCCTAGATTTGCGTTCTGGCTGTAGAAAAAGTAAAATCTGGCGTCACTCAGTCCGCTTGCTATAATATCTCTGATCCAAGGTTCCTGGATAAGGACGAAGTTGAGGTCCTCTTCTCTGAGGAATACTAGCAGATTCTCTGTAGCACCCCTCGAATGCTCAACCAAGTATTGTTTATTTGCCAGAGCATCGGGGTTCTCGATCTTCATAGAAGTTAATTGGAACCATCGACTATGTCGTCGGCATTCGGACACTGGCTACTAAACATAAAACTTTCAATTTGGCTTGCTTTATGTCTAATCTTAGCTTGTAATCAGCTTTTGCTAATGTCCCAAAACACTTCTCGTTATTCAAAGGCAAGAAGGGTATGCTATTATTCTGCGGGTTCTCAACTTTAATGATAGCCCAGTTATCTATGGGAACTGCGGGATTATGCAGCTTAAGACACTGGAAAATCTTGATTTTGTTAAGCTCCATATTGGGCAGCCAAATGGGGACCACTTCACTTAGCAGTCTCTTCGGAACCTGGGTGCGAGCCGCTGATGTTACGGATATTTCCTGCGATACCTGGCTTTTTTTATCTCCTCCTGAGCCCTGTTGCCCTTGCTAGCTTGGAAGTGCGTTTATACAGCCAGAGCGTCATATTCCGCCACTATGGCCGAGTACTTCGCTTTGTCCGCACTGTCACGCTCGTTTACAGGACCGCTGGCCTCATTCTTTGCAATCTTGCCTAGAATATGGTAAACTTGGCCTTCAGATACTGCCTCTTGAGCGTATTCCCGATGGAAGTTGTTTTCCTGGATGGCTTCGACTTGCCACTATGGATGGTATTGCCTTGGCTAGTATGGGTTTGCGTTTAGTGGTTTGCTGAGATTTCATGGGAATGCTATGGTTAGTAAGGGCATAGGACTGGAGAACAATTTCACCCGATTCGAGACAACTAGTGCAAGTGGACCCACAATGTAAAGTGGATTCCGAACCACTGACATTTTCTCTGCAATTCCCATGGCCCTTTTCTTGCAAACTGTTGTCAGCAAAAAACAACCATGCGACGCCGTCGGAGGGATTCGAATCTGGGACCTCCGGATTGATAGTCGGGCACGTTATCGCTTACTCCACCGACGACTTAATGGCCTCCTGACTGGCGGCAAATAGCTCGTCTTCTGACAAAGGTGTGTTCTCTGAGCAGATCGGAATTGATTGTTTTGTTTTTTTTTGTTTTTTTTTTTTTAAATTGACTCATTTTTTGTGCCGCCTTAGTTAACTCCCTCTTAACGGGGAAGGATAGGTAGGGGATTTTCGCCCGTTTCAACTCATAGAACTTTCTCCAAGTCCTTCTCTTAGACCTCCTTATTTCTTTGTTGTATTGTAACAAGGCCGCTTTGTATTCATTCCAGGTTCTTCGACTTATTCAGGAGCCTTCTTGCTTTAGCTCTTAGTTTGCTTACCGTCCTCCACCATAGCACATCATTAGTGTAACAAGGCCGCTTTGTATTCATTCCAGGTTCTTGAACTTATTCAGGAGCCTTCTTGCTTTAGCTCAAGTTTGCTTACCGTCCTCCACCATAGCACATCATTAGTGGCCTCTCTGTGTCTTATATGATTACTATTCTCGTAGCTGTAGACGATCAGGTTTAGCTGCTTATATGAAGCCCTTTCCAAGTCCTTTTGGGATTCTACCGGAGTGGCTTTCAGTTCTTGCATGTTAGTCCTAATGTTCTCCCGATAAGTGTCACAGTTCGTCCACTTAGGAATCCGAATCCCCCTCAGCCGCACGTATTGGCGCAGTAATCTTCAACTTTGTCAACCTTGCAGTTGTTAGCCTCTGATGAAGAGGTTATTCGACGGTCAAAGGTTTTTTTCAGAACTTTAAGAAAATATTCTCTCTATATCCACCAAAATATTTAAGCCCGTTTTTAAAGTTCAAGAAATTTCATAGCTTTTTCATTTTAATTGGAAAATAACATTTAAAATATTGTGATTTATCCCACTCTTATTAAAAGTTGAGATATTTGGCTCTGCGGTAAATTATAGACAATTCGGACATCATTTTGATGAAAACACCTCATTACTTGACGTAGGCAAGTAGGTATCACTTTGCCATTATTCAGTCTTGCCGGAATTCTGTAAATTCTCTGAGCATACCTCATAAACAAGATACTTAAAATTCTTATTCCATCATTAAATCAAGATTTTTGTAGAAAAATTTCAATTTGATTGCACGTGGCTTCAGAACTATTATTAGATAAGGTAATAAAAAACAAAATTATCGTTAGAACAATTGGTGCTGTAATAATAGTATCTGTTCATGTTTTATGGTGATGTGCTAATAAACAAAATCCACTTAAATAAGTATGATCAAAGTCAAATTAGATTTGCGGTTCCACCAATCCTAAATCGGCTCCTATATTTAACATCACATGTCCCAAGTCAGTTTTTTTCCAGTACGTAAATTGTGGCAAAACTATTCGTACTTACTGTAATGGTAAGCGAAATTGACGCGTGTTAATAATTAATAAATACATCTTCTGGAAAGTTCCTAGAAAATCATTTCAGTTATCCCAGTACAAAAACAGAGAGTCAGGCTAGGATAAATCTGCATGCATAATATTGATGTTCACACACATAGGGTGGACGACAATCTATTTATAGTCGAGTTGTTAGCGGGTATATTTGTCACCTCAGAAATCAACATGCGCTGCACACAATATAATCAGCTGCTCTTAGTTGCTTAGTCGGTGTATTAAGAAATTAATAATAATTGGACTGTAAAGGCAAAGAAGGATAACCTAAAATTGATTTTTTAAATAAGTTTATTTTTTATTGTTGAATTAGTTACGAATAATTAATATAATAGATGTAAATACTAAAGTTTTATCAAATGTTAGTAAAGCGATTAGACAAGTTAAGTAAAAGGCAAAAACTTCTGTCTTTAAATTACACGTTTAGGTTCTTGCACTGTGTACAGGATATGAAGAGGGTTGAATAATGCGATTTTTTTTATCGCGAGGGTGTATTAAATCCGCGATAGAAAATCACAATAGCTACTTTGTTACATCTTAAATGTATTGAAGCTTGAAGGAAACACTCATATATAATGTTCAACACCATAGAAAAATTCGTCCTGCGGAGAAAGGAAAAGTTTTTTTAGACTAAATGGAACGTGCTTAGATGAACATAATACACTCCATAATTATTCTGTTTCAGGCAATGCTTTTATAGTGAATGTAGCATTAGCTGACATGTTAGTTACGAGTATATTGATGCCTGCCTCAACAATTGTCCTATTGGCGGGCATAGACGATTCAATGGGTGTTTGTAAACTTCAGTGGTTTCTCGCAGCTACGACATTCTTAGTCAGTGTCTTATCTCTGGCAGTAAGTAAAATTTCAAGAGATGCCAATAAGTGTCAGTAAAAATGTGATTCAAATTGTAGTTGAAGTAGATATTGATGTTTTTCACAATTATTTTCTTTTGTATATACTTAAGTACATGTGTATTTGCTATTCGTTGTATATATCTAGATATGTTAGTTTCTATAAAAGCTACAAGTAGATCAAATGAAGATGCTTTGTAGCAACTGCATAATAGACAGAAACTGATATTATACCTATTTGTGTAGTTAGAAATCTTTATCTAAATGTGATCTTCATTTAAATTATTGGATGTCTGTAATACAATAAATGTATTAAATGCAAAATAGATGTATAGGTATATTCTTTTAATATTTATTTCATTTTAAAATCGTCAATTTTATAAAGATTTTGTAATATGATGAAAGGAGTATGAAATCAGAAATAACACTGTAATCTTACCTTGATTTACCATATTATCTATGCCATCGTAGGACATAAAGCGGAAACAGTTGCCCTCAAACGGACTCTATTTTGATCGACGGCTTCCAATTCGGTCTAGGATCTCCTATTTGCTACCAGCTTTGCTCGTTTTGTTCTCCTATATGTTGCTTTCGGGCCGCCAAATCGTCGGGTTTCTTGTGTGGATCTGTTTGGCTATGTTGTGTTGTCGCGACATATGGTATGGGCAATGTAGTTCTATTTCTTTCGACGGATTCAATTCTTCATTACTTACTCTATCCTGATAGCGAACTTTTCCTAATGACGTAGTCACCCATTGATAAAACTTGAAGAGACTGGTGCCTTTTAACTGTATAGAAGTTTCGCAGCTGTGTGAAGTTGGCAACCGCTTTTTTTGAATTTTGGAAATTTTTTTTTTGCAATCCTTTGTCCATCGTTAGTCCACGTTTGTCCACCCGCAGATTAATTGTAATTAATTATATAAATTATCAAAAAGTGTGAAGGTGGCACCCCCTTTTTTGAATTTTAAAATTTGTTTTGGTGGATTTTTTTGTCCATCGTTAGTCCTCGTTTGTCCACCCATTAGATTTATTTGTCCAATTGATTATATGCTGCACGACGTAGGCAGGATCTTCCGATTTTTCAACTCGCAAATCCGTGCTGTATGAAGTTACACTTTCGATATCTTTTAACTTTCGTAAAGTCCGCGAAAATATTCCTCTGTCTCTTCTGGAATTCTAGTGAAAAAATAAGGCAAAAAAAAGTTTTTTGTCGGCCATTTCGAAATCGATCTTGGACAAATCAAACTAATGGGTGGACAAACGTGGACTAACGATGGACAAACGACTGCACAAAAAAAATTTCTAAAATTAAAAAAAGGGGGTGCCAACTTCACACAGCTAAGTTTCGCCCTAACTTTGAAGTTAACTTACCATAAGTAGTCCGGTATAGTTAAGAATATGTGCCTCTTGCTTTATTTGTTCTGGTGTCTTCTTTTCTCTTCTTTGTTAATAAGAGTACCTTTAAATGTATTGATTATCATTCTTAGGAATAGGCTTATCCGAATGCTGGTGTCTCATGCGTTGGCTTCGCTAGTTTGGCCAAAGCCTTAACCACGGCTTAGAAATTATACCCGGATTTGTTAGTCCGTGGCCAAGCTTTGACGAAGCTTCGGCTGAATTATTAATGCCGACCCTGGTTGTCTCCGTTTGCGCTGAAACTAAAAAGCCAAGGCTTAGTTTGTCAGTGCACGTTCAAGCTTGAACTGCCAATCTTTGGCATTCCAGTTCTGTCCCACAAAAAATATTCTGTGAATAGTAAAACTTTGCAAAGTTCTTGGTAACAATGTTGCTATTGTGTGTTACGTGTTCATAATATACGAGCGTACAATTCGTAGATCATGTGAACGAACTTATAGACACATCACAACCATTTTCCTTTCTTTCGGCGTAAATTTGTGGAGCGTGTTAAAACTAAATATGTTCGATTTGAACTGCTGTTGGTCTTGATCAAAATATTATTAAAAGTACTGTGCCATCTACGCCAAAGGGAAGGGATTTTATGCTCTATTTAAAAGCACAGTCTGGTGTCGGTGTACGTTTTCGTTTTGTTTTCTTTTGGACAAATTAAGTTCCGGACAATGAAAGTTACTATTTTTCGGTTTACATCCACTCGACCGCGGAAAATCCGTCTCTTTTTGCACTAAATGAAACCGAGATTGTTAACAACAGTATCACAACCCTGGATATCACTTACCGCCGCTCTTCTCTCCTCGGAAGAGGGAATCGCGGTTGATATTAGAAATGATGTGCCATTCCCACATCTAACTCAATTCTCTTCTACTAATCCAGAATTTTATTATGTTTGGATTAGATTTAAACTCTATCCGCACATCATTCACTTCTGCTTTTTATACCGCAGCCCGAATATGTCTGACACTGCGTATTCCTTCGATAAGCTGTCTTCCGATATTGATAAGATTTCGGAAATATCCCCTTCTGAAATCATGCTTGCTGATGATTTCAATGTCCACAACACACAGTGGCTCAGGCATTCTTCTACCACATGCCCTGTGAGTCCTGCAATTTACATCAACTGGTTGTGTGCCCGACTCCTGTTCCTATGTACTATGGGGCACAACGCGGATCCTTTGGATCTTTTTCTAACATCGCATTCAAATAAGTACTCGGTTTAAGTAACTGCTCCCTCGAGTTAATCGATCCTTGTCTTATCTCCTCCCATTTCTCCACCTCCTCTCTGACAATCACTAATCTAAATTCCACGAAATGATTAGTATGGCAATATAAAAATGCTGATTGGACGGGACTTAAAATATCTCAGAGAGCTGGACTGCTCTGATTGCTTCCCTATTAGAGACGTTAACAAAAGTAGTGATTACATTTTGAACATCATATTGTTTGAAATGCATCGCTTTATTCCTCATATCTTCAACAACCTCTTACCAACTAACACCAATTGGTTCAAAAATGACTTTTCCATAGCCATTATAAACACGGAAGCAGTCAGGTATATAAATTGTCCCTTTCAGAGGAATTCAGACGTATCTATACCGATGCGTGGAATATTTGCAATTAAGTGATTAGTATGGCAAAGTTCAATTTCGACCAGAGCGTTAAACGGAAGGTATTGTCTACTTAAAAGTGTAGTAAGGGCTTCTGGTCTCTGGTAAAAACCGTAAAGAACAATTTCACCTGTTCGACAGCACCACTATTCAGTTAAAATGGGAATGGCTCATTGGATAAGGCCAACCAGTTTGTTGCTAATTCGTACATGCCACCTTCATCTCCAGCACTAGTAGGCAAAAGCCGCTACAATTTCGCACTAAGGAAGTTTTTATGGTACTTTCGAAACTCCACGTATCCAAAGATACTGGGTTTCTCTCCTCTGCTTTGGCTAAACCTCTGCGCAAACTTTTTCACCTATCATATTCAACAGGAGTGTTTCCAATTGTGTGAAAACTTGCTCATTTCCAGCCGATACTTAAAAAAGGAGAGGTATGCGACACCTCTACCTACAGACCAATTGCACTAACATGGGTCTTATCTTAAGTTTTTGAATCACTCATCAAGTCTCAGTCCATGAAATATCTAGAAAATAACCATCTTCTCAACGATTGCCAGTACAGTTTTCACGTTGGCCGCTCAACCGGAGACTTACTAAAGCTCTAGCGTTGGAATCATTGTCTCCATAATTTTGGTGAGTCAAAAATCGTCGCTCTTGACATTTCAAAGACTTTTGACAGAGTCTGGCATGTTGCCCTTCTAGCCAGACTTCAAGCATTTGGTCTGCACCCTGACCTCAATAATTGGATAGAGAGTTTTTTGTCAGGCCGTTCAATCCGTGTAGTAATTGACGGAGTTACATCTAATTCCTACGAAATAAATGTCGGTGTACCTAAAGGTTCAGTCGATGAATATTTTCAATATTATAGTCAACCCTTTACTGATCTTTGTGAGTGAGTTATTGTAAAAATCTGTAAGATACTATGGTATACATAACGGGCTGAGAGTAAAAGTGACCTATTTATAAGGTTCGGGCAAAAGTGTCTTAGAAAATGTTCCGCGCAAAAACGAATCGCGTGAGATTTCGGCAAAAACGAATCGTAGAAAATTTCCGTGCAAAAACGACTTAACTACTTAACTGCATTAACTTTGCATTACTTTTGGTAGTTAAATCGTTTTTGCCAGGAAATTTTCTACGATTCGTTTTTTCCCGGAATCTCACGCGATTCGTTTTTGCGCGGAACATTTTCTAAGCCACTTTTGCCCGAACCTTATAAATAGGTCACTTTTACTCTCAGCCCGTCACATATGGTATGCTATTATCAATAATAAGTTAAGTTTATTGGTTCATTGTTTCTTACTTCAATGCATGGTTTGCACCTAAGTTTTGGGAGACAGCCACTAGTCACCGCTATTTGTTATAACTAGTGACTGTGACCTATATAATTCACTTTACCACTACAGCTAACCATAACTAAAATTTACGCTTGCTAAATAAATATTATGTTAAATTTTAATAGCATATTTGAAGTACATAGCAAAGATCTATAGTTGGTATACTGAATGATGGTGGAAGGACAACAATGTGGATCAAACTAGAGCCTTTCAATACAAATACAACTTAATTTCACTTGATTAGTTTATTGTATATGTATAAATATGAAGTTTTATTGTGACTATCTTACCTTATATTGACATGTAAAAGATTGCTGAACTTCAATTTTACTGTCGTTTTTCGACTTCTTCTTAAGATTGTGTTTGGAAGTAGAAATAGCAAAAATAGTGAGAGCAGCACAGACTTGTTAACATTTAAAAAATTAATCGAAACAAAATATTTTTCAATTAGACACCAACTTGTATAATATTATTATAATTGTATGCACTCACAATTTCTATCATTGGCGACTAGTTGAACAGTTTTCTTACTTTACCATCTTCCTAAAAAACGAGAGGTTATGTCCGACATGTATTTTTTTTTTAAATTTTATTGGCATCATTTCGTGAATCAAAAAAGTTGTATTTGTGGGGGGGGGGGGGGGGGGGGGGGTGTTAGTGGTGAAACCTAGCCTTGTAATGCGAAAACCGATTAGGATAATCCTTTTTTTTTGTATACAGGGTGCTTCAGATCTGAAGTGAGGCTCTCACCAAGCAAATAAAAAATTGTATGGCAGGTGGGTAGGCAATTTAAACCGTTTCGGAGTTACAGGGTATGCACATCACTCTTTCATTTTTACCTTTTGATATACCCAACGCAGCAACATGATTCAAACGCTAAACACTACTACCCCAATGACCTTTTCAAAATTGTCAACAATGTTAATCTAACTCCTACAATTGCAGGTACTTCCAAAAGTAAAAAAAAATGTTTTGCGATTCAGAATTATCCCAAATTGTCTCCGAAATTCATGTAATTAGTGCATTAGTAAGATTTCCCATCTTATTAGCTTTCCAAAAAGATACAACATGTCTAGGTAGAGATAGGATTAGAAAAACGGCATCCTTAGAAATCCCTGACCGCCTAATTATTTTATTGCACTTAATGTAGGAAGTTCTTTAAATAAACAAAATTTTTAAGACAAGGGGTCGAAAATGTTTGTTTAAGGTACACAGGTAATTAGTTTTAATTATTGCTGCAAAAAAGTTATACAAATGATAGTGTGTTAGCCAGAGCTTACACACTAGCATCCTGACGTTCTGTTACTTATACCTGATGGAAATTTTGCTATAAGATAGGGCCACTCAGCAAGAATATCGATCATAGTTGAATAAGAATTCCATCACTATGGGTGTTCTTAAGCTAATACCAATACTGGTATTTGAACTTTTTATATCAATACTGCTATTGGTATTGGAAAATTTTAGAAATACAAGTACTGGTACTGGTTTCAATACTGCAGTATCAAAATACTGGAATATTTAACAGATCTGATCGTGACAATGCGCGGCCTCACGTAGCTCAAACTGTAGTGTATTTATTGAACGGTCGCGGCTTCGCTACTGTACCCCACCCACCGTACAGTCCAGAATTGGCTTCTGACTGTTCTCCGAAATCAAGTTTCTATTGAGGGGATGGAAGTTCAAGACTAATCACGAGGTCATCAAACCTGGGGAGACGCGCTGCGAGGAGCTCGAGAAAGATGGTGTGGAGTTCGTGCTTAAAAATTGTTAGGAACGGTGTATTAGAACCGACGCGGTTACTTCAAAAAAGAGCATTAAAATTTGAAAATTTTTACATTTTTTCAACATTTTTAAAATATTTTATTTTTTTTCTCCAAACTCTTGTGTGAAAGATCACTTCTTATGTAATTTCGTACGCTGAATATGAATAGCCACAAAAATGAGCTTACGTTTACAAAAACACCAAATTTCTACAAGTTTCTTTAAAAAAAATGGGATTGTTTCAAAAATTTTGGAAAATGGTGGGATAGGAGGGGGGGCAGATGGGGTCGATCCCTTGAGATGAAGTATTCCCCATATCCTTCTGTACATTTCGTCTTAACGCACTGAAAATGAATTTCACCGTCTTGAGGCTCAAATTTGCACTTATGTGCATTCGGCATAAGACGAAAACTAGGCCAAAACACGAAAACTAGATAATTTTGGGTTTTATGAAAAAAGTGTACTCCCAGAAAAACGCCGAGACACATATATCATCATTTTCTATACAATTTCCGAATCCATCGTCAACACCTTCACATTATAATCGCTGTTCCACAGTGTAATTATCTGTTATTTGATGCTTTTTATTCGAATTTCAAATAATTACTCGATCTTTGATGTCTCTTTATGTAATACTTATTTGTTTTATAGTTTCATTTATTAAAATCTTTACTGTAAACATCGAAACATAACAAGGCAGCCTTAATTTCCTAAGTACGAGACACCTTGTGATATGTAACAAAAATAATTATTTGAAATTGAACTAATGGACACCATAAAACCAATAATTATTCCATAAAGAGGCATCAACTATCGAATAATTATTTGACAATCGAATAAGAAATAATTATTTGAAATTCGAATAAAAAGAACCAAATAACAGATAATTATTTGCGAATAAGTCATTAAATAACGAATAGTTATTTGAATTTCCAATAACGCACGATCGAATAACAAATAATTATTTTAAATTCAAATAAATATCACCAAATAATAAATAATTGTTTACGAATAACTTAAAGTAACCAGGTCACGAATGATGGTTAAAATGGGCTTTTTCACGCGTTTAGATATTTTGCTCCTGTTCAGTTGGTATTGAAGATATAAACTCGCGGTTTTAAACATGCTTTAGAGGATAAATTACGGATTAAAATGAGTGCTAAACAAACCCTGTGACTTTATTAGTGTCAAAGTTATTAAAATTACAAAATGACAAGAAAAAAAATAAAAAATGATAAAATTAACTTATTTAGGTACACTTTTCTCCTTAACCACTGTTGCTATCTGCTCCAAATTGATGGTGAACCTGAAACAAGAGTAAGGCAACATTGTATACCTAAAATTATCAACCTTTTGCCTAAATTGCCATTTTTGTACCATTTTTTTTGAAAAAAGGTCAAAAATAACTTTTTTTAAAAAGTGCATTTGTATTTAAAATAAAGTTAAAAATGGAATACAAAGATGAATTTAGGTATAAAAGATGAAGGACATAAAGGATAAGCACTGTGCAAAATTTCATCAAAATAGGTTGAATAGTTTTTTTGCAAATGGTACCTAAAGGTCAAAAAAAAGGAACTTACGGATTGAGACGAAAACCTCTCGTGACAACTGTGCAGACGAAGCGTCACCATCTTTTAAAATATAAATTGTTGGGGTTAAATAGTCGCGTTGGTATGACATGTCATACATTTTCTGAAAGGGGAAAGCGCGGGCTTTCGAATAGAACTGTTTTTAAAAAATCGATTTTTTTGACCCCATTAGCGACCTGGTTACCTTAAAATAAATTGAAAATCAAATAAATATTTATTTGAATAATTTTTTATTCGATTTAAAAAAAAATCGTTATTTGATTGAAAATTTATTCGAATAATGCCAGTGATGGGCTCCATAAAACGGCGAAGCCATATTTTTTGACCAAGATGCAGGGTTTGTAGAGTTAAGTGCGGAACACAATGCGGTGCTGGCGCTCGTAGCTGGCGCGGTAGCCAGACCTGTCAAAAGTTAAAAATATGGAAATTAAGAGATGGCGGTCCAATGTGTAGCTGGCGCTGTAGCGCAAAGTTCAATATTTTTAACTTTTGGCGCGCGCCAAATTTGACATTTCCGAGTTAGCTACCGCGCCAGCTACGAGCGCCAGCGCCACATTGTGTTCCAGCCTTTAAGGGTTTGGCTCTACATGAGATCTGATAACTTTTTAAAAGTGAAGGCGTTATGAGCTTGTGAGTCTTGGCAACCTACTTTACATGAAATGGTTTTGGTGGGATTTATATTACTGATACGTACAATTTTCGATAAATTATTTCTATGCAGGTATTTAAAAGGTAAAAAATATACTATACTTCTGCTGTCCGCACACTGAAAGCTTGAAAGCGAATGTTTAATGTTAGTTAAAGCATGGCTTATAATTAAAAAATTTGCTAATGCAAAATAATCAACTGAAAACCTTTGTAATTTCAGATAACTTCGATCGAGAACTACAACCAGCTTTGCGCCCCGCTGGATAGAAGGAGATGGTTTAATCGAACCCGCACCACATCCATTTTGATAGCTGTGTGGCTAGTGGGCATTACTTTATCCGGGCTCCAATTTGCATTTCAAATAAGCTTCGATTATTGCGCCCGCAATTCGAATGAACTACTTTCGTACCACTCGACGATAGTATTAGCGGTTATCATCGTTCCGTTGTTGCTAACACTGCTCACACACGCTAAAACAAAATTGACAGTAAGACGATTAATGAATACACCAAACTTTAAGCCTAATCCAAATTTCGCGTGGGATCTGTCTCTCGTCACGGCAAACGTTTACAGCTTTTTAGTATTCGTTTGTTTTTGGCTGCCCTTTGGCGTTGTATTGGTTTACGGTTCAGTGGCCATCATCTCGAATCGAGTGTTTTACAATGCAGCATGGTTTGGGCTGAGCAAATCGTGTTTTCACAACGTAGTCTACTGCATCGCAAACAGGCACTTTCGCAACTCTTACATTAATCTGTTTCACTATTGCTGTTGTAAAACAACCGTGTCCGTATCCAGGAGGCCGAGGGCTGATGGATGTCGCCCCACATCTGATGTTCGTGTACACATCATACCCGGTTACAATATGTACTCATACACGAGCCCCCAAAGATCTGGAAATTGTCACGGACATTGGAGTAAGCGTGATGTCCACGAATTATGATCGGAAGCCTAAATCAATAAGTTGTTTGTTCAGGTTGTCAATAAGTTTTTTTTTTGTTAAGATTGTTTTCTTCATAGGCTTATTATATTACAGGACAGCTTAATTCATTGCGGCGGATAAGTTTAAGATGGAACCGCTACAATGCCGAGGAAAGCCCGTCACATCTTTCGGAAGCATACACTGCTGCTTCAAGACTCGTTGATCTGCCGCAATTGCCTCCAACTTTTTACTTGAGAACTGAATTACAACATATTTGAGGGAGAAGCTCAGAGCGGTAGTACTAAGCCGACTACTGAATTAAACTAAATCCTTTTTTACTCACGTGCACTATACATTTACTTTCCAGACAAGTGTAAATACTAAAATCATCGCAATAATTTAATCCAAATAATCTAAAAATATTATAATTCTAAACACAAATAATCATTTCTTGAAATAATTACACTTTTCCTGTTTGTTGTAAATGCGAGTAACTTAATTCTAATAATTAAAAGCAAATAAGCAGCTGCAAAGTTATGCTTCTAACAAAAAGTTTCTTTGTCCATAACTTATTTAAATTATATTGTTTTCCTTTTTATGTTAAGATTTAGTGATATGTGACGGGCTGAGAGTAAAAGTGACATATTTATAAGGTTCGGGCAAAAGTGGCTTAGAAAATGTTCCGCGCAAAAACGAATCGCGTGAGATTCCAGGCAAAAACGAATCGTAGAAAATTTCCGGGCAAAAATGATTTAACTGCAAAAAGTAATGCAAACTTAATGCAGTTAAGTAGTTAAGTCGTGTTTGCCCGGAAATTTTCTACGATTCGTTTTTGCCTGGAATCTCACGCGATTCGTTTTTGCGCGGAACATTTTCGAAGCCAATTTTGCCCGAACCTTATAAATAGGTCACTTTTACTCTCAGCCCGTCATGTATATTTCCAAAAACAATTATTATACATACACGTATATATGCATACCAATCCATATCCACACATAATACATATTTGCAAAATAACATGTTCCAAATTTAAATTAGATTTGAATTATTTGGTTCCATTTCCATAATTTAAGTGGTTTATACTCCAAATAGGTATTGTTTTATAAGGAAGATACATAGTGAAGTATCAAAAATTATTCTCATAAAATATAGCAAAAAAAACTTTCGTAGGAACACGTTCAGGACCCTAAGACCTTTAATAGTTACTTTTTATATCTGAGGACCAATTATTTCCTTAAATTTCAAAACAAAATCTTAAATATTTTTCTAATTACTTTGGCTTTCGACCTACTGGACAGCGCAACTATCCTATTAAACCTCATTGGTCAATTGTACAATGCAATTGCGTCAAAACTCTCCGATGGCAATACATTCCCCTTACTCTAACTCGCTTCCTATTAAAGCCATGCTAATGCATCATAGGCTTGTCCCCTGAGCTTTCAAAAGTATTAGAACTTGCCCTACACTAACGTCAGCGATATAAATATTTTAAGTGTAATTCTTATATTTAACAGAACGTATTTTGGTTAATACAATTTTTAATTTCACAAATAAATTGAAAAATAATATATTCCCGAGTTAAATGCAAGAAATTACGTGTGACTCGTCTGATAAAGAATTAAACTCACTTCAATTGGAACCGGTTTTGTTTGACTATTGCTTAGAATAAAGAACGAGAGGAAAGGTTATCTCAAGTAAATGACCTGTACGTGAAATGTAAATGAAGTGTCGCCACGATTGTCAAATTGCACAAATCTATCCAATCGCGTCTGCTCAAGTTGTGTTTTAAATTTTTGTTGCCTTACGAAATCATAGTCGTCTCCCTAGTATTGAAATATTTGGGGGCATAAGCAAAGTGTTTTTAAATAGTAAAATTAAGTAAATTAATAAAATATGGTCGGGCAAAGTTATATTATATTAAAAATGTTATAAGAATATATTTTAAAAACACCTAATTTAAAATATTAACAAAATTAGTTAGCCCCTCCTGTATACAAGTATAATTTTACTACTTTCATGTTCGAAACGCACACATCGTTTGGGTTATACCACATATAGGAAAATGCTTAAATTTTTCCGAGTGTTGTCCTTTCTTCTAGTTCTTTATTCTAAGGACTATTGCCTTAGAAATGTCAAATATCTGCCTGCACTCATTGAACTTTATCCTACGAGTAAGAAACTAAATGATGTGGCCCTAGCGTGTAAAATCCGTGTACACGAGTGAGCCGGTTTCTACGATTTTTTTTGCTCTCATTTTTCTTCTCCTGCTGTCACTTTTTTGACATTTTTCTTTAACCGAGTGTTGTATGGGGAAAAGTGCTAATTTTATCGTCCTGTAAAGTTGAAGTAAGAATTAAATGGATAGCGAAGCTGAAAAATATAAAACTATTGCGTGTTGTGTCAAAACGTTTAAAAGTCAAAAGTTTTAAACGATTAGTGACAATGAAGTGTGTAGTACAATTTTGCAAAAATTCAAGTTTTTTAAAACACCCCTAGATTTCATTTCACAGATAAAGTAAAGAAAATACCTTTCTTTTGTGATAAGAATACTTCAGACGATGTTAAACACACTATTAACTTGTAAAATACCCACTTTTTGCGTTAAGGTAGACTTTGTTTACCTTTGGTCCAGCAGCCATATTTTCTTGAGTTACGACTACCAAAGGCGGTGGTGTAATTAAATTTAGCAAGGAGTTAGTAGGTGAAAACTTTATTACAATATATTAATATGATGAAAAGCTGTAATAAAAATTACAAATTTTAGTGAAAAGCTTTTAAATTGCAATTTTAAACAGATTTCTCCAGAAGTTTAAAAATTGCACTAAAGCACCCCCATATAAAGATTTTTTCTTATAACCCAATCGCAAAGTTTTCTTGCATGCCCAAGGTGTTCGAATCTTGTTGGGCAGTGTAAGGGGCTAATCTAATCTAATCAACATGGCTCTCTGCCTGGTAGATCGACGACAACTAACCTGCTTGAATTTACATCCCACATAATCTCTTTCTTCCGGCGAGGTCTCCAGACCGACTGTGTCTACACCGACTTTAGCAAGGCATTTGATAAACTCCCTCACTCTGTGATTATGCTTAAAATTGAAAAGCTGGGTTTTCCACCTCTATTGCTCGCCTGGACCCGCTCTTATTTAAAAGATATGTCATACCGTAACACTTTATCTAGAGTTGTTCGGGCTTCTTCTGATGTATCGCAGGGTAGCTATCTGCGGCCGCTGCTGTTTATTCTTGCCATTGACGATATTGTCCCTCTGATTAAGCACTCCAAAGTCGTAATCTACGCAGACGATATGAAGATTTTCTAATGTGTTAGAAACAGTTATGATTCTTCTTGTATTCAGGCTGATTTGAATACCTTCAGTCAGCTAGTCTTTTATTATACCTTTGTGGATACTACTATCCGTCACGTGCAGTCCGTTACTGATCTTGGTGTGAAGCTAGACAAAAAGCTCGATTTCACTCTGCACATTAACTATATTGTATCTCGGAGTTATTCAGTTTTGGTTAGGCCAATTCTGGAGTATGCCTCTCAGGTTTGGTCTCCTTGCTATGCTGTTCATTCTAGACGCATTAAGTCGGTGCAGCGGAACTTTGCTAGATTCGCGCTAAGAGACCTTACGTGGAATGATCCACTGAGGCTTCCTTCTTATGTGGATCGCCTCCAGTTGCTTAATATGCACTCGTTGGAAGAACGACGTAGAGTTGCTGACCTAGTCTTTATTCACCAGCTTTTGAACTCGAACATAGATTCTTGCACTCTCGCAGGTATGGTTTCTTATAGACATACCCCGCATTGCTTAAGGAGATTGCCTTTACTGCATGTTGTTCACACTCGGTCTAACTATGGTATGCATGAGCCTATAAATCGCATGTGTAGAGCTATGAATAGTTGTCCTGTCTTTGATCGCACTCTTACTAAGGATTTGCTGAAGCAATCTCTGTTGTCTGTGCACCCCTGATTGTTGTGTGTGGGCGTGTTTTGGTTATTTGATTACTAATGATTTTTTGCATGCTGGTGTGGAAGTCTCATTTTCCTCAATATATTTATATTCTGGCGAATAGGTCAATTGATTCTAGGCTTCTGCGTGAGAAGTGCGCCTTTTGAGTTAGAAGGATTAATTCTACAATAAATGAGAACATTGCTTGTAATTTTAAAATCTTGCATGAACAACCCACTTGGAATAGGTTATGTTAGGTTAGGTTAGCTGGCGGCCACCGGTTTAATCCGTTGTGTTACTTGTATAAAAGGAACCTCAACCTGGGTCACTTTGAGCTGAACAGCTTTTATGTCGATCTCTCTTTTAACAGAGATAAGAGGCCTTCACATTGATCAGTTTATTTGTCAAGCGTCCGGGAAACCAGCAGAGAATTAGCCTGTGCAGAGGCCCCAAGCATTCTAGACCGGTCCGGCATCTGCGCACCAGCAATGATTTAATCGTGTTTGAGTCGAGCGCTTTAGTGGCCGCTTGACTAGCGCTACACAGGCAAATTTCGCTACGCTTTTTGTAGATCTAATGTGCGACAGCAATACTTCTGTCACCCTTACGACGGCCAGGACCTCTGCTTGAAACACACTGCAGTAGTCCGGCAGTCGATACGAGTTCCATAAGCAGGCGGCTCTTTGAATTTTAGTCAGCTTCCGAACGTTACACGTCCTTTCAAGAGTGTCCCGCCAAACTAAGATTCCGTAAGGCAGGGTTGGTCTCACTATCGAGGTATACTCGTACATCCGGTGAACTATACGGGGACTAATTCCGTAGGATTTTCTTGCAGTCATAAAGTGCGGAACACAATGTGGTGTGGCCTGTCCAAAGTTAAAAATATTTAAATTAAAAGATGGCGGTCCAATGTGTAGCTGGCACTGTAGCGCAAAGTTTAATATTTTTAACTTTTAGCGCGCGCCAAATTTGACATTTACGAGTTAGTTACCGCACCAGCGCCACATTGTATTCCAGCCTTAAAACGCTATCGAAGCTTTTTTCACGCGCTGATGTTGATGTCCCAATTTAGATTGGAATCAAGAATGATACCCAAATACTTCACTTGGGTCTTTACCCTTAATGTGCTGCCCCCACTTGGAATAGTTAACTGCCTACGTTATGGATACACTGAATAGACGGTATAGCTCTTTGGAAACGAGGCAAAAAATTCTACTGTACCAAAATGAATGCAGGTACGAATATTATTTTACGTCAGTACGAAGGTTATTTTGTCTCCCATGTATTTGGTATTAGGCTATTTGTTGCTAAGTTGCTTCAGAAAAAAATTATTCAATACAAACGCAAACGCAAATATTAAAATATAATAATCACCCTGTAACTCCAGAAATGTTAAAGTTGCCTATACTGCTGATATACAAAAGTTTTTTTGTTCAGTGAATGCTATAACCTCCGTAACCTCCATTGCTAAATTATCATCCATACCTAAACTATTCGAAAAATTGGTCTATGATTCCATGTTCTTCCACTGTAAGTCTATTTTCTCCCTCTCCCAGCATGGCTTCCTCAAAGGAAGATCTACAACCACCAACCTTACCGAATTCGTCTCCAAAACACTATATGCCCTGGAAAACGGTAAAGATGTTGATGTTATCGCCACCGATTTTAGTAAAGCCTTTGGCAAGATCTCCCATACCGTTATCCTGTTTAAACTTGATCGCCTAGGTCCCCCCGCCCCACCCCCTCGATTCATCTCCTGGATTCAATCCTACCTCAACAACCGTCAGTACAATGTTCTTTTCAGCTCATCCCTTTCTAACCCCATTGTCGCTCGTTCCGGCGTCTCTCATGGCAGCCACCTAGCTCCAATAATTTTCATCCTTACAATTACTGATGTTGATTGTGTCATCAAATATTCAGAGCTGTCCATTTATGCTGATGACATGAAAATAATTAAACATATCTCCTCCACAACCGACTCTCATCTTCTCCAAAATGACCTCGATTCGTTAACCACATGGTGCATGAAAAACTTTCTTGAGCTCAATGTCTCCAAATACCAGTCCATCTCTTATTCCCGCAAGTGTCTTACCACCACCACGAGAACCTACATGTTAACCGACGTACCAGTCCCAATCGTTACCTCTTTGTGTGGCCTAGGAATAATATGTGATAGTGAACTAAATTTCCGTTCCCATATTGATAGCATAATTAACAGAGCTAGCTCCGCGCTAGGGTTTGTGAAGCGCTGATCTAGAGAGTTCTCCTTATGTTTCCAAATCTCTCTATATTTCCTTTGTTAAACCTCTCCTTGAGTATGCCAGCCAGTAGGTTCATTCGCTTTGCACTACGTGATCTTCCGTGGGTAGACAGATTCAACCTTCCACCTTATGAAGACCGTCTGAAACTGATCGACTTACAACCCCTAAGTAAACGTCGTGATGTTTCCGACCGTCTCTTCATTCATCAGCTATTAGCTGGTGCCATAGACTGCAATTCAATCCTGCAGTCTTTACCCATCTATACCAACCCTCGCAAACTTAGGTCCACTCCCCTTTTCCGACTCGACCGCCATCGCACGAACTACGGTCAACGCGAACCAATTACCAGGATGCTTATATCTTTATCCCGCCTTATATCTTTATCCCGCCCATCTTGATCGCCTTTCCTAATTCTCCTTCCTCCCAGTTTATATTTATCATAATCATAGCTCATATTGTAGCTTACATTATCTGTTATGAATTATTGTTTATTTTAGTTTGTAGCATTTATTTTGTTATTTTATAGTATTATGTAACAGCTTGCATTAAGCTTAAATAAATAAAAAAAAAAAAAATTTAAAAAAAATATTGACCTCTTGAAATGAAACACTTGGAATTGATAAGTTCAATTTTGTCTAATATTGACTTCTTTCAAAAACTGTCGACGTTTGTTTTTTATTTTATTTTTCGTTTGTTTTTAGTTTCACAAAAATAAGCCACTGTAGAATCTTAAGGGATAAAATTATTTTAGGACCGCTATGGTATGAGATAATATTCCATTGGCAGCAAGTGGACAAATTTCTAATTGTTGGAATTTTATAATCTTAATTTATTAATTTATAATTATTATATTAATTAATAATTGACTTCCGAAACTCTTCAGATTGATTCAAAATAGTTGCTCGCATTTAATCAAAAGATAAATTGCTATTTAGGGACTAACTAGGTTCTATCCTAAGACTAAATTCTCGATATTATGAAACGAATTAAGAAAAAAATCATATATAAATGTTGAAAGTAACGATATGTAAATATAATAAATTTTATCGCCTTTTTGATAACTGTGATGTTACAAAAAACTTTTTATGGTGTTATATATAACTTTTGAGGAGAAAATTTCATATTACAAAAAAAGAGATTTACTCGTTCTAGAAATTATAATTTACAATCTTTTTTAAAACTACAAACTTATTTAAACGCTTTCATCTAAGAAGCGCTTCATTATTTCATTGGTATTGTAAAGTGTATTTTTATCAAGGGACCATTGACTTATCGAATAGTTCTATTAAATTTAGTAATGATCCTCATATATATGACAAAGAAGGATAAAGTTCTACGTTACTTCTATGTTTTGAAAACATTTTATAACAATGAAAATAGAGAATGTACTTAGTTCTGACACAGGGAATATTAGCCAGCACAGTTTGTTTGATTTAAAGATTATATGTATTAGTATAAGTCATCCCAAAAAATTACGAATAACATTAAGCAAACACTTCAATCTATATAGTTATTGTAAATAGGACAAATAATTCGACGACCAGAAATAAGGAAAGGTACAAACACATGGATACAATGTAATTCTAAAATTTATAAAAGTGCCCAGATTAAAATACATATTAGTTTATATCGTGCTCTTCAAAAATAACACTAAGCTAGTTTCTCTGTTATAACTTCATTAAAGGACTGGTTTATCTAAGAAAAGAAAACAGTGTTACTCTTTTAACAATAGTTATTATATTATTTCCAAAAGATTATAAAACGGTTTCTTCTACTATAGCTGCGTTCCATTGGGATATGCAGAATACGCCGGAATACTTCAAACTACGCTCAGCTACACTTTCAGATGAGCAGGTGAAGTTTGCCAGAGTACTTACGATACCTTCTTTCCGCTAAGGTTTTTGTGTTTTAAAAGATCTCAATAGATGGCTTTCTGTTGTTTTGGGTTATGATAAATATTAAAAGTGCTTAAAGCAGCTGCTTCCTATAAATATCAATGCCGTTAAAACTTTATTACTATAATTTAGCCGTTTATTTTAAAAGTGGCATACGGGAGGGGGGGTAAGGGTTTCAGCGTAAAAAAACACTTTTTTGTGAATTTTTTTTGAAGGAATGGATTGAGCAAATTTATTGAAGGGGGAGGTATTTTATGTGTAGAAAATGTGTACCAAGTTTCAAATGAATCGATCTAGTAGTTTTTAAATGGCAGTGAACACGGACTTTGAAAAAGTAGTTTTGAGAAAAACGCGTTTAAAGTTTATGAGCTAAAAAAGTGAAGAAAAAAAATTTTTTTTTTCAACTTACACAGAATCATCGATTCCAGCTCCATAGAGTAGACTTCCTGCAGCAGCTTCAATGTCTTCAGCCTCTTTTCTCTCAAGTCTTTGTTTTATCCTGGCTTCTTTGCTCTGATACTCAGCTTGGATCTCGGATAGTTGACCAGAACAATAGAAGTGAATAAGCTGTATACCTGCTCGACAGCTGCACTAAAGGACAGGGGACTAACTATAGACCATAACTTCAAGAGTTTTGCTCAGATCGACTTAAAATTTTGAGAATATATTCTTGAAATTCGAATTTTCGAAAGTGTAAACCCATACCTCCCCTCCCTCCCCCCCCCCCACCATAAGTCACCTTGGAAAATCTGCCAAATTTGAGACTTCGGATCAAACAAATAGAGTTATGTTCATTATTAAGGTTTATTACGATTAAAAGTTACGACAGTAAAAATATTTCAAGCTTATTAATATTTTTATATAAATTGGAACATAAAAATAAAGGTACCTCCAAAAGAGACTTATGCTACTTTTAAAATAAACGGCTCAATTACCGCATCACATATCATATTGACGCTCTATGCCCCACAAGGGGTTAAAGTATATTTATTTATATTAAAGAGAGAGAGAGAGAGATGTATATATATCATATTTTTCACAGCACATCAAAACACCGCAAGTACAAGTTATGAAATGTCAAGCCTAACAACGACTTGAACCACTCAGTAAAGAAAAAAACGTTGCATTGATGAAGGACGCCAACGTATTCTGCGTAGTACAGTGGAATACAGCAGTAAGTAATTCCGCTGGTATTCAAGTTTATTGCTGAATTGTTACCTTGGCCCGTCATATGTGGCGGTACTGATTGTGATATATTCGAAGTTGGTTTACTTGAGAGTTATCTGCTGCGTTGTATGTTGCTGTCCGTTAATTTTACAACCTCCTTCTCGCTTAATTCATATCCCAATCCACTTCTTAGAATTAATCCTTATCTCATTATGTCGTCAGCAAATTAACGAAGCTTGTGTTAGCTGTCCGAACTCATTTGTAATAGGGTGCGGGAGGGGGGGGGGGCGGGGGGGCGCAGTATAACTTCGTAACGCATTGACCTATTTGGATGATTCTTTTTTGTTAAGTAGAGTATGTGCACCGATTGGTACTATGTCAAAACATTTTTTGGTGGAAGGGGGGGGGGGGGGTTGTTAACCTTAACTTCGCAACGCGCAGACCACTTTGAATGGTACGTTTTTTGTTGTATAGAGTATGATTTCCAATTGGTAATATAAGAAAAAAATTAGACTTAAGGCTGGAGAGGAGCAGTGGTACTCTTACTTTGTAAGGCGTGGATCGATTTGGAGGATTGCTTTTGTGATGAATACAGAGTGTTTCTTAGATCGTGTGGAAAAATTAAGGAACTGGTAGATCTAGGCGAGAAACAAAAAAAATTAATGGGAGGGGTCCATCCATCTGCACCCCCCCCCCCTCCAACTATACGATATTTTTTATAAAATTAACTAGTCTTACATTTTAACGTATTTTTTCTGGAGTTTTAGTGTTAATATCTCAGTTGACAGATAACACTATGATATTGAGCACTTCGTATTTTTAACCGACTTCCCAAAAACAAAGAGGTTCTAAGTTCGACGCGTATTTTTTTTTTTTATTTATTTTTTTTTTTATGTCTGACCGGGCATAACTTCGTAACGCGTCGGCCGATTTTGATAATTCTTTTTTTGTTGGGTAGAGTATGTTCACCGATTGGTACCATGTCAAAAAATTTTTTGGTAGGGTGGGGGTGGGGGGTTAGGGTGAAACCTAACTTTGTAACGCGTGGTCCGATTTGGATGGTTCTTTTTTTGTTGTACAGAGTATGATCCCCGATTGCTAATAGGAGAATAATTTGGTGCTATTGTGAAAAGTGTGGGTGGGGGGGAGGGGTAGTCTAACTTCGTAACGCGTGGACCGATTCGGAAAATTCTTTTTCTATTGGGAGCATGGTTGATACCACGAGAAAAAAAATTGTTGGTGTGGTTGGGTTGGAACCTATCTTTGTAACGCGTGGACCGATTTGGATGGTTCTCTTGTTGTTGTATAGAGTGTGATCCCCCATTGCTAATAGGAGAATAATTTGGTCCTATGGTGGTGGTGGGGGAGGGGGAGGGGTAGTAACTTCGTAATGCGTGGACCGATTTCGATGATTCCTTTTCTGTTCGGTAGAGTATGTTCCTGGATTGATACCATGAGAAAAAAAGTTTAGTGGAATGGGGGTGGGGTAGGGGGTTATAACTAACTTTTAACTCGTGGACCGATTTGGATGGTTCTTTCTTCGTTGTATAGAGTAGAAGACACTATAAAGTGAAAAATAAAATAGTTTTTAAAAAAAAAGTTGAACCGACTTCACAAAAGGCGCTAAAAAGCATAAAATAATTTTTAATTTTATATCTATTACGACATTTTGAAGTCGGTGCAAATTAAACAAATAAAACAACTACAGAACCACAATTGAAAATAATACATAATACTACCTGAACGTTTCAGCTTACGGGATCATAAGAAATGACGATTAAATATTTTTGTTGTAGTTTTTTGGTTTGTTTAATTTGCACCGACTTCAAAATGTCGTAATAGATATAAAATTAAAAATTATTTTATGCTTTTTAGCGCTTTTCGTGAAGTCGGTTCAACTTTTTTTTTAAAAACTATTTTATCAATGCACAGAAGAGCTCTTTTGCTCACGGTTAATTGCTAAATATTCTTTTAAATTTATTTCCGGCTTCTAAAATTCTTGTTATCTCTTGTTGCAACTTCTACTATATCTCTCATGGTCCCTAACAAATAAAAATTAAGTGAGGAAAAGCATCACGCCGTCGTATTTTCCATTCAACCACTAGAGCAGTTGGGGGTGGTGGAAGAGTGGAGCCTACCTTCGTATTGTGTGGACCTATTTAGATGATTCGTTTACTGCTGAATAGATTATCTTGCTCCATTTATATCATGACAGAAATTGTGGCTTAGGGCACTCTCACCCTAAGAAAGGCTTCGTGAAGCGTAGAGCGATTTCGATGATCACACTGGACAACAAAATTCTGTGCCTGGGCAGCTGGAGGTAGGGATGGTGCGATATCACTGATATAAACTTGGTATCGATAGTTACGTTTCAATACCTAGATACTTAGATGACGATACTACCCATACCCATATGAGTATTTTCTTTCGATACAGAATAATATATAAATAAAACTGTCCATCTTCATAGAAATCATGTAACGCCGTTGTTACTAAATTTCTAAAAACTAACGCTTTGTTGACTGTTGTATGAGATAAAATATCCTTATAATATCCACTATAATTGAAGTGGTGTTTTGTGCCCGTGAGTTGGAAATCATTTCAGTGGAAAAATATTGCTGGACTTCTCGCTTAGTTCTTTTTGTGTTCTGATTGATCGAGCCATTTTTTTCTATATTTTGTTTATTGCGCAGTAGTTTAAAATCTTTTAATCATTTTCATCATCTGCATCATTCAAATTATGTAAAAAATTTGTTTATGTCAACTGGTGATAACATCGATATTTTATTTCCGATACCAACACTAATATTAGTATCGATACTCCGCTTCCGATTCATCATTTGATACTGGTACTATCGATGTTTTATGATATCGCAACATCCCTAGATGGAGGTCATTTCCGAAGTAATTTACTGCGTAGAATCCGAATCCGAAGTCAGAATTGGGCCATCAGGTCAGGATTTTGAGATATTTGAGGTTATGTACTCGAAAAATGGTTTTTTGCCTACTATTGAGGTTATGTACAGGATGCACAAAATTTGATTGGTCTTTTTTTCTAGTTGTATCATTTAATGCTACTCTTACACTTCAAAATAAGCTATTCAACGGGTACCTACGATTTGTTCTGGCAAAGTTACGACCATTTTGAGTTATGTAGTTCATATTTCATATAAATAGATATATTATGTATGGCGTACTAGCGCCATGGTAAGAATTTTGTATCTAACGTATGGGTGTGAAAGGGTTCCTGGGATTAACTTCGTAACGTGTTGCCGGATTTGGACGATTCTGTTGCCTCTCTATAGAGTACTGTACCTCTGCAACCTTTGAATTTGTTTTGTGTGAAAAAGTTTTCTAAAAAAAAGCTGAACCGACTTCACGAAAAGCGCTAAAAAGCATAAAATAATATTTAATTTCATATATAGGGTGTTCAATTTATCTGAAGACACTGAAATATCCCGAAAACTACACATCGGATCAAAGAAATTTAAAATTAAAATTTGTTCGTCTCGGAGGGGGACATCCAATGATACCAAACACTCGACCCCCCCCCCCCCCATCTTCTAGGTGGTGGGGGATAAACACTTAAATAGGAACGTCAATTGTTATTGCAGATTCGTATTCTTTGCGTAAACGTGAACAACGTTTGTCTCAAACATATTTTTGAAAACGTAAATTTTTTGAGGGACAAAATTGAAAATTTTCGAACTAAAGAAGGAAAATGGTTAGGTTTACAGAAAAATAGGAAAGGATCTTTCTGATTAGATTAGATTAGGGATTCAGGGAAAACTTTTTGAAAATTATTTCTGCAAAATTTCAAAAAAAAAAACAATTTTTATCCAAAATGTTTAAAAAATTTTTTTAGAAAAATATGCGAATTAATTACGTAGGCGCTGATGGCTATACTGATGTTATTTTGGGAGAGGGGAGACTGGAACGTAAATGTTCTGAAGGATAACAGTGTTACTGGTTCTTTCTTACATTTCTTACAGTCTATGGATTTAAAGGGTGTTAACTCGATGCCAACTCGCTGCAACCAGTTATGCTCACCTTTATTGGACTTATTCTTAACACTTAGTTTGCAGTATGTTGACAGTTTTGTTGAATACTGATATGGATGAGCAGGGAGAGATATTTACGGATCTGTGCAGACATTTATATGAAACATTTGTCCCTATGCGTAATATCCGAAAAAAAACAAAGGTGCCCACGGTTCTCGAAGGATATTGAAAAGTTAATTTGTGAGCGTGAATATCTTTTTCAGAGGTGCAAGCGTAATCCTTGTGAAGTGAACCGCCTCAGATACAAGCAGGTTCGTAACATTGTGACTAAAAAAATTTGTGAGGCCAAGCGCAGCTACTATGCATACGCTACTTCTATACTATACTAAGTTTGACACTAACCTACCGCCAAATCAACTATGGTCCAATCTGAGAAATTCGAGTATATATGGTCAATCGCACGCAAAATTTTGAGGTTCCGTAGTGGAGCAACTAATTACGTGTCGGCCTTCCACAGCGAAGGTTCCAGATTCGAGCCTCACTTCAAGATTGAAGATTTTAAAATTCTTCAGAATGATGCGACTTACCATTTCACTGTTAAGTTGTTGTTCTTCTGAACATGCGGGTAAAACTTACAATTTTAACATTGACGGATTAATGTTATTGCTTCCTAGGAAAGTTTAAAATTTTTTGGGCAAGAACTCAAATTGGATATTGGCCTCCAACACTAGAGCACGTTACTGCTCTTGGTCTTACGCAACTTCTTACCAGTAGACAGTACCTATATCTCAGTAACACCAACATTTGTGACCCATAATTATTTTCTAGTTTTTAACCAACTTCCCAAAAACGAAGAGGTTCTAAGTTCGACGTGTATATATTTTTGTTTTTATGTCTGACAGGGTTTCGAAACGCGTTGACCGATTTTGATGATTCTTTTTTTGTTGGGTAGAGTTTGTTCACCGATTCGTACCATGTAAAAAAAAATTTTTGGTGGGGTGGGGGTGAAACCTAATTTTGTAAAACGTGGACCGATCTGGATGTTGTTTTTTGTTTTACAGAGTATGATCCCCCATTGTTAACAGTAGAAAGAAATGTGGCCTAAGGTGGGGGAGGAGAGGGTTAGTCTACTTTCCAAACGCGTGAACCGATTTGGATAATACCTTTTCTGTTGGGTAGAGTATGTTCCCTAGTTGATACAAGAAGAAACAAAATTTTGAAGGGGGGGGGGGGGGGGGGGTGGAACCTAACTTTGTAACGCATGGACCGATTTGGATGGTTCTTTTGCTGTTGTATAGAGTGTGATCCATCATTGGAGGGGGAGGGGTAGTCTAGCTTCCTAACGTGTGGACCGATTTCGATAATTCTTCTTTTGATGTGTAGAATACCTTGCCCCATTGATACGGCGACAAAAACTTATAAGTTGGGTGGTGTGTGGAGGGGCGTTACACAATTTCTTAATTCACACACCTATTGGGAAGGTTCCTTTTTGTTGTTGTGTATTATATTTCCCCCATTGCTACTCTATTGAAAAATGTTGATTTAGGGTTGTGGTGGTGGGGGGGGGGGTTGGGGAGGGGAAACCTAACTTTCCAACGCATGGACTGATTTAGATTATTCTGAATGCATAGAATATCTATTGTGGCTTATTTTGAGAGTTGGAGGATGGGCGGCTCCTGGCTAGGTTGTGCAGAATACGTTTCCTCATTGATAACTGATAACTACTTTGTACCTGTTCGTAGGAGCAGCATTCTCTGAGTCATATATATGAAGACACTAAAAATTCAAATAGTTTTTAAAAAAAAAATTGAACCGACTTCACAAAAAACTCTAAAAGCACAAAATAATTTTTTATTTTATATCTATTACGACATTTTGAGGTCGGTGCAAATTAAACAAACAAAATAACTACCCAACCTCAATTCAAGATAATATTGACCCCGAAAAGTATGGACTCGACACTAATATCAGTCGTTTCGATTATTTATACATGTCTTAAGCCGTCTTTTTTGTCACACATAACATTTATATCTTCTTAACTTTTCTTAATTTCTTGCCAATTAATTGCTAATCATTTTAAGTTTTCTTAGACAAACCAGTTACTTTTAAACTAGTAACTATCCATCCGAACCAAAAATTGTATGTTATTGTATGGAAAACGTCCACGATAAAATTTCATCTTATAAAATATGTACCAAAGAAAACTAAATGTTAAATGTGCTTTACATGGAATAAAATGTTACAACATTAAATAGTTTTTCGATACTATCCTTCTCTCAATGTTTCAGGTTGTGCTATCTTTTACAATGCTGCCAAAAGCTCAGAGGTTGCCCTACAATGCTACAGCATACTTAGCCCTGCCAGGAAAAGAGTCAAACCGGTCAATAGTCGCAAAAACGAGTAGAAAAACAATAGTTTATTAACTGTTTCACAATGAAGGGAAAGCTTAAGAATGATTCCCGGAATTTTACTTACAACCAAATGTTACCCCGACGGAATGGTGAGAGACACAGCCTAATTAGACAGACATTCTTTATACGGATTTTGTTAACGCTTTTGATATAACACCTTTAAGCAAGAAACATTTTGCTCTACGCTTTCATTCATCTGTATTCAACAGAAAAGTATCTTTTTAAATCAGTAGAACATTATTTGTGAAAATCTCTGATACCACTTCTCATATATTTGAAGCTAATTTTGTGTTCCACAAGGTACGCACTTTGGTCCAATTTTATTTTTTCTCTTTATTAACGATATTTCACAAATCATCTGCGAATATACATTGGTATACTATACCTATATTTAATTTCATCTCAATAGGTTTATAAATGAGAGGATAGGAGGCTTGTGACATACAAATAGACGGACGGATGCGCAGACCGAAACTATTATGGTTCCTAGTTGCTACGGAAACCTAAGAGTGTGCACGTGTACCTCATCTCCATAAGCGTACGCAAGAAGTGAACCTTCTTTTGTCATTTTCAATTAATAAAAAAAAATCAATTTTTCATGTAAGTAACCAGGATTTTTTGACGTAATAATTTGGTATCTAAAATTAAAATTATCAGTTGCCCATGTCGTAATGTTATTTAGTTCCGAGTTAAGCCTATCAATGCAGTCCTCCATAAGCCCAACAGATCGATATAACTGTACATCATCAGCATACAGCTGCACCCTGCAATCCTGAAGGACCTCCGGGAGGTCAAATGTCTCCAAATAATCAATGATGTGCTTGGATAATCATTTTGCGAACGATTTGCTTAGGAATGGAAGTAGATTAATTGGTCTGAAATCATTTGGGACCTTGGGCTGATTTATCTTCGCTATAGGCACAACAACGGATGGGTCAAAAACTCACAGGCAAGTCACGGCAGCCATGATTACGAAAGCCCCGGCTTTGGCTATAAAGCAAGCCAAAGATGAAAGGGAGCCGACAATATTTTTTTCTGACTCCAAAAGCTGCATAGAGGCGATAAGAAACAAAGCTAACACTGAACCGCTAATCATCTGGGCCAGACAAACTCTAATAGCTGAAACAGGTCGAATAGAAGTTCAGTGGATTCCAGGACACCAGGGAATCCAAGAGAATGAGGCCGTCGACCAGGAGGCAAAAAGACCTGTCAACGAGGTGGAAGAAAGGTATATCCCACAAACGCAGGCGTTCATAAGACGAGTAGGTTTAAAAACGCTACAAGAAAGGAAGGAAAGAGCGTGGCAAGCCAATAGCACGTTTCTTAGAACTCACTGGGACAAAACATCAACCTCAAAGTACTCTATATATATATATATATATATATATATATATATATATATATATATATATATATATATATATATATATATATATATATATATATGTGGGATCGAGGCTTCTCCATGAAAAGAACTTTGGAACGGAGAATCGGCAACGGCGCTGGTGGCCCAGTGGTTAGGGAAATGGAGTATCATGCGCATGGTCTCGGTTCAAAACCAGCTAGCCAAATGGTTTTTTTAACGCAGATTCTCCGATTCCTACAAATTGGTGTCAGAAGTGGGATGAAGAAGACCACATACGACGTAGCCTCACAATCGGTAAGTAAAAGACGTAAAAGACGGACATCTGGGGGCAGATGTCATTCAGGACGGCCGAGTTGTGGGATATATATAAATATATATATATCTATATACACGTCAGTACAAGACACCTTGTATTAGATGCGCAACTAAGTTCTCGCTGTTTTTTTTTTTATGAAAATGCAACTTTATTGTAAAAAAATGTTAACAAATGAATCATTCCATCGCTAGTTACATGTTCCCATCTTTCAGGAAGAGCTGGAATACCGTTACCGGTTAACTCCTAATGCTGAAGCAAGCTCTTCTTGCGTTTGGCACGGATCCTCATCGAGCAATGCCTCAAATTCAGCGTCTTGATTTTTGGCCTTCCTTCACGCGGACGATCTTCAACATCGAAATCATCGTCTTTAAAGCGACGGATTCAATCACGGCACGTTGTTTCACTTAGAGCAGCATCACCGTAAACTTTTTGAAGCTCTCGACGCGCTTCAGCCGCCGTTTTTTTTCGAATGAAAGAAGAAAATCAACACTTCCCGCAAATGACGATTATTTGGCACAAAATCAACCATTTTCACTCAACTAAGAGTATATCACGCCAAAAAAAATCACTAATGTGTCAAAACGGTTTGTTTACCATATGTCTAAGCCTGTTTCATGACGTTTTGGATATGTCAAAATCGACCAGCACTTACAGCTGGAGCCATTTATTGACAAACAGTGAGAACTTAGTTGCATACCTAATAATTAAATGTCAGGTGAGGTACACTTTTTAATAATTACCAGTCATATTCCAGAATAAACGCCTTACCCATAATCTCCCACACACACCACACACCATACCACTCACTCCTACCCAGCACCCATTCACCCAAACTCTAAACAAGGCACCTTGTAATTAAGGTGAAGATGTGATGTGTACTTTATAAAAGTTCCTAGATATATTCCTTTGATTCAGTGGAGCGATATTCTAATCGCTCCAAATCGATTCAATATCGCTCCAGGAGCGGTTCGGATCGATTGAAATTAAAAATAATAACGATCCGTTCTGGAGCGGTTCAATATCAGACTTGGAAAATAACGATCCGCCCCGGAGCGGTTCGATATCAGATTTAGAATAAAATAGTTTAAAAAAAAAAATTGAACCGACTTCACAAAAAGCACAGCTTAAAATAATTTTTAATTTTATATCTATTGCAACAATATTATTTAATCGTCCTTCTTTATGATTCCGTGAGGTGAGACGTTCAGGTAGTTTTATGAATTATTTTTTATTATGGAGGGTAGTTGTTTTGTTTGTTTAATTTGCACCGACTTCCAAATGTCGCAATAGATAGAAAATTAAAAATTATTTTAAGCTTTTGAGCGCTTTTTGTAAAGTCGGTTCAATTTAGTTTTTAAAACTATTTTATTTTTCACTTTTTAGTGTTGTCTACTCTGTATAACAGAAAAAGAACCATCCAAATCGGTCCACGCGTTAAGTTTCACCCCCACCCCCAGTTCTGGAAAAGCTATTATACAGACAAATCCTTCACTACATTAAGTCAGACAACCTTTTATCTAAGTGATCTGGCTTCCGCGCTGGTCATAGTTGTGAAACTGCTCTGTTGAAAGTGTCCTCTGATATCCGCCAGTCGCTTGACAATGACCTAATGAGAGCTTTGGTTCTTCTCGATTTCACAAAAGCTTTTGATTCTGTGGGACCATAGTTTGGTTAAATCGAAACTCCAGAAAAATTTTAATTTTTCAGCTTCTGCCACTAAAATTATTGGTGATTTCTTGTCTGGCCGTACTCAGCAGGTGTTGGTGGAGGGCAAGAGGTCAGGGATGGCCAATCTTGTTAGTGGAGTGCCTCATGGTTCGATTCTGGGACCTATTCTATTTTGTTTATTCATTAATGATCTCCCTGATGTTATTGAAGATGTGAACATTCATCTGTATGCTGATGATGTTCCAATATATTTGTCCAGGCCCATTGGTCTAGTGGAGGATTGTATTTTTCGAGTCAACAATGACTTGAGAAATATTTCTTTTTGGGCGAGAAGTAATCGTCTCATATTAAACCCCCTAAAGTCACAATGCTTGTTTTTCTACAGAAATGATCTCGATTTGATGTGTGTTCCTGGTGTTCATCTCAATGGCCTAAGTGTACCTTATGTGAGCAAGGTGAAAAGTCTTGGAGTGTACTTTAGCAGTAAGATGGAGTGCTGTGATCATGTAAGTTATACCTTACAGAAAATTTATGGTGGGCTACGGCTGTCTGGAAGCTTACTTTCTATTGAGCTTAAATTAAAACTTGTTAGGTTGTTGGTTATTCCCCATTTTACCTACTGTAGAACAATTTACCCAGAACTTGATGCTGAATGCAACCGTAGAATTAATTTCGTATTTAATGACTGTATCCGATTTGTTTATAATTTGAGGCGGCACGATCACGTTTCTCACTATATAAGTTCTCTAATTGGGTGTCCAATAAAGACTTATATAGACGTTAGAGCGTTGCTATTTTTGCACAACTTACTTGTTTCGAAGTCACCTTCTTATCTCTATGAACACTTGCACTTTCTGCATTCATCCCGTCACGTTGGTCTCCGTATTCCTCCCACGCGGTTTATCGTTGGGCAGCGTTCTTTTTTTGTTGTCATTTCTCGTCTATGGAATTCTCTTCCTATTAAGGTAAGGGGGACGAGCAGGATATTTGAGTTTAAAGGCATGTTGAAGCGTTATTTCTTTTCATGACTTTGGATTGGCTTTGCTGGGGCTGCAGTTTGCTATTCTCTCGTTGTACAGGGTTTTTAGTTTTTTTTTCTTTTTGCTTTTGTTCTCTTTTCTTTTCTTTTTAATTTGATCTGTTTTTGTGAATTTTGCGTCAGGATAACTTGATCATATGTACATACAGATAATTGGATTTTTGTTTTATAATTTTGTTATAACTACTGATAAGGTGTTTTTTTGTATAGAACTTTTCCTAGCTTTGTGGTATACTGTAAAAAGATATTAATCTTATGTATGTATGTATACTTGCCTAAATAAATTATTATTATTATTATTATGTTGTGCACCTTTTTGGAAAGGTAATAAAATGGGCAATTCAATAAAAATAAAAAAGGGGTGTAGAAAATTTGAGAAAATGCTGAATTTTTGGTCATTTCAAAACATTTTTTCACTTTTGGAAGTGCCTGTACCTGCAATGGTAGGAGTTAGATCGACATTGTTAACCATTTTGGAAAGGTAATTAAGATAGTAGTTTTTTAGCGTTTGCTTGATGTCGCTGTGTTGATCAGATCAAACGATTAAAATAAAAAAGCATACCATTTAAAACTGAAATTTATGAATCACCCTGTTACTCCCAAACGGTTATGATTGCCGCCTCCCCCTGCCATACAATTTGGCACCTTAGATCTGAAACACCCTGTATGGTATTTCAACGAAACCTAAATTTCAACGGTACTTCCATCTAGCAGCTGTCAGACAATACTTTGTTCTACTTCTCGGAAAGAGCTTCCCGTAATGCCATCTTTCAGGAATTGACCCATTCTATTCACCCACTTATTTAAAATAAAACGATGAGGTACATATAAACTACACCATATCAAAAGTGGCGCTTTTACGTATTTGTGTTTAGTTTTGGTTTAAATCTTTGAACTTGTGGTTGCTGTCACAACTAACATGAAAGTATTTTATTTGCTTGTTTAGCAAATACTGCAACCCATCACTAACCCTTTTACATTTTCTGCACTTACGCTTTTAAATAATTTAATAGAGCTTTACAACAAAAACTGCCTAGTAGGTGGATTAAGTTGGTTGCATTTCAATTAAAATAACCGTCATTTTATTTATATGATATTTTTAAAATGAAATTCGCATTTATTGAAGGAAATACATTTAGTGCGCATGTAGTCCTCCTCGGCATATATCGTGTGGTTGCCTACTTAGAACAGAAAACGAAAGGAAGTGCACCATGCACAAAAAGTTTCCGAATTTTCCTTGTGTTTGAAAGGTGTGAATGTGTTAGTTTTCACCATGGAAGTAGTAAATTTTTGACTCATTCAAAGTGGTCCTCGCAAATATTACTACCATCGGATAGTATATAATCAGTTCTACCGATGGATTTTAACCACAGTTCTCTGAATTCTTCATCTTTTGGAAACCTAAAATACCAAAAGGTAGAAACATATTTTAATACTTTTAAAGTTTTATTAGAGACCCCAGGCAAAAACTTCCGTAAGCTGTCGCTGAAACCAATAAGGCGAACCAAAACTCTGATCAAATCCAAATGTAAACAAATGAGTGCCATCAAGAGAAATGGTTATATTTTTTGGTAATTTAGCTTTTATTTATACAGCTTTTGCATATATTTCAAAGAAAATGCTGTATAATTGCTTATTATATCATTTAACTTCCCTGACAAATGATTTTCCACACCCAATGAGTCGATTATTGTAACAACAAAATACCGCACACTTCATCACGAAAAATGTTCAAATTAAGCACCTCAGATTCTTAGTAAACTAAACCAAAACAGTCGTTTAAATGTGAATCGTCTTTATTTGTAAAATTACAACACTTTTAACAACTAAACACTGAAAATTATTCAATAAACACTTGGATTTGCACTCTCCAGAAAGTTCACGTCTAATTGACATTTCGTTATGGCGAAGTTGAGGCTCCCTTCCCACACCTTTCCGACGAACAAAAAATCGGAAAACACGTACACGGTTTATACACGGTTTTGCACTTCCTTTCGTTTTCTGTTCTAAGGGTTGCCTTCCAATTTCATTTTAAATATATATTGTTGCAAAAACATCATAAATAATTCAACGTTTCAATTGAACTGTTGCCAACTTACTCCACCTACTAGGTAGTTGTTGTTGTACGCTCTTCGAAGCTCTCCAAAATCTCTCTCTCTCATTTAAATGGGTTGGTGAATGTGCTTTTCGGAGCGGCCTGATGAAGTTGGCTCCAGTTTCAATTGAAAACATGATATTTTTAAAATGATTAATGAAGGAAATTACCACCTTCGCCGCTTAAAATTCTATCTTGCAATTTCATTTTAAACATTATCTCTTCGATTGTAAAACGCAATTTCATTTTTAACATAAAGCATCACAAATAATTCAAATAAACGACCGTTGCAATCGAACGGGAACTGGAGCAAACTTCGGTCTACCAACTCAAAAGCTCCTGGTGAAAAACAAACGGACCAAGAAAGTTCTTTGGCGTTCTTGTTCTTGTTTGTTGTTGTTGAAGTTCTTGTTTGGTAAACTTCACGTGCAGGTTGGTGGGTGGGGGTGATAAGAAAATGTGTATCACATTGAGGTGGGCGCAAAATTTTCACTCTATACCTAAAGCACAGGTACCTAAAATTGCAGTTTAAAGTGAATGCAAAGCTCAAGTGCGATGCTGTTTCTGTTCAAAGATTGCGAAGCAAATTAATTTCAGTGCAATAAATTAAAGTCATAGTTCCTCGGCGTTCCTATATCAAACCTCTACCCCTCATCTATCTTTTCGGATGACATAAATCAATATAATACATTGTTAACATTTTTTTTTTGTGAATTCAATTGTTTTTATCAAAAATGTGTGTTTTTAGTGAAATTCTACAAGAACTGATGTGAACACTTCAAATCCTTAATTTTCCTTGGCAGATTAGACTACACGGCAAAAGGTGAGTCGAAAAATTCTTTTACTATTTTAATTTCTCTGTATACTATGTTAAGGTAGCATGTATTATAAAGCTCTTTGATTTAAGTTTATTAATTTACTGCGTACGTATATATATACCGTCTTGCGCATAGATATAACTCCCCTGGGAATCCTGTTTTGATGTCCAATAATAGCTCCAGCTAGCAATTCTTAAAAAAAAACATCCGGTGCAACAAGTATTCGTTGGTTGCTAGGTGCAGTGAGATCCTTCTCCTGCGCGCCACCGAATACATCCACAGGTAGGTATATATGAAAGAGCAGCTATTGAATTTCATCTTGACAACGGAAACTGGAAATTTAATTTTGATCACAAATACGGATAGTAGGTACAATAGGAAATTGCTTAATTATTAATTGCTTCGAGTTGAAAGCAGTAGTTGAATTTAAGAAAAAAATAAACATAATAAAAAATATTTTAAAAGTTTCTTTTTTCGTTGGTTTTTGTCCTGGGCTGAAATGTGAGGTGTTTGCTCTACAAGTGCATCCGTTCAAAGCATAATTATTAATGTGCTAAGGTGTTTCCTCCATCGGAAGTGTGAATTAGTGTTTTTAGTGAGTATATTGTCAGAAATAAGACGAAATATCCCTTACGCATTATATACAGGTTCTTAAAATATTAGAAACAACATTTTATTATTTTTTTTATTATAATTTCCCAGTTGGACTTTATGTTATAATACCCAGTCGCAAGTGTATTCGTACCCCTGAAATTTTTAAGGCGGTTATCATTTATGAATTGAAAAATTATTCACAAAAGGTTGGGTTTTCCGACTTTATTGCTCGACTGGATCTGCTCTTACTTAAATAATAGGACTTACCGTGTCTCTTTCCGCAATACTTTATCTAGAGTCGTTAGGGCTTCATCTGGTGTACCGCAAGGTAGCCATCTGGGACCGCTGCTGTTTATTCGTGCCATTGACGACATTGTCCCTCTGATGAAGCACTCCAAAGTTTTAATCAACGCAGACGATATGAAGATTTTCTCATGCGTTAGAAACAGTTATGATTCTTCCTGAATACCTTCAGGGGTTGGTGTGCCTCAAATGGACTTCAACTTAACCTGAATAAATGTGAAGTTATGTCATTTTCTAGGAACATCAATCAGCTCGTCTTTGATTATACCTTTTGCGGAAACTAATATCCGTCGTGTGGAGTCCGTTACTGACCTCGGTGTAATGCTAGATAGTATCTCGGAGTAATTCAGTCCTTGGTTTTGTTAAGCGGTGGTCAAGGGAGTTTTCTGATCGACAGACCCTAATTCACTTATTTTTTTCTTTAGTTAGATCAATTCTTGAGTACGCATCTCAGTTTTGGGCTCGTTGCTATGCTGTTCATTCTAGACGAATTGAATCGGTGCAGCGGAACTTTGTTAGGTTCGCACTAAGGGACCTCCCGTATGGCAAAGTGGGTGGAGGTATATTCTCGGAACACTTGAACCTCGATGTCTCATTTCGCTTACCTCACTACTGCAGCGTGTTTCAAGCAGAAATGATGGCTATAAAAGTAGGTGCGGATCGCCTGAATCAACTAGCGCTACCTACAGACAATGTATATATTATAGCTATTAAATCCCTTTCGGGAGTATACACAACCTCCAAAACGGTTATAATATGTCGCTCAACACTAAATGACATAGCTGAGCATCTGAAAGTACGGCTCATCTGGGTGCCTGGACATAGTGATATTCCGGGAAATTGCAGAGCCGAGGAACTAGCGAGAATCGGTACCACACGTCCTGATTCGGACATTAACCACCAGCCGGGTAAACCGCTAGCTACATGCAAAATGGAGCTCTCACAGGAGGCTCTCAAGATTGCTAATAATAACTGGCAAGAAGAACACACCTGCCTGATTACCCGACAGATATGGCCAAAGCTTGACCTTAAGCGGTCAAGAGGGCTCATTATACTCGGACGCAAAAAAATTAGCACTACAGTAGCCGTAATCACGAGTCACTGCCTCATAGGTAGACACGCCGATAGGCTGGGCGTGCCCTCAAACGACTTCTGTAGGAGTTGCCACGACGAGGAGGAAGAGGAAACCATACTTCACCTCCTCGGTAGCTGCCGGGCCCTAGCCAACCGTAGGAACCGGTTTTTGGGCTCCCCCTACTTTAAACAGCTAACCGAGCTGGGCTCCACAGATGTCAGAAACCTGACTCGATTTATCGGGAGTTCAAAATGGTTCCCGACGACGAACTAAGGATGAACATCCTTCACAACCCAGTCAAAATAATTTTGACTTCCCGTGAACTAGTTCCACTAGATGCAAGAAACTGGTTCGGTGCACAGGGGACAGAATGTTAACCCTCCTATTCCTTAGGTAATTTTATGGGCTTGTTTAATTTCAAGCCTCAATGATGATGTTTAATTTCAAGCCTCAATGTGGTAGCACAAAGGGCCTCTTAGGCCTAAGTGTGCCTTCTTAGGCAGCCACTTTAACCTAACCTAACCTAAGGGACCTCCCGTGGAATGATCCATTAAGGCTTAGTCCTTATGAGGATCGCCTCCGATTGCTTAATATGCACTCGTTAGAGGAACGACGTAGAATTGCTGACCTGGTTTTTATTCATCAGGTTTTGAACTTGATTATAGATTCTCGCACTCTCGCAAGTTTGGTTACATATAGGCAAACTCCGTATAGCTCCGTATAGGAGATTGCCTTTACTTTTACTTTACATGTTATCCATTCTCGCTCTAACTATGGTATGCATGAGCCTATTAACCGCATATGTAGAGCCGTGAATATGTGTCCTATTTTTGAACTGGCTCTTACTAAGGATTTGCTTAAACGATCTCTGTTGTCTTTGCACCCCTGATTGTAGTGTTTGGGATTGTTTTGTATTTTTGTTGTTGTTGTTGTTTTTTTTTTTACTAATATTTTATTGCATGGATTGTGAGAGCCTCATTCATCTCAATATATGTTATATTCTGATGAATAGGTCAATTGATTCCAGTCCTCTGCCTGTGAAGTGCGCCTTCTGAGTTAGAAGGGTTAATTCTATTAAAAATAAAAGTTATGAAAACAACTATTTTCCAACTAAAAGTAAATATATTCTAGATAATTAAAAACAACATTTAATATCGTTATCCGTAGCTGGTATATTAGAAATACAAATAATGCTTTTGTACTCAAGGTACAAGTGTATTCGTACCCCCTGTCGGCTGTCACACGTAACAAGTGCCCCTCCACCCCTTCTGACTTTAGACCGATCAGTGTTATATTTCCTGGCTAAGGTGTTCGAGAAACTTATCAGTAACCAACCTATTGACCATCTTAATTTGCACTCTTATGTCTCTAAATGGCAGTGGGGATATCGTCGCAATCACTCTTGTGAAACGGCTCTACTAAAGGTGTGAACGGACTTAAGAGCCAGGCCCGTGCGCACGGGGGGGGGGGGGGGGGGGGGGGTTGAAACCCTTACCACCCCCAGGGTTTTTAAAATTGTCTAAACTTCTTGATTAGGAAAAATTTGGCTGAAATACTAAAAAAATAACCTAAAATGTATATGAAATTAGATGTAACCCCCCCGCCCCCCAGGAGACGATCCTGCGCATGGGCCCGTTAACAGCTGCTTTAGATAGGGGAGAGATCGGTTGTCTAGTTCTTCTAGATTTCTCTAAAGCTTTTGATATGAAATTTTGCTACAAAAATTATAGACTCAATTTTTTCTGTTAACTTCCGCAATCAAACTTATTTCTAATTTTCTCTCCGGTAAAATTCGGCAGGTTAAGACAAATGTTGGTCTTTCGATTCCTGCAAGAATCATGTGCGGTGTGCCTCACGGTTCTAACTTGGGGTCGCTACTATTTTGCTTATACATCAATGACTTTCCTTCTGTTATACGGAACTTTGAAATTCATTTATACGCTGATGATTGCCAGTTATACATTAGTGGCACTCATTTTGTCAACAAAACCACGGCAAAACGAACTAAATAAATCACACTAACCTTTTCCGTTTCCGTCTATTCTTTAGCATTCCTTGATTGGGTAGAATTTCAAGTAATTAATGCTGTAATTATTAAGAAACGACGATTATATAAAAAATTGAACGATTTGCTAAGAGCTAAAGACAGAGTTCCGCATCGATACAAAATTTCGCCCCAAATATCGCTCCAAATCGCTCCGGATCGGATCAATGCGATATCTGGATCGATTCAGCCTGGAACGTTGTAAAAATATCGAACCGCCCCGGAGCGGATTGTTATTTTCCAAATGTGATATCGAACCGCTCCGGAGCGATATTGAATCGATTCGGAGCAATTACAATATCGCTTCACTGAATCAAATTAATATCTTTGGTAATTATAAGAAAGTGATCCTCACCTGCAACTTAATTACGAGGTGCCTTATAATAATGGTTGTGAGTGATGGGTAATGGGCGGGCTGGTGGATGTGTGGTGGGTGGGTGTTGGGATTGGGTGGTGAGTGGGTGAGTGAAAGAAAGAGGTCTGGTAATTATAAACGTGCAACTCACCTGCAATTTAATTACAAGGTGTCCTGAACTTAGAGTGTTTCGTGAGTTAATGAGACGGGTTTGTAGTGAATGTGGATAGTATGTGGATGATTGGCTGGAGGGTGGCTGGTAGGTGTGTGGTTGCCGTGGTAATTGAATCAATTCGGAGCGATTAGAATGTCGTTCCACTGAACTAAAGAAAGAAGTATGGTAATTTTTAGAAAGTGCTCCTCACCTGCAACTTAATTACAAGTTGTACTGAGAGGGCTTTTAGAGTTAGGATGAATGGGTGCTGGGTAGGAGTGAGTGATAGCGTGGGTATGTGGCGGCGGGTGAAGGGTGCACATTTTAAATATTACCAGACATATTTCTTTGATCCAATTTTTTGATTCTTACACAGTGTGTAAGCAGTAAGTATTTCTGTTATGCTGTTAAAAATATACAAGTTTTTACAGTTAAGTCGTACCGACCCTTAAATGTTAAATACTATTTTACTTATGGAAAGATTTTATGCTTTTGAAAAGTAAACTTAATACGCAATTCTCACTAACGTTGCAGTACGATTTGCTGCAACTATGAAAACAAAAGTTTTTCATTCTATAAATTTATTATAAATTTCAACTAACGCTTGACGCATTTTTATTACTCTAAGAATTTTAAGTGAAGAGTTTCTTTTTTTAATAGTAACATATTGGGTAAAACAGGCGTAAAGAACATCATAAAAAGCGGTCGTAGCCAGATCGATGTCGCGCTCTCTTAGTAAGCCCGACAGGAAACTAACCAGTCATCAATGCACGAGAACTCAGCGCGTTTAAAGCTAAAGTAGAAGTCACCGAGTATGGAAGGATATGCAGCAGGGATGTCGAAGCACATGGTGACCAGAAGAGCAGGGTGATGACTCGATTCAGGAACCAGAGGGACCAGGCATCTCCTCACAATCGTGACATCATTGTCAGACGACAACAACTGGTCAAAAAATCTACCCGAATCATTAGGAGCATCACAGCATTGAGCCAAGCCGAAAGAGGCTACAGAGTCCAAAAAGGACAAAGCGTGTTGGGGAGCAGATGTAAGTGAAGGTATAAGGCTATCACCATCGAGAGAATGTGCCCAGCCGATGCCGGGAAAATTGAGGTCACCAAACTATGTCATCCGAGGGAAGTAAGGAATCGGACAAACTGTCAATAGATGCAGCGAGCAGTTCGTACACTGCAGATGGTGAACAAGGGGGAATATAAACAGTCAACACAAATAGACTTCTGGTAGGGAATCTCAAGACGACCCACAAAGGCTCGAGGTCGCGGGAGTCGGAAATGTCGACAACCGAGAACGAGATACCCTTCTGACCGCACACAGGACCACTCTACCGACAAGAGAACAAGGGTCGAAAAGGTACCGATCCCGACGAAAAATCTGAAACTTGGGACCGAAAAGCTCAGAGTCAGAGATCCCGGCACAAAGCCAAGTCTCAGTCAGGCAGATAATATCGGCATCGCACAGGAAGAGAAGAGCAGCACGGTTTTAGATCGCAACCCGGTCACGTTGGCAAAATGGAAAGAGATCCGGCTGGCAATTTTTTTGGCAACGAAGCCGGAGCCGATCGGGCTCTAGGGATGAACTTGCGAACGATGGAACCCGGCGGCCATATGTCCGGATAGAGCGCAGCCGTATAGCCACCTACCGGAACAAACACCTTAAATGAGACGGTATATGTGCGGCCACCATACCGCCAGGAACACCGACCCATGAAGAGATGTTATCAACGATATCGGATATCGGTGAACCCGAGACACAAAAATCCATCTGGGCCGCTGTGCCGGTCTCAACGTGCTGACACCAGGGCGAGGCAGACAGTCGCTCACCTCAGCCCGCACAGAGCTTGCGCCTGAACCATGAATGTCAACATTTGACGATACAGCCGGCGGAGCAAGGCCAACACGGATGCGTGAACGGCGGGCACGCCTACGGGCAGCGCGGGAACGATGGGTCACGCCCCGGCCAGCGTCATGGGAGGTAAGCGAACTACCGGCAGGCCCCTTATGTAATACTCGGCTGGGCTCGGAAGGAGCCGAGGTCTCAGAGACGGCCGGAACAGCTCCCGGAACAGGACTCGGAGATAGACCTGGCTCGGAGACAATAAGGAGTTCGGAATAGCCAGGGGCTCGCAGACAGCCGGATGGTCGGAAAGAAGTCCGTGAGATGGACAATCCAAACTCACTGGGTTCGAGCTAAGGGAAACATACGGACCAGATGCAGACGGAGGCCCAGTTTAAGTCCCACAGCAATCAGAGACGGCCCTCATCTCAGCAGCGATTGGCCGAAACTGATGCAGACCAGGTGGCGATATCGAGCCTTACCGGCTTGACGTTGCGGCGAATATCTTCAACCAGCGGCAACATCGGTGAGGAGCCCAAAGATGAAGCCAGGCCGGGATCAAGGCCAGCAACTGTAGTCTGAACATCGGCGATTGAGTCAGAAATCACCGAAGCCTTAGAGGACAACTCATTTAAGCCCTTTAACCTTATCGGCAACCAGAGTAAGGTCATTAGAGGCCTGAGGACATGGCATATAGTATACTCTGATTTATAAATAATAATTCAATTAAATATACATTAAATCATAAATCACTTACTGAAATTCCTACTTAAAAGCCGTAAACTACTTATAGTGCACTTTCTTGGAGTGACACTATTTACACACACACGGCATTGATCTTTTTCCGAAAATTCTAATTTTAACTCAAAAAATGCTGTCTGATTTTAAAACAAGTCCACAATAATTTATTCATGATAACACGTGTATGTTCCCAGACTCATTAGTTTTAGCAACCATGCAATTAGTGGTTTCTGCATTCCTTCAGTTCCTATAGAAATCTCAGGAAACGTAATTGTTATATTGAAACATTGCACTATAATCATTATTTATTGATTAAATCGTGCAGTTCCAATGACCCATTCTGTGACATGGGGTAGCTGATTTGACGATATCGAATGCAAGTGGAATTACAATTTAAGGTGGTTTCCTACCATTAACTTGACTCTGCAACTTCAGCAGGGGTTTTTTTTAGCAAACACTGTTCTTGGGAACAGAAAGTAAGGATGGGGTTAAAGGTCAATGGGTCATCGTCAAGATGGAAGGCCAAAACTTTATCCCTTACTCCACCGATAGCGTAACGTTAACTTTAAAAACCGTATTTGTGAAATAAGCAAACAACTTTTTTTTTCATTACTCCAAGCACCTTCAACAGTAACACATGTAACATATAAAAACAATGCAATGCAAACATTGCATTGCATTGTTTTTATATGTTACACGTTTTTACTGTTCAATTATTCTCAATAGGCAAAGGCACATTATCTTGTTGAAGAAAATTGTTCTTTTGCTAATTTCACATTAATTATGGGCTTTTAAATTCAGTTACTTATAATTTAAATACTTTGTACTTAAGTTTGTAAACTAAATATTCTTCATCTACATTGACTTTGGATTTTAAAAAAAATATCACTTTTCTTCTTCTTAAGAGTTAGTTTTAATTTTTAATTAAAATTTTTATATTAAAATTAAAATTATTTAATTTTATTTCCTTGATTCTTGCTCTGATATCGAGCTTCTGTTTTGGAACTATTTTAAATTAATAGCAAACCCTATATACAATAAGATACCCAAATAAAATTTTTAATAGCTTTTCCTTTAAATAAATAGTATAATTTAATAATTCTTGTTTTTAAAAAATTGTCAAACTTTTTTTGCCTCTGGGCAATAGTCGGTCCAGTCCTCCTTCGACTTTAAAGTTTAAATAGTTGGACCATCTGCAATAAGTGCTGTCTACCACTGAGCTGCATTACATTTACTTGCAATGGCGACATTAACGACCCGTGACAGAGTTCCCTAGTCTATTACAAATTTTATTTATTTATTTATGTCTACAGATAACAAGATTCTGCAGATTAAGCAATATGAATTTCAATGAATTAAACGCAATCATCCTAAAATTAACTTAATATAAAAATATACCAACATTACATACTAAAGAAATCAAAATCCAATAGGTTGGCCCTATAAAATACAGAAACAGTTTATGCGTAATGACCAAATAAATTAAATAGATCCAATCTAAATTTACCACGATAATCCGACAAATCAATAACACTACAGACATCATTAAAATTTTTTGAACAACTGGTTCTATGCTACCTGGAGCATAGATTATAAACAAAGCAACAAGGTCAAGAGTACAAATTCTATGGAATAAACAATCTCGAACAAACAATATTGAAGCAATCGTACGTCTACAAGATAGAGGCTGTAAACCAATCAGCTTACACTTGCCGGCATAGGAAGGAAGACCATTCGTCCAATTTAAATAAATGATCGCTGAATGGACTCAAGACGGTCAGAATGTGATGTAGTGCAGAGGTTCCAAACTACAGAAGCATATTCTAGTACTGAACGAACCAACGATATATACAATGACTTTAGAGCGTTAGGGTCAGAAAAATCTGTAGAATTGCACTTAATAAAGCCAAGCATTTTAGAAGCTTTGCATGAAATATAGTCAATGCGAACATTGGTAGTGAATTGTTATCCGGTCGACTTATGATAATGTTATTGATCATGTAAGCAAATCAATGAGGTGAACGAATGCAATGGAACGAAAATGCCTTACACTTATCAGGATTAAGTTCAAGGCCATTGTTTATACGCCATTTAACAAGCATATCATTATCCTCCTGAAGTCTATGACAATCTGATAACTCCTTGATGATACAATACAGCTTAAGATCATCAGCACAATGCAGAACTGAGGCAAAAGAGAACATCTTGATTACATCATTCATAAAAATAATAAAAAGAAGGGGACCAAGATGACTTCTCTGAGGAACACCGGATAAAGCTGCAAAAACTCTTCACACGCTGACAACGACCCATTAAGCAGGAAAGAATCCATTTTAATAAAGAAGAATGAAACCCAAAATCAATCAATTTTCTTTTAAGTACAGAAAACTCTACTCGATCAAATGCCTTAACAAAATCAGTATAAATTGCATCAACCTGATAACCATCCTCAATTCCATGGATCACAAGGTTCTTAAAAATGACCAAATTGGTAGTAGTAGACCTTCCAGTAACAAAACCATGTTATTGTAGGACAATAATCTCTTTAAGGTGGAAATACAGTCTTCTGTATATGTATATGCTAGATAATATAGCACTGCGGAATAGGTAACAACTTGGAAATACCCCTAATTATTAATCATATGTCGTGAACCAGCCTTATGCAAGGGAATTATATAAAAAAAAATGTCCAAACATTAACAAAATTACGGAAACTAAACGATGTATTGAAAATATCTGTTAAAACTTCAGGAAACGAAGAATTGCAGTTCTTTTTTATTTTTTTTTATTTATACGATGTGGTCAAATCCTAGGGGACAACCCTTTATGCGTTAGCATGGTTTTGGCCGAAAGGAAATTTAGGGTAAGAGAAGTGAGGAAACTTGAAAGTTTTGTTTTTGCATTGCTGTTAGCTAGACAACAGCCCAGAGACAGAGTGGATTATTTTAATTTCTTAATAAAAGCTCACGGGGAGATCTGGTCTCGAACCGGGGACACATGGCATGGTGGTCGTGCAGCTCAACGAATTAATCCAACTCCGTCGCCTTGAGAAAAATATTCGAAATCAAATCAGTGCCATAAAACGTCCCATCATCAAAAGATTCTAAAGTATTTTCAACATCATAAGCACTCAAAGAATGAAACCCTAAATCAACAAGGGACGACAAGTTACTAGTTTTAGAATTTGAACAATTTACAGCATAAATAGACTCAAAAAAGTCAACAAATAAATTACAGCTTTCCTGTAGTTACAAGATGAATTGTTATTATATACCATTTCCACAGGAAAACCTGTTGATGACCGTTTAGAATAAATAAACGGCCAAAAGCTCTACTATCAGCTTTAGTGTTATTTTCAACTGAGCAAATGTATTGTTTGAAAAGGTATGATTAGCCGTTTATAATTCAATTCATTAAGTGAATTAGGATTCTTTAGAAAGTACTTTCGTGCACTATTCTTAGCATTATTGAGTCTTTTAAGCCCATGCTTAAACCAAGATGGATGAGACTTATGGACTTTGTTAACGAAAGGAATGACTTCATCAATGCCAGCATGAAAATTTTCTTAAAACTCTTCACATATCAAATCCATATCGCCAGAATTGAAATCTATGACACCTAGAAAAGTCCTCAGCCAATATGAAATAGTCATGGCATGATTTATTGCACGGGTCAAATATTAAAAAAATAAAAAATAAGTAATATAAAATTTTTAAACGCAAATCTTGATACGAATAGTGGAAAAATTTGAAAATAAATACTTTGTTTTTGTTATTCATTTTTCTATACAAAAATTTTAACATATTTCGTACTCATTGATCTAATGCGTAGTGATCCTACAATCAAACAATTTAAATAATAATCAAACTAAAACACAATTTAAACAATGCACAGTATACACACATTGAACTTTCTACGTAGTGAATTTAACTTTACTTGTATAGATATACACAGCAGTAATGTTACACAAGCACGTCACCCTTATATCTACAGATGTACTGCTATCACAGCATGTCGGTGACGCGAACTCACAAGATTTTACCCAGCCAAAAAGCGTCCAACGCGCACATCATACAGTTTAACATTAGCATATCGGTGACGCGAACCCATGAGATTTTCCCCTACCTCGCTCAACACCGCTAAAGATGTTTTCACTTCAAAAAATTTATGTAAATCAGCTGAACAGTATTCCACATTTTTTGGCGGCCAGATAAAGGACTGTTTTTCCAGAAAAACACGTTTCAAGTTTCGAGTCACGTACACTGAAATTAATCTATATTCTCCCGTACTTCTCACTATAGGTTCGTAACGACTTTATATATCATAAAACGGTTTCACATCATAATTTTTATATATGATGTTGCCAGGGCATGCCCTATGATGCTTAAGCACAGCCTTGGCAGGAAAGGAATTAAGGATAAGGGAAAGGGGATAACATTTAAATTAGGGTTGCTAGGCCAAGTCCGGGGAACTTATGATGAAAATTGCCTAAAGAGTATCACCCCCCCCCCCCCCCTTTCTTCCGTATCGGCAAAGATTGAACACCAAAAATCTTAAATAATTAGTGTTGGTAGATTATGTAAATATTACAGGAAAAATAAAACGATATCGCTAACTAGCATAGTTTTTAGAAATCAGGAAGCTTCCAAGTACGGAACCCTCGGTACCTGACGCACAATTGACCGGAATTTTTTTCGTGGTAGAACTTTCGATAGATAACTCCGTAAAATTTTTTTCTATTCCACTTATTTTTTGATTTAATTTAATTGTTCTTGTTCCGACTATCTTTATCATTCACTTTTTTAGAACGACCACTTTTAGGCTTATTTTTAATTGTTTTTCTAACAGAAAACCGATCAATTACGTACACCTTGCACAGCCGAATGAATTTTTCCAGCAATTTCCGCAATATGCACTTATTGTGTAAATTAATTATAATTTTTCTTTTTGGTTCAAAGGTTTTTCTTCGATTACTGGACATTTTCACGAAAGCTTCAAAACTTCCACGATTTTACTAGTCTTCGAAAAAATTTTGAAAAATGCTAAATTTTAGATAATCACATCACATTGTTTTCACTTTCGCAAGTGACTGTACCTGCAATCGTAGGAGTTAGATCAACATTGCTGACAATTTTGGAAAGATGATTGGGATAGCAATTTATTGGCTTTGGTTTTAATGTTGAATTATAACATACTGAACAAACAAGAGAGAAGTAAAGCTATATATTAACTAAAGGAAGTAAGCTACGAAGCGCGAAACGTCGCTTAAGTCCCGCAATTCGTTAATTACGCAGACAGTATATACGGGAAAAACAGTAAGCATATTTCAGAATAGGCCAGACGAATATACATATCTTAGTCCAGGTGACAGAGAGATTTTCCCTATAGTGTTGTGACAAGATCACCTACCTCGCTGATTTTTTGTATGCGGTTTATGCCGTCCTCCGCAGCACTCATCCAAAAATGTTCTACACGAACGCGCACAAATTTCAAACCGATTAGAGTCCCGCGGGACCAGTCTGCAGAGCTACTGACGTCTGCATACTACTCCCATCATCCTCTCAATTCTACGATCCCAACGTGAGGCTTGTCCTTCCCGCAGCACTTGCAGCAATACCAACGCAAAGAGAAAATTCGTGGAAAAGCTGGTGCAAGTTTGTGCCCTATTATTCCCCGGCTTCCTTTCACGATAAAGTTGCCAAACTATAGACGAAATCGTCCCCTAAATCTGGCAACGAAGTGGTTCTTCAGTGTACGTGAGCTTGAATCCACGTTCACGAGTGCGACTATAATTTGATTGGCTGGTGCAAGTCTGTGCCCTATTATTCCCAGGCTTCCTTTCATGATAAAGTTGCCAAACTATAGACGAAATCGTCCCCTAAATCTGGCAACGAAGTGGTTCTTCAGTGTACGTGAGCTTAAATCCACGTTCACGAGTGCGACTGTAATTTGATTGGCTGAAGTCATATACCTGTCCATTGACATGCTGGCTTTGTCTTACGTCGCTGATATGGTAAAAAGAATCGCAGCAATGCTCTTGATTTGGTGCGATTGTTGAATATAACCCAATTTAATGGGTTTGTTTACCTATTCGAATGTTGAATGAAAAACGGCTTGAATAAATATAATATGAAGGTATGTATTATGTGTTATTAGTTATAAAAATTAATTATTATTATTAACTATTAACACCTAAGTAAACTGTAGGATTTAGTCCTACGAAGAGATCGCGCAGCCGACGTGAAGTGAATGCATTGAATGCCGTGTGAGGCGTCCGATTCAGTACGAAAGCGTTTATCAATTCAGTGCTAGATTCCCTGGTAGAGAGACGATTGAAACGCTCTCGTGCTGTATCCGCCAATTCGCTTGTGTGGTATGGAGGTGTAGTAGGGATGGGATGGGGGGGGAACAGAAGCATTAATGATGTCTCCAAAAACTGTAAACTGTCCTGCATCTGTCGATACACCCTAAGTATCACTGAACGTCGAATCTACTAATTCAGGGTTCAACCTGATCGGAAGTATTGAGAATTCTCCGTAACCAAGTTTATTCCATCGCAAATGGAATGTTGGTCTTACTCTGCCCCAGGTAGTAATCGTGGATATCAAATCCTGGGACCAGTTATGAGGAGATGGTGTACAGACCGAGAGCAGATAGTAGTGCATCCCTGCGTCGCAAGTAGGCAAGTATTTGTCCGCTGTATGCCGAGGGGAGGATCTGTTTGATTCCGCCGCCTCCCACACCATAGGCCTACATATACGTTTAATGAATTATATTTCAGGTAAATTCCAGTGTTTTATATTTCATTGTTATAAAAAAAAATTAAAACAGAAAAAACTGTATTTAAATTATAAAGCGTTCTGCTTAACGTAATTCCCCAAGCGGTTTTTAGTTCTTTACCTATATAATATCTGTGGCCACAGGAATAAGTTATTAAGTCGAAAATCACCTTTTCAGGGCAGTTCTTTTTTTAGTTTTGAACAATTGAGAAAATACATTTTGTTGATAACAATGTGGTCGGAGAGTATTAGGGTCATAAGTTACAAACTTCTTAACAGTGCGTATAAGACGTTGGGGATGATTATTATTCGAATTTATATTTTCATATTCTAACCAATACAAAGAAAAAAAGAGAAAAACAAATCTCCCAGTAAACTTCTTGTTCTGTCCAAAGTTTATTTGCTGTAGACATAGCAAATAAACTTTCGACAATGACCATGATCGTCAGTCTAAGTTGGTGATATCACTGTGGCTCCTTTAACACCTTTCGGGGCATAGAGCGTCTACTACACCGACTCTCCACCTGGTCTAGTTCTGCGCCAACGCCTTTCATTTTTGCCACGATTTGTTGGTCCGGGGTTTTCATGTGTTGCGCGGTCAACCCATATGACGTCTTCCTTGGGTGTCATGTGGATTCCAATCTAGAGCCTATTAAGCGATGCTGTTTTGCTCTTTTCTTAGTCTGAGGCCTATCCATTGCCACTTTGTCCTACAAACACTGGTGTCTATACCAATTTGGCTTGTTAATATGTAGGTCTTCGTTGGTAATGACCTCGGAGGGAGGATATTTATGTAGTTATATATCAACATTTTTAAAAATTGAAAGAAATAAACACTTGCTAAGTTTCACAAATTACTTTATTAAATTTATAAGAACAAAAAACCTGACGCGTTTCGACCTTCTAGGTCATCTTCAGAGGACTAATCTGTCTAACTGATGAAAAGTACATTGACCTGTCTACCAATATCTAACAACTACATCAATATTTTAAGCTTTAGGTAAACAGAGATGGACTTAAGAGAGGACTTGTATTCTTAAAATCTAATTGGTCATTAATTAAACAATATCTTTTACTTTTAGCTTCTCTTATTTCTTTAATTTCATATTTATCCAAGACTCTCCCTCCTCCCAAACTATGCAACAATTTTAAATTATTTTCATTTATTTTATGCTTGCTTTGGCTGATGTGTTCTCTGACGTTGGATTGCTTTGATTGCAAATGCTCTTTGAATCTTGTTTTAAGTTTTCGCTTAGTTTTTCCTATATAAATTGCATTGCAATCGTTACAAGAAATTTGGTAAACACCGCTTTTTTCTAATAAATCATTCACCTTGGGCTTTAGTTTATTATTTACTAAAATATTTTTTAAACTCATTTTATTAGAAAACGCAGGAAGAATATTGTTCTTTTTAAATTGCTGAATTAGTTTATTAGATATGTTATTAACGTAGGGAATCTTTTTCCACTTATTCTTATTGTCAGTATGTCTGCTATCCGTTGGGAAAATTAATGATAAGTTTCGTTTTTTTAATTTATTTTGTAACATTTTTTTAATGAGGTTTCTTGAGTAACCATTATTTTCTGCTATGCATTTAATAGTGTGTAGTTCTGTTTTAAAGTTAAAAGTCGTCATTGGTACAGAAATTAATCTATCTAACATTGAGTGAAACGCCGACATTTTTGTGGACCAAGGATGTATAGAGTCAACCGGAATAAGAGTATCACAGAAAGTTTCTTTTCTAAATATCTTAAAATCTAACAAGTTATGCTTAATGCTGATCGTCAAGTCAAGAAAATTTATTGCTTTATTACCTACTTCAGCGGTAAATTTGATGTTATCGTCCAACGAAATGTTGACAAAAAAGTTTCACCAAGTGCCTACAGCAAACACCATTAACTACATAAGTAGTAATATATATTTAATCGGAAAATCGATCGTCTGCAAGTTTTGAAATTTTTTGCACGTATTCCTGATTGATCTCGTAAATGCGGTAGTTGGAAGCTTTTTCTTTTTTACTCTATATTCCGAATGTAAATAACAAATAAAACCTTTATAAAATCCCACTGTAAAATAGAAAATGAAAGCTCCAATATCTTTGCACCAGTAACACGAAGAGCAACTAAACAGCAACAACCCAATAGTCTCATCGTCACCCAGTTTAAACAACTTCACTGGCGGATTGTTGACATCAGCTATATGTCATCACAAATTATGATGAATGCAAGTTTACATTCGAAGGCTTCATGTCGAAGGTAAGCAAAAGAATTGGAATTGGTATTTCCAACTACAATTCATTGCAGTTAAAAGAAAGATCTCAAGTGTTATTATTCTAAGCACACCCTACTCCAGATACAAGGCCGAAAAACATAACAGTTCGGCCATTACACCACCAAGCGCGTTTCGTCATGACTTTTTTTGTTGCGTCACAGATTAGCTCATCCTTGCACACAAATGAAACTGCACACTCTCGTAACCAAAACCAAAAAGAAACCCTGATGTCACTGACGCATTTTAAGCGCAATACTGCAACAAAACGAGCACAAGACAGTTTTCCCTTTAAAACACATGAAAATTGTAAAGAGAGACACTTTTTGTCGTGTTCACAAGTTCAGAACATTTGTAGGTTAACCTCAAGTAAATCCCAATTTGAGATTTCAAAAATATTGCTACTACGAGAAAGTAATATTCCCTAAATTTTGCTTTATGTTTAGTGTGCAAGTTTCGGTTTGTTTACACCACCAATGCTCAGCTGTTAATGTCAACTTCCGGGATAGTATCTAGAGTAGGGTGTGATCTAAAGTTTGCTGAACTCTCCACCACACTCACAGCGCTAGATCAACATATCGATGAGTTTGAAAAGTTAACACACACTGTCATTGATGCCTTCAGTGAATCAAATTTTCCGAATTAAAGACAAAACAAATAACTGTGGTGCCAGTGTCGTAATCAAACTGATCAAATTTCCATTCCAAAGGCCATTACTCAAAGGTATAAACAAACTCAACAATTATTAACATAACGAAATGCTGGTTTTCACTCCGACCAACGAATTTATCTACAAGAATGTCTAACGAAGCGAAATTATTTACTGTTTAGGGAATCCCATCGATTCAAACGGCGTAAACATGTGATCGACCTTAACGGGACGTGTTTTTGTGCGTCATAAACAAAATGATCAGCTACGAATGATAACTGACCAAAACACATCGATTACATTTGCAGCGGCTCCTGTCCTACGACATGAAGATTTAGTTTCGGCCATTAGCATTTCCGCACAATTTAGTTATTAAGAATTATTTTTTCTTGTTCGGATTAGTTCAACTGACCTATTGCTTATATTTTATTAACACTGGTAGTATTCATTACAATTCATTGCTTCGACTGTCATATTGATCTTACGACTACTAAATTATTGTTGAAATATTTTTATAAATATGTACATCATCCCTGCCCTGAATACATTTCAATGCAGAGGGTCCATTTCCAAAAATTGAAGAATTTATAGAAATTTTCGGTTTATCACTTTTGGATGTCGTTTCGGTAGCTGCGGCATGGTTTAGGCGTCATATTAGCAATGGTTGGCTGGTTCTTATCTGAAATCATGGTTGAGGACGGGTAACCGGAGGAATTTAATAAACTGACTTATCCCCGAGATTGCCTCAGGTTTTCAAAGTACTGCCCCATAGCCCTCTTTCTGACATTGGCAAGAGCCGGACTTTTACAGAGAAGGTGAATAATGTTTTCTTTTTCGTTGACGTCGTCGCAACTACGACTGTGTGTATTGTAAGGGGGTGCGCAGCCTAGCTGCATGCTCGTCTAAAAGACAGTTGCTCATACAGACCGCAGGGATTTTTACGATAACAGCTCTCGGTCTGTTGAGCAGATCGGATGTTCAACTTTTATTATAACTTGGCCAGGTTGCCCTGGATATGTAACATGCTTTCATTTTCCAGCGCCAAAGAATGCAGAAAGAGTTTCTTCTTAAAGGAACCTAGTGATACAAATCAGGGCCGTCGAGAGGGGGGGGGGGGGCGAAGGGGGGTAAACTCCCTGGGCCCGGGCTTTCAAAAGGGGCCTGGTCATCTAAGTCATCCACAGAAATTTTTTTCAATTTTAATTATATGTATAAAAAAATGTTTCACGATCGAAAAAGTGTAATATACTAGACAGATTTTAAATTGAAAGTCACTCATTCGATTGCATATGGGCCCGTAAACGCTTAGTTCCGAGCCCAATATTCCTTTCGCGGGGGCCCGTATGTAGTACCCCCGGGCCCGAATTTTTTCTCTACGGGCCTGATACAAATATCTACACCATTGCCACATTGTAGAGCTGCGCCCTCTCTGGCAAGTTTGTCGGCCATGTCGTACTCTGCAATGTGTTCCTATGTCCCGGAACCCAGTGCAAGGTTTCGTTAATCAGACTGCTCAAGGAGCTAAGTAACTCCCGACAGTCCTCCACCACCATTGAAGGTATGGTAACTGAGTCAAGCGCTCTAATGGCCGTCTGACTACCTGTGTGATGCAGCAAACACGCCTTCATAATCGGAGGCACCTCCGCCTGGAAGGCGCTCGATATGTTCTGTAAACGATAAAACTTCGATATATTCAGTGTCTCAAAGAACACTCTTGCACCAACACCTTGTTCCATCTTAGAACCATCCGTGGTATTATAGTTGCTGGCCGGTTCCGTCATTCTCCATTCCCTTCTAATTGGAATCCTGACAATGAATCCTTTTTCAAAACTTATGACAAGAGTAATGTAGTCAGTTGAGGCATCGCCCAGTTCTCTAGGTGCTAGGAATTTTATCTGGTGATCACGGGGAAGTGGATGGAGAAGCACATTAAGAGCTTCGATTTGGGTGGAGCGCACCAGTAGTGCCGATGCAAGCGGTGCTTTGCACTCTACTTAGCTTAGGTTGGTAACAAGCCTTACTCATTGCAGGCCACCAAACCAATGCATAAGAGGGCTATACATGCCTTTTTTACCCGTGTTTAGCTTCCACTTCAGTTTGGGATCCAGGATTAAGCCCAAAATACCTGGCACTGGAGGATAGTGAGAGTTGTTGGCCGTTTAATTTATATAAAGGCATATTATTCTTAGCTTCATTTGTTGCACCCTTGCGTGATAACTGTATTATACAATACATATATGATCACATCATCATTGCCGGCGACTTTAATGTAAATCTGTTAGTATCTCATTCTTGTACTAAACGTTTCATTGATCTGATTCTGCGTTTGAACTTATCTGTAGTAAATTCTTTTGCTCCACTTTTTACAAGTGAGTCAGCATCTTTATTAGGCCTTTTTTTGGTATCTAAACCAGAGCAGGTGTTCTTTCATAATCAAATAGCTTTTCCTATTTTTTTAAATCATGACTTGATATTTCTTACTTATGATATAGGGCAAGTATGTCAAAGTTTCTAATATATTTACGGCCCAGCCAATACAATGTTATTAAATGACAGGCTGAAAATAAAAATGATCTATCTACAAGGTCCGAGTAAAAGTGCCTTAGAAAATGTTCCATGCAAAAGCGAAATGCAAAGTTAATGTAGTCGAGTAGTTAAGTCTTTTTTACCCTGAGTTTTTCTCTTTTGCCTGGAATCTCACGCGGTTCGTTTTTCGACGGAACATTTTCTAAGCTACTTTTGCTCAGACCTTGTAGATGGGTCATTTTTACTCTCAGGTTGTCAAATAAGAGTTCTAGTAAAATAATACTATCAAATACTTTCGAAGACAAGGAATATTAAACTTTCTATGGTAGGAGGGGGGGTCACAATCGAAAATTGCGCTTTGTACAGTTAAAATGACTACTAATACTTAAAAAAGTGTCTCTCTGGGGAGTAGTTGAAATGTTATTGTTGACAAATTTTTCGAACGTTCATTACAGAAAGGAAAATTAGGACCCCCCCCCCCATTCGTTTTTTCCTGAACGCATACCTAGAACACCCCGATCTTCAAAAAAATTCAAAAAGTAAATTTTTTGAATAAAAACGTTCAATAAATTTCTAATGATCTTAAATATTTATATTTTTGCACTTCCCAAAATAAAGAAATGAGAAAAAAGTTAAAAAACAAAAAAAAACTTAAAAGCAAAATCATCGATCATCGCATCCACAAAATACTGCGATAACGTAGAGGTGACACCAAAGAAGAACAAAATTTATTAGGCAAAGACGACATGTGTTGAAAAACATAGACCTTTTGAGGATTCCTTAAATCTCTTTCTCTAGTTTCTGGAACCTCTTAAGGGGCATAAGTCTAGAGAAGAGCTTCACTCGATTTGAGACAACGATTGCAAGTGGACCTACAATTTAAAGTGAGTTCCATACCACTGACATTTTCGATGGAACCATTATAGGATTCAATACTGGGACCTCCGAATTGGTAGGCCGACACCTTATCTCCACCAACGACTTCGGTATACTAGAATACGACATGAAAATTTCTCTTAGCGATTAGCTGAATGCACTTTTTCTTTTCTTTTCCTTGTTGATTTCGAATTTCCAGCACGTTCTTGACTCGTTTTCATTTTCATGTCTATCGCTTCGTGTACCTTTAGTTAGGCTGTAGTCCTGTGACAAGTAGTAAAGGGTCTTCCTTCTGCAATCACTTTGCAGATGACCTTCTTCACCGCAGGACCAACATCTATATTTGCGATGGGGCACTGTAGCTTTAATGTTCTTGTCGCTACTTGTCTTCAATCCAATTCCCGTTTCCTTTTGCTGCACTTTTCACAACCAGACTTCCTGATGCCATGTCCCGGAAGAGTTGGTTTCCTTTGCTTCCAGCAATCTCGTCGGATATGTCCCTCCTGGCTGCTTTTCCAGCATAAAGGACGACCACGGTTGATCTGGGTTGAGTCGGTGACAAATATCTTTTATTTCGGTTTCTCTTTGGTAAAGAGGTCTTCTGGAGGCTTGTTTTGCTACTTCTAAAACCAGAGCATAAGCCAAAACCTCAGCGTTTCTGTTCTTTTCGGCCAGTCGCACTGCTTCCTACAGGTTACGATATGCAAGTGAATTTATAAGTGCTTCTCTTTCGACCTCGTTGACATACTTAATCTTGGCTAAACGTGGGATAACGCAAGGTAAACCTCTTGCATTTTCTGATTTCCATACCGCATTTCTAAGGCTCGTACCTTTGTTCTGCCTCTAACAATTCTGCTGCTACGCCTCTAAGTGCCATGATTAAGGCTGCAGCTTTTTCGTCGTCAGTCCAGAAGCTTACTGCCACTGCTGTCTCGAACTGTAATCTGTATTTCTGCCAGGGAGTTTGACCATCAGAAGTTGGAGGATGAAGTTTCTTGTTTAAAGTCACATCCGTAGATAAACTTGTCGTTTGCCGCTTCTTGATATCTTCTAGTTCATTTATAGTTGCATCCACATCATCTCGAGATTTACCTTCATGGAGTTTTCTATGTCCTCCAGTTCCTTCTCTACTGTGACTTCTAGGGTTTCAAACTGTTTTCGCATACAAATTTCTATTTTAGCTTTTGCTTCTTCATCAGAGGCTTTTAGTTCGGCTACTGCAGGTGACGTTTACATAATTCCCCTATCAAGTCTTGAACACGTACGTTCTTCAATTGGCGACCTTTAACTTTAATTTTACAGTCTCACTTTTTTTCCAACTTTCCACTTTTTAGTCTTTCTTAATTAATATCACTTCTGATACCAATTGTAACGTGGGCTCTTCAGGCTCGACCGATTAATTATTATAATTTACTTCAGTCACTTAGTTGTAGATGTTTCTGTTACCCATTTTCACCTCACATATTCACCATAGGTTCGCGTCGTCCTTGACTTTCTACATTTAACTTTTACTTGCCTTTATTTCTGGCCACCTGGAGCATGCGCATTACATGGTTCACTGTTTCTCTTTTCGTAGCCTACCTCGTGCACGTTACAATATTTATACAGGGTGTTTCACTTAAGGTGTCCCAAAATAAGAGGAGTGATAGATCTTACTAAGAAAACAAAAATGTATATAGCAGGTGGAAGGCAATCTCAACCGTTTGGGAGTTGCAGGGTGATTCATAAATTTACAATTTTCAAGGTATGTACATCATTATTTTATTTTTATCTTTTGATCTACTCAACACAGCGACATTATTAAAACGTCAAAACACTACCATCTCAATGTTCTTTCTATAAATGTCAACAATGGTGATCGAACTCCTACCGCTGCATGTATAGATACTTGCGAAAGTGAAAAAAATGTTTTGCGATTATCTATAATTAAGCATGTTCCTACATTTTCTCGAATATGTATGTAATTAATACACCTGTTTTTTACTTTTATTAAATAGTACATCTTATTACTAGGTTTTGGGATCCTGCATTTTCAAATTTTCGCGGATTTTTTGGTTTTTCTCACAAAATTAACAAATGTATTTATTTGTAACATGGTTAACTTGTATGGTTGCGCCATACAAGTCATCAGGAATAGACGGGATCTGGCCTATCATGCTGCAAAAAGCACAGGCTTCAGTTATTCCGTGGCTTAAAGGGCGTATTGTCACCATTATTGTGGCTCCTAGTGGTCAACGATATCCTGATCTCAATTGAAAGAGATGGGATAAAGGTGGTGGCTTATGCAGACGACCTGGCCTTACTAGTATCAGTAAAGTTCCTAAGCACCATGAGCAAGTTGATGGAAAGAGCACTAAGTAAAGTCCACAGGTGGGCGAAGAACTGTGGTTTATCGGTCAATCCTCAGAAGACGGAGGCAATCCTATTCACAAAGAGGAGAGTGATCGAAGCCTTCGAACCACCTAAACTAGCGGGCAATACCCTAGCAATAGAAGACCCACACTAGGTATCTAGGGGTCATATTCGAATCCAAACTAAGCTGTGGCATGAACATAGATGAACGCGTGAAGAAAGCGTCAATAGCGTTCTACGCCTGCAAGAGGATGTTTGGCAAGAAATGGGGTATAAGCCCTCGTACTGTCCACTGGATGTATACCTCCATAGTAAGACCTATTCTTACCTGTAGCATAATAGTCCGGTGGGCTGCTCTAAAGAAGGAGAGCAATCTAAAGAAAACAAACAAGATTCAAAGAGCTGCCTGATTGGGCATCTCCGGAGCTAAAAGCACAACGCCAACGGCTACAATGGAGACTATGCTCCATCTCCTACCGCTCGACGTTCACGGCAAAAGTATAGCTGCACGCAGTGCCGTAAGACTGAAAGAGTCCAATTGCTGGAAGAGCTCTGATAACGGCCATAGCAGTATACTAAGGACTTTTCCGGGAGGCTATCTGCAGGTGAACACCGAATATACCACCCCACTACTTAGTTTGGGAAGGCCTTCTACAAGAATCCCAACTAGAGAAGAGTGGGCGGTTGCCACCGGTGCAGAAATATCGGTGTTCACGGATGGTTCTAAGTCGGAGGACGGAGTGGTTGCGGGGTCTTCTCGGTCTGCGTAAGCATATGCAGTAGGCACCGGCTACCGGACCATCGCAGTGTATTCCAAGCGGAGATCTTGGCCATAGAAAGGGCGGTAGCACTAATACACGGGTGCCCAAACCTACCAATGGGTAGCGAGATATGCTTGTACATCGACAGCCAAGCAGCTATCAAGGCGCTGGACTCAAACTTAGTCAGGTCACGGCTGGTCGGCAGGTGTCTGGCTGGTCTCCGGACGTTAGGGGCGAGACACAAGGTAACTCTCTGCTGGGTCCCTGGTCACAGTGGTGTTCAAGGGAATGAGGCACAATTGGATGATTCCTCTATTGACAGATCGATCGGCTGGCCGCTAGAAACAGTAAAGAGATAAATTGATCTTAAGGCTATTCAGCTCGCTAAGCAGAGATGGAGTAACTTAAAACCACATGCAGACTATCAAGGCAGCTGTGCCCTGAATGGGATTTGAGAAAAACCGCGTTCTTGCTAAACGGAAGCCGGATAAACCTCCGAAATATTGTGGCAGTTATTACTGGCCACTGTCCTTTCGGTAGACAAGCAGAACGTCTGCGCGTTTCCACGAATGACTTCTGCCGAGCTGTATGGACGAGGAAGAGGTGGAAAGCATTCAGAACTTACTCTGCGAATGCCCGGGCCTAGCAAAAAGAAGGTACAATGCAATGGGCGTGTACTTCTTAGGTGGCATGGGCGATATAGCCGGCATCGGGCTGAAGCAGCTCCTAAAGTTTATTAACAGCTGCGGCAATCAGGCACGGTTCCACGGATGTGGTAATACAACGGACCATTTATAGGCCTATGTGAGGCTGATCGGCTGTAGGGCTGATAGCCGCCACCCTAACCTAACCTAACCTAACATGGTTAACATTTGTTTTACACCAAGTCGAATGGACCTAATCCGGCTCTCCGACTAATATTCTACTAACAACGATCAAGCGACAGTTATCGATACTGATAAATTATTTATCATGTCATTCTTTAGAGATTCTATTAAATTGTTTTTGGAGAACATTTGAAAGTAGCTTCCATTTTACTGTCGAATCCTCCTAAACTTCAAGGCAAGGGTAAAATTAACGAATAATCCTTAAGCAAATAGGATTATTCGTCAGTCTTACCTTGCCGACAACATCTACCATAACTTCGAAAAAATGTGGGATAAACTACTCAAAATAATTTAGTTTTTAAGAACAAAGTCTATTCTAATACCTTTTTACTCGGCTTAAGTGTGTTTCCAAATGGGCAATTAAAATTTAAGCAAATCTGTGAAACTGTCCTCCTGACTCTACCCTACCATAAAATCAATATAATCGTCAAAGGTTAATTTGCCATTCAATTCTAATTTATTTGCCGAAATTCTTAGCCTTTGTCGAAGGGTGTTGGTACACAACCATTGATTGTGCAATCAAAAATAAGAGAAATCCTTTTACAAGGAAAGGACGCAGCCGTGCACTTAATAAAAGGGACATTTTGTCCTGAAAACAGACAACATATCATTTGGAGTTTAAGAGTACTATCGGTTCATTCGGAATCCACTTTTAACTACAAGTCCACTTGTAGTCTTTGTCGTTTTTGTCATTGAAGGGAAGCCAATTCTACTCCTGCAAGTGATTATGGAAACCAGAGAAATTGATATTTTGTCCGTGCGAAATGGCCGATTTTCAGTATGGAAAACAGATTTCTTTAAAATATATAATGTTCCATAATTTTTTTTTTGCCAAAGAGCTTTTAAGTCATTTCCGAAAGTCCGTATGTCTCACAGGCAATAATATCCTTAAAAGAATTTTTGATTTATTCCCGGGCTTCAAATTGTCTACTTTTGAGTAACTAAGTTACTCTGGCAACGGATAAGGTAAAAATCGATAAAAATCTGACGGCAACAGATACGGAGAATATGGGGGATGTGGAAATATCGCATAACCCAATTTGCTCAGCTTGTTCTCCTTGCAACATGGCAACCTGTCGTTGTTATGCAACCGGATTGGTCAATTTCTGCGGACTAGTGCTGACTGCAATCGTTTGAGTTTCGCATGCATTCGTTGTCGTAACAGCAGACACTGACATGTGATGGTATATCAAATCTTCGGCAATCCACATATCAACAGTCTTGTTGTCCCTTGAATCCTGTGCAAATTACGAATTAATTATGTGCTGGAAGTGCGTAGCAATTGAATTTCGCTAGGAAAGAGTTACAGATAATTTTACAGGGTTTGCATTAAGGTTGGAACTTAATTGATATTAGAATTCATACTTGAATAATAATAGGGCATTTTGGAAGGAGTTTTTCAAGTTTCAAGTGTTGTAACTCATAATGGAAAGGAAGGGAAGTAACTCATTGAAATGGGCGCTGCTAACAAAATATGGTGTATACTAAACTTGTAACATCAAAGTACATAATAACACAAAATAGGACGAAACGATGTATTCAGCCCCTTTACACATCATATGAGTTACTGCTTATTTTTACCCCAGATATCTATACTAGTCAACTAATACTAGTAAATACAATACAACTGTATAAGGCACCCCCGGATTTTCGACTTTTTCTTTAAATCAAATGTAGGTACAAACAGATTTCGGCACTAGGCATGTCTATTATTTGCAGGTAAACATTTTCGATGAATCATCCCTACCCTTCCCCTCTTAATGTGGCACTTATCTGTTTTCATATGTTGTAATAAAAAACTAAGTATAAATTAATATTGTTTATTTATTTATTTAATAATATGTAGATCCCCCGTTACTTTGTTACTTTGTATAACATCAAACATCCGGTATGATAATGATTTATGTAGATTTTTTGTATACTTTTTTGGAATTTTCATCCCGTTAACCGTAATAGCTACTTTTACTTCTTCGACGGAATGAGGGAACTTGAATCTCTTGCATACGAAGTGTTTTTTTTTTAATTTACTAAAAACTCACAGGATTGGTGATTGTGCCACTTAAACAATTGCTCCAACAGCGTCTCAAGTCTCCTCTCAATAATACCAGGTTAGGTTAGTTGGCGGCTACCGATATTTAACCAGTCGACCCCACTTAGATCTTGATATGTGATACCGCTACAAAGGAACCTCGCCGGGATCAATTTGGCACTGCCAACCAGTGATAAGTTGAACCAGCTGCAGCTATTCAGGAACTTGGTTAGGTCCTTTAGCTCCACGCGAACTATTCTAGTCCGTTAAGGAAGTGATTTCCAATGGTCTGAAATCTTCTCCTGGCTAGTCCAGGCATTCGCAAATGCTTTCAACTTCTTCCTCGTCTAGGCACCTCCGACAAAAGTCGTCGGCAGAAACACGCATGCGGACGGCATGACTACCAACAGCCCGATACAACCGTAGTGATACTACGGAGCTTCCGGCGGCTCCCATTCAGTAAGAATATCGCTTTCCTTTCATTCTACTCTGGCCTCCTTGATATGTCGCAGGTTGTCAAACGAATACACTTGCGCTCGGCGAGCTGAACAGATCGATCTCTCTTTTTACTTAAATTAGAGGCCGTCCGATTGATCTGTATATTTGTGAAGAGTCCATCTGCAAATCTTCTTTCGTAAGAACATCGGCCGTCTCGTTACCTACTACTCACATCGATAAGTACCCCACAGAGAATCACCCTGTGTGAGGCCCCCTAATTTCGGAGACCGGTCACATTGCAGTGCTCCGGCAGTCCATCAGAGTTCCGTATACTAAGGCAGTCGAAGACAACTCCCGCTCCTACCCTGTTCCTCACTTTTAGGACATCCGTGCAGATTGATATACCTGGCATTTCGACCAACTGAAAACCTTCCCACTCCTCCTTGCTAGGTATTCTAGTAGAAAAAGCTCTTTCGGAGCTTACTGTAGGAACGGTATATGTAGTCAGTGCTCTCCTTCAGGTGATCGCCCGGGTATGCTATTAGCATACTACTGTGTCCGTAGGTCAAAGTTTTCCAGCTTTTGAATTCCTTCAGTCTAATGGCATTACGCGCAATTATACTCCTCCTGTGGATGTCCTGTTGGGAGAGATCAAGCATTGTTTCCAACGCGGCAGTTGGACCTGAAGTTGTACCTGCAGCACTTGATATGCCCAAACTGGCAGCTCTTTGAACTTTGCTGAGCTTATTGGGATTTCAGTTTCTTTTAAGAGCGCCCCACCAAACTAACATTTCGTAAGTCAGGATTGGACTCACTATTGATGTATATATAAAATGAACTATACGGGAATGCCCCGTTTCTTCCCTATGGTTTTCTGTCAGAGGGGGCATTTCCTCAATGTCGATGTCCTAGTTCAGTTTTGAACAAAGAATAATTTCCAAATCTTTCACTTGGGTCTATACCGTTAAGACGTTGCTCCAAGTTTGTGTTGTTCAAAGTCATTTGCCCATCTATGTATAACTTTCTCCGTTAGATCGCTTATTGTTCTTAAAAACTTCCCTGTTACTAATACAACCAGGTCTTCCGCGTAAGCCTCCACTTTTATTCCGGTGCTTCTTAGAATTTCATCGACAACTAACAGCCAGAGCAAAAGGGATAGAACGGTGCCCAGTGAGGTAGCCCTATAGATTGCTTTTACAGTATCGTGGTTTCCCAGTTTTCCATGTACATATCTGTCGGCTTCTCAGCATTATCTCGATCCATTGACAAACGTAAAGGTCTACTCCATGAAATTTTACTGAATCGCTGATAGTTTCAGTTTTGACGTTGTTAAAGGCACCCTTCATGTCCAGAAAAGTACCCAATTTGAATTTCCTACATCTGAGTATATATTTAACGGTACATACGACCGAATGAAGCGCAGTTTCCACAGACTTCCCCTTCGCGTAAGTGTGTTGAGCATTGCTAACACCGCTAAAAAGGGAGAGGGGGCAGTCCGTAGGTGCACATCTATGAGCCTTTCCAACTTTTTTAAAAGAAAAGATGTTAGGCTAAATGTTCTAAAGTCCTTAGACATTATTTGCCCATTCCTCCCTGCCTTGGAGATTAAAATAACTTCGATCTGTCGCCAAGCAAGAGGGATGGATATAGATAAGATCTGGGCACCTTGCTGGCCAGTCAAGCAAAGTTATATTTTTCTCCTCAAAATATATGTTAACGGTACATGCTGTATGTCCTAATGAAATATGTAATTTCCTCCTAATATTATAAATATTGTATATTATAATGGAGCAAGTTAGCCTACTCAGCAATATTTGAGTTATCAAAGTAGATCCATTCGATACGGTTATAGGCTCCACTCCTCCACCACTCCCACCCCATCGCATAAATTTTTATCTTGATACCAAAACCTACCTACCCCCTTGGAATACACCGAAAAACTCATCGATGGCCATGTAATTAAGCTCGAGTGAGAAAAAAGTTAAAACGGAAAAAAATGGAGTTTTGAGAGAGAAAAATATGAAAAAACGCGTGTTTTCGACACTTAAATTCGGCGGGAGCGGGAGGGGTGTGTTTTTGAATGAGACGGAAGTTTATTACATAGCTTACAGATTTTTCTAAAGTTTGTTAAAAGTCTGAACTCGATAGCTCAGAGTGTTAACCGATTAAAAAAAGTTTTCCAGAAAAGGCTTAGACAATGTTCCGCGCAAAAGCGAACCACGTGAATTTCCGGACAAAATCAAAAAGAATCAAAGAAAAACTCCGGGCAAAAACGACTTTACAGCGGAGCTGAAGCTGATGTACATGCTCGCAACAATAACGCACGAGATGCATTTCATACTCTTGCTAAGATTTGCCGCAATAACAGTATCTCCAGACGCACAAAAGTCCAGATCTTAGAACGTAAAATCTGTTTTGTCGTACTGTCAAATAATATCTCATCCTTAACATCCATTGGCCGGAGGTCATTAGCAACGGTGACCTACACAGACTTATAGGCCAAGACGGGATAGGCACCAATATTCGCGAAAGTAGCAATGCATATGTAGGCCACACTAAGAAAAAAACCCAAACAACATCTCACAACAGGCTCTTAATTGGAATTCCCACGAAATCCAGGTAAGACGCCAAATTGGAAGACCGCGCAACACATGGAGAATATCCATCGAGAGGGAAGTTATCCAGATCTAAAAATTTTGGCCACAGTTGAAGGCGTTGACGTAGAACCGGATCAGGTGAAGAGTCGGTGTAATAGACCCTCTATGCCCCACAAGGGGTTAAAGGAACCAGAGAGAGAATACGCAGTTAAGTATTGAAGTAGTTTTTCCCCGGAGTTTTTATGTAATTCGGTTTTGCCCGAAATCTTACGCGTTTTGTTTTTGCTCGGAACATTTTGTAAGTCACTTTTGCTCGGACCTTGTAGATAGGTCATTTTTACTCTCAGCCTGTCAAATTAAGCTTACGTTTTTTCTTAGCACGACTTCTAATCACTTGATCATCACTTGAACCTTTTTGATGCGGGTTATAACAAGGTGCTTGTTGGCGTCATTTATATAAAAAAAATATTTCTACGATACACGTACGTTCGATTTCCTCGAAAAACTAACTAAATATTTGTGTACAAATAATATCGAAAAATATAATATTAATATTGATCTTAATTTACGAAAAATGTTGTTCAAGTATTAAGAAATCGATCGTTTGATTAAAAAAAGTCGACTTTTCGATGAGAAAAGATTTTGAAATATTGAAGCAGGTTTTTTGTTGAATAGACTGTAGATAAATAGCTTGAAAAAAAAATAACTTTTTGCGAATCGATTTTTGTGAAAGAGTAGTTTTGGTAAAAGCATTTTTGCAATATGATTATTTTGCGAAATTGTTCTTTAGCTTTTCACTTTTTTGAGAAATATAGTTTTAGGAAAAATGTCGTTTAATTAAGTTTCGTTTTGTTCAAAAGTTTTTGTTGTGCTCAACTTGGCATTCTTATCCTTAATTTTTCAACATGTCATATTTTTAAATATTCTAAAATATCTCCATTATTTCCAAAGTTTCTTCAAATATAAACAAACTTTAAATATAATCAAAATTTAAATAAAATATTTAGTCAACAAGTTCTACTAGACTGTGTGAATTCCATTTTGCAAATAATATGGCCTTTTAGTCAGAATTAAATAGAAACAAAACCAAAACAAACTTAGAAAAGAAAGATATATGATCGAATCGTCCTTGTCCAAAACTATACCGCACAAAGGAATTGAAAACCACATCCAGCTTACGTACTGACATCGAATCCAATTTAATAAAAATTTCAAAGCCATACGAAATCAACAAGGATGTTACCAGCAGAAGGCGAGTAAGTTGAAGCACATAAGCTACAGATAAAGACAGCTTTACCTACGACATTGTGTAACATGTGATTTTCGGTAGAAAAAACACAAATAATACATTTTCAAACTAACGTCGAAATTAAAAAAAAATCGAATTGTCAAATGAACTGCCTTATGGACAATATGAAAGTATCCTTGCAATGATGACTGGTTGAACTTTCCATCACCATAAGAGATTGCTCTACCAGGTGGTATTGGTAGAATAGTACTTCCTCTTTAGTGAAAACTCCCAAGAAGTGTACCACGTATAAGGTAAAAAGGAGGATAAATGCAAGTGTAATTGTAGCCTTACGATTAAATAAAATTATTGTTTCAAGTTAAAACCTTACAGTATGAGAAATAAATAGTTACGTTACATGAAATAATAAAAAATAGTATAAAAAGGAAAGTAAATTAAATAAAACACCCTTCGGGTAAGATCGATTAATAAAATAATTCCATTTTTGTATAATAAATTGTAAAATCTAGGGTTATTAGGGTAACCTTATTAAAATGGACATGAACTTCTGAAGAGCCACTAAAGACGAGACGTGCCCAGGTATTCATAACCTTAAAGGTTCCACATGGTAATGGGTTTTAAATTTGTTTAAAGATCCATTTAAGATCGATCAAGTGAAGACGCTAAAGCGACAGATTAGAATTGAATATTCGACATTCAGAAAACAACTTGAACAAGACAGAATACAACAGCTAAGTCTAGTGTTAAGATTTAAAATTATCTATTTATGCTAATTACTTATCTATAAAAAAAATTAACTTCATGTTATTCCTAGTGTTAGTGCGCTTATTAGTTTGGTTAGAACTCCGAAGTTAGGTGTAGTTTTTTTTTAGTTGTTAGCATTATCACAGATATGTGTACAGATATGTTTAAAATACTTTAACATTATATTTTTTTATATGGCCCTAAGAAGCGAGTTTTTTATAATGCCCAAAACCTCCTAGTATAACTTACCATTAAAGTCCGATGATATACAGGGTGTTTCAGATCTTACGTTCCAAAATGAGTGGGGTGATTGATAGATCTCAACTAGACAAAAAAAAATTATATAGCAGGGCAGGGGGGGGGGGGCAATCTCAACCATTTGGGAGTTACAGGATGATTCATAAATTTAAGTTTTTCATGGTGTGCACATTACTCTTTTATTTTTATCTCTTGATCTATCCAACACAGTCACATCAAATAACGCTAAAAAACAACTGAGAAAATACCTATCATAGTTAAAAAAAAGTAATCAATAAGTAAGGGTGCACCGATTCTTTTACCTGCTACATCTCCAGACCTTACCCCATTGGACTTTTTCTTATGGAGAACAATGAAGGATGACGTTTATTTAAGCACTGTTAGGGAGAATTCAATTAGCAGAATTAGGAGTACAGCGACGAAAATACGGGAAAGGCTGGCTGCAATACGCCTTAAACAAGGACTTAGAAGAAGACTGTTGAAATGCATCCAAAGTAGCGGTGGACATTTTGAAGATTAATTGTAATTATTTTTAAATTCAATAAAAATCATTTTAGAGTTAATTTGAGTTTTATTTCTTAAAATTTTTGATTTTTATAAATTTCTCGGATAGGATTTCTAGGCATAAATTGCTACACCCTTTCTCTACCTGGCATGTTGCACCTTTTTAGACAGGTAATAAGATTAGCAATCCAATAAAAATAAAAGAGAGGTGTACTAATTACATGAATTTTGGTAAAAATTTGGGAAAACGCTCCATTTTAGGTAATCGGAAACCATTTTTTTCACTTTTGGAAGTGACTATACGTGCAATGGTAGGAGTTAGATCAGTAGTGTTATTTTTGGAAAGGTCATTAGGATAGCTGTTTTCTAGCGTTTGTTTGATGTCGCTATGTTGGATAGATCAAAAGATAAAAATAAGAGAGTAATGTGCATACCACGAAGAACTTAAATTTGTGAATCACCCTGTAACTCCCAAACGGTTGAGATTGCCCCCCCCCCCCTGCCATACAATTTTTTGTTTGAGCAGTTGAGATCTATCTCACCACTAATTTTGGCACGTCAGATCTGAAACAGCCTGTATATGACAATTTCTCACTCAGGCAATTTTTTTTTGGGCCCCCAAGAAAGTGGGCTTGTGTAACTTATACGTAAATCCTGCACTGCGGGCATTGTAGACTTCGAAATCGGCCATATCATTGGAAATGTTGATTAACTATAATGTTGTTAAATAAATGTGTGAGACTAGGGAGTATAATTGGAAATAGTATTTTTAAAAGCCTTGGATGCAGGGAATCCAGTCCAATTGTATTAGATTTTATAGATATCATCGCAGAACAGACATCAATATCAGTAACTAAAATAAACGAAAAGCCTTCGGATGAGTCATGACTATCAAACGCATTATCAAGATTGGAAGTATACGAATTCGCACCAGAAGATCCATTAGACGCGGAAAACCTATTCAAATAATTTGGATCTTCTTCTGTAATACCACTTCTTGTCTTACCTATACCAATTGTTGACAAGTACATAATTCCAGAGTTTTTTAGTGTGCAGCCGAGGATTAAATTTAGGATTAGGATATTGTGCCTTAGAGTGAAGTATTTTGCTACTAATACAGTCAGAAGGAATATTCCTTAGGTAATTACCAATTTAGAAATTCCAAGATTTCTAGGACAGACATAACCATTATGAAATAAATAAACAATCCGAAAAAAATTTGATCCCTTCTCCATCCTCAGACATTCAATACTTTATGTAGATCGCAATAAATGGAGAGTTCAATTAAACCTTTACCTCTTCCGGGAAAATATAATGGGAAAGGCGCCATCGCCGCTTACGTAAACAAATTGAGCATGCTTTTAAAATTTCGTAAGTTATGACCCTTTCCCAAAAATTCCTAAAATAATTAGGGTTACCTCGTAGATATAGACCAACCCCTTAGTTTCCCGAGGTTTGCTTTCATTCTCCTAAGAAAGAACCTCAGTTTTAGTTAAACTTGGAAAGTGAAAAGTAGTTTAAAGATCTTAATCTATACATATAGTGATTTTAGTGATTTCAGTGATTTGAATAAATTCATAATTTATAAAGGTACTGTGTAGTGGGTACTGAGTAGTTTAAGTTAGAGACAATCGTTATGAGTGGTTGTTCCTATAATCATAGGTTGGCGTTTCAGTATTTTTGTGTGAGTGTGATGATAAATCCGTCAAAGTGCTCCCCAATGGAACGTGGTATGTATGTCCAGTGAATTTGGGGGACATGGTATGGTTGTGCCAATAGTACTGGTGTGTCCGCACATTGGAGGGATGTGACTTCAGCGGATCGTGGTGTGTCCGGTGAAGCTGAAGCGCACTCCTGTGAATTACCGCGATATAGCTGGTATGTCCGCTTATTGGGTGGTTTTATTACTTATCTGTGGTATGTCCGGGATTGTAATAAAACCAGAGTAAGTCCTGTTGATCATCTGGTATGTCCGATGAAGGAGGAATTGATTAAGTTGATATGTTCAGGTATCAATCCTCCAAATCACAGGATTAGGTCAGCTCTGATGGTATGTCCGCTTTGCTGATCTAATGTGAGTGAGAAGTCTGAGTGCGGTATTGCGTAGTTTAGGCAGTTAACCTATTGAGTTGTAAACTCACGAGTCGTTTTCTTCCTATTACAGATCCGGAGGGAAAATAGTTGGCGCTAGAATTAATCACCGAGGAGATTTGTGTGTGAACAATAAAAATTTAAAAAAAATAACAATTTTGGTTTAGTTTCGTAGTAATCCCGATAATAAATTGTTTATACTTCTAAGAATATTTTAAGCATTTAACCATTTCAAAATTCCAATTATTACCGGAATTATAGCAATTTTAAGTGAGCGCGGCAGATAATACTACAGATCCGCAACCTCAGCTAGGAGCCGGACAGATACGAGCTGACAAAGTCCTGCAATAGGTATTGTTAAAATTGTTGGATATACTTTTATATTGTATCTTTGCCATGCCAGACGATGCATGCTTTGTGCACAACTGATTGGTCCAGGAATCTCAGGTTGAAGGTGACGCGGTACTTTATTTTCTTTTGCGTTTTTCTCGGAACTACGTAAGTGGAGTACAAGATATCTCAAGATCTACTTAACCGATTTTGATAAAATTTAAACCACATATTCTTTATAACATTATCTAAGATTTTTTGAGTGGGTACCATGTTCATAAGTTATAAATTTTTTAAACTCAAAATTTCGATAAAAATTATTTTTATTTTATTTTTATTTTAAACAGCTGTCAATTTTACAAAAACATTTTCAAAATTGTTTTCCTACGTAACATCTCAGCTATTACCTTTCTAAATAAGAAAAAATTGATTTTTACTTTTTCCGACGATGACAGAGAAAATAAGTACACCATCAGCAAGGATTTTCGAAAGAGGGTCCACTTTTATGGCTTATAGCTAAGTAATTTAAAAAAAAATTTTATTCGTTATTATTTCAAATTACATACCCATAAAACTACTATGTATATGTGTAAGATAAAAATTATTTTAACTATATAAATTTTTTAACAGCTGCGTTAAAAAAAAGTTTTTATTTTTATACCTACTTTTACGAGCGTCAAGCTGGTTAAACCCCTTAAGAATTAATATCGAATTCTATTCTTAACTAATCCCGATCAATTATTTAATCCAATACTTTATTATTTAGACAAATATACATTTTATAATTTTTTGTAGAATAACTAAGAAATTTTATTCGTGAATTTTCATTCATTTTAATAAGTGTTCATCAGCAGTCTGCAGCAGAGGCGTAGTAGGGGGGGGGGGGGGCTGATAATAGTAGCTGTTTGGTTTGTTTGAATTGCACCGACTTCAAAATGTTTTAATAGATGTAAAATTAAAAGTTATTTATTGCTTTTTAGCGCTTTTTCTGAAGTTGGTTCAAGTTTTTTTTCAAAACTATTTTATTTTTCACTTTTTAGTGTCTTCTACTTTGTACAACAAAAAAGAACCATCCAAATCGGTCCCCTCTACACCCGCATCCCACCAAAAATCGTGGCATCAACAAGGAAACATATTCTACCCAACAGAAGAAGAATTATGTATAATAAATTAAAACACTTGTTAATTCTACAATATTTTTATTATTGTTTACAAAAAGTGTAGCGACGCGTTTCGCCCTACTTAGGCATCTTCAAGCTACTACGACTGATCTGTGACTTACTCTCGTCAAAATATTTAAGCTAATATATTAAGTATTTAGGCATGTAAATGGAATTCTTTCTCTACCTTTAATATAGGTAACGTTCCTGTTAATGCAACTGGGAAAATTTTCCATTTAAGACACTGAGAGTTAAGAAACAAATGATTGCAAGTTATTTTAAACTTAAGCAACAGTCTCTTGTAAATCACAATTAACTTGTGTGATGGCACTGCTTTTAACGTATTGTAGATTTAACAAAATTATCAATTTGTTCGTTAGAAAAAGAATTATCCAAATCGATCCACGCGTTACGAAGTTAGAGTACCCCTCCCCCCTCCCCCCCTAGGTAAAATTTTTTTTTATTAGCAATGGAGATCATACTCTGTACACTCGTTACGAAATTACGAAATTAAATTTTTTTTAATTAATTACGAAATTAAATTTTTTTTTTAAATGATTGTTAAATTATTGAACATTTTATTGAACATGGAGGTTTATCGACGAGGGTTTGCAATTATGTGTCTAAAAACCTTTGATTGATATGAATCGGATGAATAGGTTTTTTTTATCGCTGCCGCAAACTTCGAAAATGTAGAATTGAGTAAATCGCGCTTAAAGTTTCAGGTAAAGAAAAATCAAAGTCTCTGGTACCTTATAGTTTTTTTAAGCTATACCTCTATTCCGGGACCATAAAGTAGATTTTAGTAGATAGCTAAGTATATTGGTAATAATTAAGCACCTACATACTCCTGTAATGTATGTGTGTGAGTATTCAATTCAATACTATTTTATTTCAGTACATTTAAGTTGACAAAACTTATATTTAAAATGTACAAAGAATCAAATTCATAAATCCATTAACTTTACAAAAGATGTAATAAAAAGGAAAGACTGGAAAATAAATTTGTTACAAAACTGCTAACTTAGGAACTGTTCTGTTGAAATAACTTAAATTTCTCCTTCAAAACTGCCATCGACAAAGAGAAGAGAAAAAAAAATTAAAGAAATAAAAAAAAGAAAGAAATTGAAAACCGCGGAAAACAAAGGAGTATTTTAGTTCAGAAAAATTTAGTTGGTTTTGAAGTTCTCTAAGGCTTTACTTTTGAAAGTAGTCATTGCAGCTGTGCGTCTCAAATCCGAGGGCAGAGAGTTCCAAAGTCTGCTCGCATGAACAAAGAATGATCTTTTCGACTGCAAGACCGTGAATCTAGGTAGAATTAGTGATCTTGTCCTTGACGAGGTTGCAAAAGAAAGCTTGCTAAAGAGATACTCCGGCCGCCCAGACGTCATCAAATTACGAAGGAAAACCACTATACAATATTTAATGAATTGGTTTAAACTACAACCCAAAAGCGTACTAGAAAAAGAGGACACGTGATCGTAACGACGTAGTTTATATACGTATCGTACACAGGAATTGAATGCTACATTAAGTTTGCGGGAAGATTCAGCATCCAAACAACCATAAATCTCCACCCCAAACATTATCAGTGAAATAAGCAGAGACTTAATCAACTTTAGCCTTGTTAATTGTGGAGTAAATGATGCAGAAAACCAAAGACTAGGTAGTCCACCATAAATTTTACCAATAATTAAGTCAACATGGTGCTCCCAGGACAGCGTCTTATTCATGATTAGACCCAGGTTCCTGACACATTTACAAAGTTTATAACAGAGTTATTAAGCAGAATGGGTGACAGTTCTTGTGTATCTAGTGCTCTTTTATATATTATGATAGCCTGAGATTTCCTTTCATTAAGTATTAATCCATTAGACTCCGGCCACGCCCAAATGGCCTGCAGATCCTCATTAATTCTGGACACCCCATCCTCAAGGAGCCCTATTACTCGAGAAATATATATCTGTACGTCATCCCCATACATAATGATCTCTGAAAACTTTAGGCAACTTGACAGATCATTGATAAACATGGAGAACAAAGACGGCGAGAGTATGGACCCCTGAGCGACGCCACATAAGACCCGACGTGGGTGGGAGAAAGTTTCCCTTACCTTCACCACTTGAGGCCGGTTACTGAGAAAGTTAGATATGAGTTTGATAGCCAGATGGGAAAAGTTAAAGTTATCTTCATGCTTTCGGCACAATGTAATATGAGGTACTGAGTCAAAAGCCTCCTTCAAAAGCAGCACGTCCTAGCTCATTGGTAAGGGGTGTAGGTCCTTGAACATCCGATTCACACGTTTTATTTGTTTAATTTGCACCGACTTCAAAATGTCGTAATAGATATAAAATTAAAAATTATTTTATGCTTTTAAGCGCTTTTTGTGAAGTCGGTTCAACTTTTTTTTAAAAAACTATTTTATTTTACACTTTTTAGTGTCTTCTACTCTACAGAACGAAGAAAGAACCATCCAAATCGGTCCACACGTTAGACGTTTGTTTTAACCCCCTACCCCACCCCCATTCCACTAAACTTTTTTTCTCATGGTATCAACCAAGGAACATACTCTACCGAACAGAAAAGGAATCATCGAAATCGGTTCACGCGTTACGAAGTTACTACCCCTCCCCCTCCCCCACCACCACCATAGGACCAAATCATTATCCTATTAGCAATGGGGGATCACACTCTATACAACAGCAAAAGAAGCATCCAAATCGATTCAGGCGTTACAAAGTTAGGTTCAACCCCCCTTCTCCCACCCCCACCCCAGCAACATTTTTTTTCTCGTAGTATCAACCAAGGATCATACTCTACCCAATAGAAAAAGAATTATCCAAATCGGTCCACGCGTTACGAAGTTAGACTACCCCTCCCCCCCACCCACACCTTTCTCCATAGGACCATATTATTCTCCTATTAGCAATGCGGGATCATACTCTTTACAACAGAAAAGGAACCATCGAAATCGGACCACGCGTTACAAAGTTAGGTTCCACCCCCACCCCCACCCCTATCCCCCCAAAATTTTTTTCACCTGGTATCTCCCACTGAACATACTCTACCCAACAGAAAAAGAATTATCCAAATCACTCCACGCGTTACAAAGTTAGACTAACCCTCCCCCCCTCCCCCCACCCAAGGCCAAATTTTTTTTCTCCTGTTAGCAATGGGGGATCATACTCTGTACAACAAAAAAAGAACCATCTAAATCGGACTACGCGTTACAAAGTTAAATTTCACCCCTGCCCCCCACCCCCACCCAACCAAAAATTTTTTTGACATGGTACCAATCGGTGAACATACTCTACCCAACAAAAAAAGAATCATCAAAATCGGTCGACGCGTTACGAAGTTATGCCCGGTCAGACATAAAAAAAAAAAAAATACGCGTCGAACTTAGAACCTCTTTGTTTTTGGGAAGTCGGTTAAAAACGACGTTAAAAACTCGACTTTCTCATCCACAGAAACGCAGTTAAAAATGTGCCACCATGGCTAACTTTGGCATTCATCAAATAAGGACCCTGTGTCTATTCTTTTATAATCGCGAAAGGAAAAAGGAGCCTCCGCAGGCCAGATGCCTAAGTTTACTGGCTTCTGTAATCTTTATGAAAGCCCGATGCCGCCACAGATGGGTTTATTACTTTTCGAGCGTTCAAATATATGTAACTAGATATTTTCTAGAACAAAAAAAATGTATAGCCCTAACCTCATTTGGGAACTACCGGGGTTTTTTCTCACCAATAAAAATTCTTTTTTTCAAATATAGTTTTTAAATTAAATAAAAAGAAATGTTAATTAACACTTGCCGGAACTTCAACCTTGCTATTCAGATTGATCCTTATCCGAGTATCTAATTATCCTCTACCGAGTCGTGGGATGACCCGTCTGTAATAACTGAGAAGTCCTAGCTGAGATTTTAATACTACCTGTTGGGGCTCCACTAACCCTGCACTCTTGCTACTGCTGTTGCCCTTGACAGCGTCTACTTCCCTGGTTGCATTTCTTTTGGCACTATCAGGTGCCCTGGAACATAAATTCTGTCAGTGGACAGAGCCTGATGTTTTGGAACTACGTGTTGGCTTGTCCTCGGAGCGTTTCGACAGCCCTTTTTACATAGGCCGATATGTCGGGAGTTCCTGTGCTCAATGATAAATGAGCCGCAAATTGTCTGTGAGCTGCTTGGAATGTACCCTAAGTCAAAGTTGTATGCTTTTGAGAAAGAAAAAATTTTACCTGCTTATGCTTTGAAATCTTTGCTGTACGCAGAAAATTGCAGAGGTGAAATGGGATAGCGATGATCGTGGAGATATGTTTTATTTTGATAAGTGTCTGAACCACGATGATTCAGATTAGGATTATTTTATCAAAAACAAGAAAAATTTACCTCCTGGATATGCTCGCCTTGCTGTGTTTTGCTGTCACGGGATATAATGAACCAAATCTCGCCTAATAGAAATCTTAAACCGTGGCTCACATTACAATCCTGAAAAACATCGAAAAAATTCCAAAATTCTATTATTTTTTCACATGCTAGCTTGCGGTCGCACGGTTCTCCGGCCGTAGCATCGAAAGACTTCATAATATCGCTATAACATTTTTAGAGAATATTCTTAAGATGTTTAGCTATCAATTCGTGGAATAAAAAAAAACGTTTTTGAAAAAAGTCTATCTATTTAAGTAAATTCTTTAAGGTACTACTACCGGAAAAAGTACCAAAAAATAAGCACTTTCTTAATCATTTTTTTCTCAGCCGCTTTATTAGATATTATCATAAATATATATTTATAATTTTTATAACATTATTAGTACTGAAAGTTTACAAAAAAATTTTTTTTAGTCAATTTATAATTTTTGCCTTATTGGTAGGGGGCGCTGAAGTCAAGAGCTCGAAAAAGAGATAGTCCGATGAGTGAGAGATAATCTCAGAAACAAAAACTTCGAACGAGATTTTAAAACGGAAGGTTTCTTACCTTGTAATTTACCACAATTTTGAAACAAAAACTTCGAACGAGATTTTAAAACGGAAGGTTTCTTACCTTGTAATTTACCACAATTAGTCAAAAATTGAAAGAAAAAAAAGCGAAAGTTTGAAAAAATTGCATTTTTTGAACCCTTTTTCTCTTGCCAAATTTTTTTTTATCATTTTTTATCTAAAATGTGGTAAATTACAAAAGGGTATACCTTAACAAATAAAACGCACCCAGGTTTATTAAAATCGGTTCAGTAGATCCTGAGATATACGCACCCATTTTATTTATATATAAATGCTTTCGTCTAAGACCAAATTGTAACTAAACACGTGTATGAGAAACAAGAATGAAAGAATGCGGAGAGTCGAAATCACGCTACGCAGGCGGCCGACTATAAAGTGCTGTAACTTGTTTTCTATTACAAATTTCTGTAATTTTAATTGTAATGTAGCAATTTTCTTGATAGTATAAGGAATCGAAAAATGAAAAAAAAAACAAAAAATCAATTTTTTGAAAATTTTTTTCGGTAGTAGTACCTTAACTGTTTAAAAAATACGGATTGATTCCTCGAAATAAGTTTATATTTGACTGCCTCCGTTGTTCGGGTGTAGTATAGTAATTTTTGCAGTAGATTTTTGTCGACATTTTTCCTGTCCCCTCAAAACTAGACTGAAAACTAGACTAAACTGAAACTTTACTTCGAGAAAGATTATGCTCTAAAATATTTCCGATTTTCTGGGCGTTCCCATTGAAACTTGAGAATGAAAAAAAATATTTAACGCAAAATATTAAAAAACTCCATGAACTTTTCATAGAACTACTATGGGTAAAAAATTGATCACAAGTTTAAGATTTTTTAAAACAAAAAAGTAAAGTAGCCAAAGCCCAATATAATTTAAATCGGAAAGAAATCAACAGCTTCGCAACAGTCGTTATACGTGAGATAATGCCCTGAAATCCCGGGTATCTATCTCAACTCTAATCTCTGCCGCTACAATTTTTATTTATTTACAGCCATTGAAGCCCCGGGGAGCATTACTATTCAGAAAGGACTACCTTAAATCTATGTATATACTACGTATGTAAGGTGTCCCAAGTAAAGTGTTCCCTGGCCATTTTGTAAAAGTGTGCAGAGCAGTGGCGGATTCACCAAGAGTGGGAGGCCAACCGCCCCCCCCCCCCCCCCCCCATACAGACGGTACTTTTTTTTCCTTAAAGTGTGTTCGAAAAAGATGCCATTGGTGAAAGTATTTTATTCAAAATATTGAACGGATAAATTTTTCATCAATAGCAACATTTGAACTTTTCGCCTGTTCAGTCTTATTTTTCCAAAAATCTTACCACTACTGCTTTTGGTAACGTCAGTAAAAAAAGTAAAAGTATAAACGAGAGGACAGACCAAAACTATAATAGTTCCTTCTCGCTAACCCCCGCCCTCCTCAGCCGCCCCTCCCCCCAACCGCTCAAGAAAAATCTAGATGCGCGCCTGACACACACAATGTTTTAACAATAACTTTCCATGTAAAAACCCAACCCCTCCGCCACTGCCAATATTGAATCCGCCACTGGTGTAGAGATGTAAACGTCATAATAACAAAACTTGGTTGTAAGTATCGAGGGTATTATTCTCTCTAGTTCCCGTAACCCCTTGTGGGGCATGGGCGGGAGAAGTACTTCACCTGATTTGAGACAACGATTGCAAGTGTACCTATAATTTAAAGTGGATTCCGAACTACTGAAATTTGCTTCGCAACCCCGATGGCTTGTTGTCAGCAGAATTTGATTTGGCATTCTCTACGAACTCCACGCTCACTTTTGTTGAACCCACCCTCCTTGCATTGATAAATCTTGACGTGTTTCACCCCGCATTGCTTGTTGCTTTTCATTGTTTGTCGGACGTGCTTGTCGATAACCTCGAAAGCCAATATCATTTTAACTTTAGAGCGGCCGATTTTGAGGCTTTGAATGATTATATTGGTGAGATTGACTTCCACACTTGCTTGTCTGGTGACGATATCGACAGTAACGTATCAGGTCTCTACGACGTTTTGTATAAAGCTTTTGGAAGGTTTGTTCCCTTAGTTCGGGTTAGAGGAATAAAAGGAATATACTTAGGAAAAAGTACCTTCGTGTTGACAGTGTCGACTCCTGGCAAGAATTTAGTGTTTGCCATGAACATTTTTTAAGCCGTTCTTGTTCTCTCTATGAAGAACACCTTCAAAGTTTAAAGAACAGATTATTCTCTGACCCCCGTGCATTTTTCGAATATGTCAACTTGAAGAAAAAGGTTGATAATTATCCATCAACTATGGAATTGGGGGAAATTTCCAGCAATGATTCTAATATTATTTGTTACTTATTTGCTGAATCTTTTAAGGGTGCATTTGAATCATCTGATTTCATCTCGGATAGTGGAAACTTTTCGCACATAAATACCCGAATTTTACCCATGGTATCAGTTCCATCTATCACGGAGGAGATCTTGTTTAAGCATATTACTGCACTTCCAACTGACTTTTCTAATGGTTCTGACGGGGTTCCTGCGGCAGTCATAAAGAAATGTTCTTCGGTGTTATTATGGCCTTTGCTATTACTATTCAGGAACTCTCTTTCGCGAGGCCATTTTTCAAGAGTGGCAAAAGGAGAGACATTTCTAATTACAGGCCCATTGCTAAATTGTCCTGCATTCGCTCTTCGAACAATTAATTCAATCCCAATTATCCGAAGTGTGCAAAGGCATAATCTCCACTCGACAGCATGGTTTTCTTCAGGGCAGGTCCACAGTTTCAAACTTGGTTGTGTTTGTTTCTTGCACAGTGGGCGGATTCATGGATGGTTGCCAAACTGACTGTATTTACATTGATTTTAGTAAGGCCTTTGATAAGTTATCTCACTCTATCATTTCTTTAAAATTGGCTAAGTTGGGTTTCCCGCCCTCCATTATTGTTTGGATTAAGTCATATTTATCTAATAGGAGTTATAGAGTGGGTTTTCGTAGTGCACTCTCTGAGGATTTTGTGGCTCATTCTGGCGTTCCCCAGGGCAGTCATCTGGGTCCATTGTTATTCATCTTATCTATTGATGATATTTTGTATTTGCTTCAATGATGTAAAATTCTTATATATGCGGACGATATTAAGATTTTTCTCCCAATCAAAGCTATTGCTGATTGTGAGCTTTTGCAATCAGAGTTGCACATTTTCTATGAGTGGTGCTGCAACAACAATCTTAAGCTGAATATTGAGAAATCTCCGTACTTTTCAGTACATGTTTGAGGGTACTGGTATAAAACGGGTGGAAGGGGTGAGGGACTTGGGAGTGTATCTTGATGTTAAATTGAACTTCATCTCCCATATTAATATGCATATGCTAGTCAGGTTTGGTCTCCGTTTTACGGATCCCACATTAAACGTATCGAGTCCGTCCAGCGCAGATTTGTGCGATCGGCCCTGCGTTCTTTGCCTTGGAATGACCCTCTTATTCTACCACTTTATGAGGAGCGCTTAGGGTTACTACAACTTTTTACCCTCGAGAAGCGACGTTGGGTTGCTGATTTGACATTTTTGCATCAGCTTCTTCGAAGAAAGCTAAACAGTGCTGAACTAGCTTCCATTGCCTAGAGAACTGTCCTATTCCCTACGCAATCGATCACCTTTACATATTGCTTTTTCGCGCACTAATTATGGCATGTTCGAGTCTATTAACCGCATGTGTAAGTCTGCTAATGATATTTGAGACGCTTTTGATACTAATATGGACAAAGTGATACTTAAAAGGAGCATCTACAATTTGTAATACGTTCTTTTGCTCACACTGGTTTTGGTCTTAATTTCTCGTTTTTGTTTGTTTTGCATTTTGATCCTTCTCTATTTGAATGGAAACACTATTATTATTATTATAAAACGCATGTATAGAGTCGTGAATATGTGTCCTCTTTTTGACCTGACTCTTATTAAGGATTTGTTCTAACGATCCCTGTGGTCTATGCACATCTGATTGTTGTGTGTGGGTTTATTTTGGTGTATTAACTGCTAATGTTTTTTTTTCATGTTGGTGTTGCAGCCCCATTCACCTCAATATATTGTTATATTTTGGCGAATAGGTCAAATGATTCTAGGCTTCTGCCTAAGATGTGCGCCTTCTGAGTTAGAAGGATTAATTCTATTTAGAAAACAAGCATGGGTCGCCGGCGGTGGGGTTCGAACCTGGTCCCTCCGGATAGGAAGCCAACACGTTATCACTTGCTCCACCGACGACTTAAGGATACATTTTGCCAACATTTTACGATTGTACGGAAAAAATTCATTATAACGTCATATTCGAAATTTCTTTCCCCCAATTGATTAACTTGAGATATGAAGGTTTTAATTATTTGTACCTCCTGGTACCTACACCTTCTATAAAAACAAAAGGGATACCCAAAATGAGCATATCATAAGCCGTGCTATTTTCGCCCCATCAAAATTGCATTAAAGAAAGACACGAAAAAGTACACCTTCCCTAATTTTAGAACTCTTCCTCTGTAGAGCTTGCAAGACATGCCGCTACAGAGAAAACTTCTCTTAATTACAGTCAATAGACTTAATGAAATCAAACCGTATTGAGCCATTACAACCATTGAGGAAACTCGAGGAAATCAATTAAGTGAAGTGGAAAAACAGGAAGTTGCGAAGACAGATTGAATAAATCATTCACAGTGCATTGTGAAAAATTTGTTTCGGCAAAGGTTCGACCATTAAGCTACAAATAAAGGATCCGGCAAGTCTCCCAAGATAAGCCCAGAAAATAACTGGAAAAATCACAAATCATTAATATTTGAAATTTAAAGTTGAACCACTTTTGAAAGGAAGCCCTAAATTGAAGGGTTTGCACTTCACAAAATTTTTATACAGAAAGGCATTGAGAAATGACATCACGTTATTTTCAGCGACGAAATTAAACTTAGACGGCTCTGATGGTTTTAAATATTTTTAACATGATTTGCGTCGTGACGCTGTATCAGAAAGGATTTAAGCTGCTTTCAAAGATGATATGCTGCCGGATATTAAAATATTCTTAAGGAACATTTTCATTACACTGATCGAGGACGTCTCAGCCAGAAGGACGAAAATTTACATACACGATTTTATTATCCTAATTTTCGAATGACATGCATTAAGAGAATTTATGAGGAAGAGTTGCCAGAAACTGTACGATAGCGAAGAGGAAGAGATTAAGGATACTCCGAATTAAAACAAAGGATTCTGTTAGCTTGGGCAGAAATTCCAAAAATTTTATAAAATTTTATAGATTCATTGCTTCGTAGATATGTATATCTGTAATTAAATCTAAGGGTTTTAAATAAGCCTGTTAATATTTAAAAAAGTAATTTATAATTCTTCCCATGTTACTCTGCAGTTCTGGATCGCTTTGGTTTCATGAAATCTTTTGATTGTGATTACCAGAATTTTTCTCTGTAGCATCATATTCAAGAGATGAGTTAATGATATTTCACACTACTGTATATATTTCATTTTATTTACATTGAGAACATTCATGTAAAACTAAATTGTTATGAACTCTGGTCAAGTTTTTGCGTTAATTAAAATTTCCTGCAATAAACTGAAGTGATTCTTTCTCGGTCTTCCTATCTCAGCCCCTCTATCCATCTTCTCAAAAATCATATTTTGTATACTAAAAATCAATAACGATGTATTACCATTTTTTATGAACGCAATTGCTTGTATCAAAACGTTATAAATTGACAATTTTAATGTATTTGTGTAATACTGTTTCATTGAAGGTTAATAATTTGTCTGCCTTGCGCATAGATCTCCCCCCCAGGTGAATCCCCATCCTTGCTGTTATATTTAATAAAAGCTCTACCTAGTGGTTCTAGAAATCCGGGGTGCAACAAGTATTGTGAAAAGCTGAGAGCTAATTAGGTATGATGTGTGCAACAGTAGGTGAGCATTTGTTTCTGAGTGCAGTGTAAAAACAAAGATCCAAACGAATAAAATATAAATTATGTGCAAATATTTATTTAATTGTGTCTTGCTTTTAATTAAAGTAAAAAATAATAAAAAAAATTTTTTGTGAAAAAGAAACTAAAAATTAAAATAGTTATTAACTAAAATAAGAAAAAATAGTGGGAAGTTGACATAATAGTAGTTATTTTGTTGCTGCTTAATTGTTCACCATTGTGTACTATAAAATACATATACCGACTTTATTATCATAGAAGGTAATTAAAATCGCAATAAAGTAATTTTTCTATTCTTACCTACAACAGGGGCGTTAAGAGTCTTATAATGGCTGTCATAATAATAAAGCAATTAATATTGGTTCATAATAATTGGTGAAAGTTAAACTTAGGAAAGGTACATACCTAGCGGAACATGTAGCATAGTGTGGGACACTTTCCTTTCAAACGTTTTTCTAATGCTTATTAAAAAAATTTAAATAAAATTTGTGCATATTTAGTGTGTATTTTGTGTATATTATTATATTATTAAAAAACATTATAAACGTTAAAGTAATTTCGACAAAATCGCAAAGTTCACAATACTTTTCCTACTTATCTTTTTTTATTATTATTATTTTATCCGATGCGTACTAGACATTTCGTGCGTGGAGTTGATTTTCAGTTAAGCGAGTTAGAATCTTATCTATCCTCTCGCACTAGGAGAGCCGCTCCTTGAGGTGACCCCCTTCTCTCAAAGTCGAGATGTTCTGGCTGACGCGTGTGTTTCCCTCCTCCTTTCTCAACTGGTCGTGGGACCGACTACGACGGAGTTTATGACGCTCTATGCCCCCACAAGATCCTTTAACAGAGAGATTATTATTTTATACTTATTTGTTTTGTAGGTTGTATAGAAATTAAGGAACTGGTAGATCTAGGCGAGAAACGAAACAAAATGTATGGGAGGGGATGGGGGTCTATCTTAACTCCCGCGCTAGAGTAGTTTGAAAGTTTTTTATAATAAAATCAACCAGTCTTACATTTTCACGCATATTTTCTACAGTTTTACTGTTATAGACGTTAATAATATCTCAGTTAACGGGTAATGTTAAAACAATGGTGTAAAGACTGTTCAATTTTGCTTTTGTATCGATGAATTGATTTAAAAAAAAACAAATTTTCGAACTGAAATTTTGTGAAGAAAAAATTATTTTTGCGTTTCAAACGGAAATATTTTGAAAATTTGGCCTATAATCATTTTTTATTTTCGGGTTTATAATATTGGCCAATGTGTTCTCTTTCAAAACGTTCTTACCTAACAATTCTAAGTACATAGGTAACTTAACATAAGCGCTGTGTGCTCTAGTCCATAGAGATCTTCTTTACCAATTTTTCTTAAACCAACTTCCTAATATCTATTTAATTCGATATATATTTTTTTTCTGATTTCCTATTTGTTACATTTCTTATGTTTTTTTTTACATTCTATATTTCATATTTGTTTATTTAGTTTTGTTTGTATTAATGATTAAATTTATTACTAACATTTTTTTCCATTTCAATAAGTTTCCATTTTCTTAACTCTTATTTGGTTTCAAGTTAACTTGAGTATACATTTCTTTTAAACAGAACAACTTTGATTACAAATTTTCTTTTTCAATATTATTCTATAGGCTTACACTTCCTTACTCTTATCTACAAGGTCCGAGTAAAATTAGCTTAGAAAATGTTCCGCGCAAAACGAACCGGGTGAGAATCTGGCCCAAAACAAAATCAGAAAAAAACTCCGTACAAAAACGACTTAACTACAAAAAGTAATGCAAAATTAATGCAGTAGTTAAGTCGTTTTTCCTCGAATTTTTCTCTGATTCGTTTTTGTCCGGAATCTTATGTGGTCCGTTCTTGCGCGGAACATTTTTTATGGCACTTTTGCTCGGGCCTTGTAGATAGGTCATTTCTACTCTCAGCCACTTCAGTACATGTTTTATAAGCCATCGTTGTTGGCATCGAATGCATCCTGGTACAGGTATTCTGTTGTACAGGTGCTCAAGTGTCAATCTTGTAGGAGCTGTCTTAGTCTCATCAACTTGCTGGTCTCTACTCTAGTCTTACTTGAGTGAGGGGTATGATAGTGGGGTTGTTTTGCTCCAAAAGCTACGTATAAATGCGCCATTTTGGCCATTTTGGAGTTCTCTTGCAGAACTCTGTTCCCAAGCCGCCTGATAAAGGCTTACGTTTGGGGGACACAAATTGCTTCTGATTCACCTGCCGGTCTTCTGGCCTCTTGATCCGCCGTTTCATTGCCAGGGATCCCCTGGTGACCAGAGATCCATTCAATCTTTATACAATAAAGGTATACCGAATACATAGGATTAATGGTTCTTCATTTGATTGATTTTTAATTGCATTTACACAGCCTTTTGAGTCTGTCAAAATCATTGTTTCCCCTTGCGACTTCCGCTGCATTTATGACCAAAGTAATTGCTTTAAGTTCAGCCTCAAAGACCGAACTTGGCTTCGCCCTGTCTGTATATATGATGTGCTTGCTTTTATTTTAATTTAGAGCTCCCAGATATTATTTTCTGTGGCCGTTCGACTTATAAGTTTATCTGGTCCTGTATCTGTTCGTCTCCGAATGCGTAACACCAAGGAACATTCTGCGGGGAATATCAGGGACGGGGTTAGCGGTAGCACTAACTAAAGTATTTTTTGCGTCCTTAACCGCGTTGTTTGGTGTTGGTCTTCCTTCCCCATGTCTTTGTATATATTTGTCTATTGTTTTCCTTGTAGTCCTTTTGGCGACATGTGATGTCTGCTGTTAAATTGACCCTTGCCTTTATGGTTCGGTCCTCTATGCGAATTATCGCAAACTCTATAGTTAGCGCTGGAATTGGGGTGGTTTTTAAAATATCTGTCGCTGTTCGTTTAGTCCTGTTGAGTTTTATCTGTAGAAAAAATATGTATGGGACGCGGTCTATCTTCACCCCCTCCAAGCTATAGGTGTTTGAAATTTCTTTGTGATGAAATTAACCAATCTTACATTCTAACGAATATTTTCTACAGTTTTAATGTTTTAGACGTTATTAATATCTCAGTTAACATGTTATGGTGTTAGGGACTGTTTAATTTTTCTTTTGTTATAACGAATGGATTTAAAAAAATTTATTTTTAAACTTAAATTTTGTGAAAAAAGTCAACTTTTGCATTTCACGCGGAGGTATTTTGAAAATTTACTCTATTATTGTTTTTTTTATTTTCGGCTTAAAATAAGGGTCAATGTGTTCTCTTTCAAAAGTAATTTATCATACACAAAAATCTTTTACCTTTCCCAAGTTACATGACCAAACGTACAGCTCATACCTGCCATTCTATCTGTCTCCTAAATTGTTCATCTTTTTACTCTTTGTGTTAAAATTTGGGAGTCCTGAAAAGAATTGAATGCACAGAAGAACTCTTTTTCTCATGGATGTTTTAAGTATATTGCTAGCTTTTTTTATTTTATTTCCGGCTTCTAAAATAATTGTTATGAGTTTATTGCTTACTGCAACTTCTACTAATTCTCTTATGGTCACTCACAAAGTGAGGTGAAAGTGGGTTGAAGTCGGGAGAACGAGCCAGCCAAGGAAAGTACCATGCCGTATCCACGTACCCCTGTACTTTTCATTCAACCACTGAAGTATGTTTCTTTCGCAATGAGCTGGTGCTCTGTCATGCTGATGAGACATTTTCTTGTACAGGTGACACAGGAAAGGAAAAAGGAGTCCTTCTCTTCGTAATGTACTCGTAGTAGGACCAGTCTTTCTTGCCTCAAAAATTCTCCTCTTCATTTCCCCTCAAATTGGCGCAACTTTGAAACGCTCTTACAAAGACACGTTAGGTTACCTTCATTCTGGTAATCGCGGGTGAGATTCATACTCTGCTTCAAGGGAATTGCCGCTGCTAAATCCGTACCAGGAAATTATGACCGCGAATTTTTCCTTTGTAAATTGCACTATTTTCAACTATTATTTGCAAACTACAAAACAACTTCATACTTTGAAATATTACGTGCTATTAAAACTGGCACTGCATTTGCATCTCATTTCGAGCTGGTAAATTTTCCGTATTGCGGAAGGGCTCCTTTATAGTTCCTGTTCATAAAAACTGTCATAAGAATATTATAGCTCATTATAGACCAATCGCGAAGTTATCCTGCATACCCAAGTTATTTGAATCGATAGTGTATTCGCAGTTTATTGAGCGCTGTCAAGGTTTAATAATCACCCCCAATCTTTCTTCATCAACGGGTTCTTGGTCAACGACATTATTTCAGGTTTCCAACGAGGCATGCAGACAGACTGTATATACACGTATTTCAGTAAAGCCTTTGATAAACTCCCTCACTCCGTGATCGTATTTAATCTCAAGTGGCTCCACTCGACTTAGTTTTTTCCTATCTAAGAGACAAGACATATCGTGTACCGCTCCGTGTATCTACATCAAGAATTTTCAGAGTTTCATCTGGTGTGCCGCAAGGTAGTCATCTCGGCCCTCTACTATTCATTCTTGTTATTGATGACATTACCCATCTGATCTCGCACTCTAATGTTATGCACTACGCATACGCAGTGAAGATCTTCTCCAATGTTAAGGGCGGTGGTGACGACGCCCTCATTCAAAAGGGCATAGACACGTTCCTGGGGTAGTGGTACGAGCAGAATGGCTTACATCTCCATTTTGATAAATGTGAGGCTTTGTCTTTGACTTGACTATAGCTTTGCGGGCAATGGCTTGGTTTAATCTTAAGCTTTGGAAAACGTTGGTCTAGAGCAGTGATGTCCAACCCTATGCCCGCGGGCAAATGAGCTTTTGAGCTTTTAAATTCATATATACAGTTATTTGGCTGTATTCGGTTTCCTGTTTTCGCATTTTTTAATCGTTAAAGCATACAAAAGTTTAAAAAAATCGTCATATTTAAGTAGTTTTGTAAGCACTTATACAATGTCTTAAAATATACTATCTTTTGCAAACATTTTAAGGATCTAAATTACAGAAACAGTACGAATTGCTTTTAAAGCTTTTAAGCATTCCTCACATTAAGTAGTGTGAGTTTGGCCATCACTGGTCTAGAGAGTTCTCAGATTTACCAAATTTGATTCATTGGTACTGCTCCTTAGTTAGACCTATTCTAGAAAATGCATCTCAGGTCTGGCCGTTCTACTACGCTATTCATTCCAAGCGGATCGAATCACCGACACCGACCTCCGTTTGTTCGGTATGCCCTCACTTGGGAAAAGACACAAAGTCGCTGATTTGGTCTTTATTCACCAGATCTTGAACTCTAATATAGATTCGGGTACTCTTGTTAGCAAGGTTTCCTTCAAGCAGTCCCAAAATAATCTCCGAAGAGTGCATTTATTGCATGTTGACCCATCCAGATCAAATTAACGCACTTAAGTACTATCTATTATCTCTGCTACCGTGACTATCTTTTATGCATATTATGTGCTGAGTTTCCTTACTTGTTTTCTTCCTATTCCTTCCTTTTGCTTGTTGGAATAGCAGCCTCATTCCACCGTTTTGATGGAATTGATGGTCAATTAATTCTTGGTTCTTACCAAGAAATGCGCCTTCTGTTTTACAAAGGTTAATTCTACAAAAAAAAATTACTTGTGTTTTAACTGACAGGTTAAGAGTAAAAATGACGTATCTACAAGATTCCGAGCAAAAGTGGCTTAGAAAATGTTCCGCGCAACATTGAACCACGTGAGATTCCGGGCAAAAACGAATTACAGAAAAACTCCCGGCAAAAACGACTTAACTACTTAACTCCTTTAACTTTGCGTTACTTTTTGTAGTTAAGTTGCTTTTGCCCAGAGTTTTTCCCTGATTCGTTTTTGGCCGGAAACTCACGCGGTTCGTTTTTGCACGGAACATATACTAAGTCACTTTGCTCGGACTTTGCAGATACGTCATTTTTATTCTCAGCCTATCAATTATCAGAAAGAAAAGAAAAATATGTGTTTTTAATCTCCATTTATGTCCCTTCAATTCATAATAGAATGTTTTGAAAAAAAAACTCTTTTCTCGTAATGATAATTATTTGAACTTACGGTTGCCGGCAAAAACCTAATAGTAGTACTATTGAGGAAAAAAAAGATCCTATGATGAACTAAAGCTAATTTTATATAAAATAAGAAGGTTTTTTCGATTTATTTATATATTTGTACTCAAATTTTTAGTCAGTTTTTCGAGGACATCTAACGTGCGTGTATAGTAGATATATTTTTTTTTAAATTACCTAAAAAAACTCGTTTATGGTTTATACACGATTGCACTCCTGCCCATTTCTCGGTTCAGGTGTGACAGTAACTGAACGAAGCTTATGGAACGAGATGGATTGGACCGTGTTTGGCCAGAAGATCCCCTGATCTGAATACAAATACTGACTTTTATCTATGGAGTCATTTAAAGGACCGTGTCAATGGTTCAGAAATAAGATTAGTAGAGCAATTGTGGCAAAAAATCTGTACAGCTTGCGACCAAATCAGAAATAAACCTAGACTTGGAGGTGTCATCAAAAGGTCTCTTATTTCGAGAGCAGGAAAGTGTGTTCTGCAGGATGGGGCCCACGTAGAACACTTAATTTAAAAATAGCATTTCTCGAGCAGCATAAAAATGTTAATAGCTTTTGAATGGCTGCAGATATCGAGTTACTCCTTTTGTTGTTGTAAAGAGCTTTCTGAGAGCCTTTTAAGGTAAGAAAAAAAATTGTGTACAAATTGGTGTACACATTTTACAGGATCAAGGATAACATACCAACATTATGTGCAAAATTTTCCCAATATTCAGGTTTTTTTTAAGTGGATTATGGGTACCATTAGAAGGGATAAAGCTTTTAAAAAAGCTGTAAATGTTGGTCTTGTGATGTCCTTGAAAAGACTTACAAGTAATTAATCAAACAACATACACATATATACAGGGTGTTCGGAAAATGTGTAGGAAACGCTATACCAATGGGTTCTTTGAAGTGTCATGTTCAAAATTTTCGTCCATACCCCCCCCCCCCCCCCCCCCAAAAGGAACACCCTTCCTCTTCACAATCGCCTTTAAAAACTTTGGTTCCTTCAAAGGAAATTTCGTTTGGGGGGGGGGGGGCGAGTATGGAAGAAAATTTTGAACAGGACACTTCGAAGAACCAATTGGTATAGCGTTTCCTACACATTTTCCGTACACCATGTGAATATGTGTATGTTTTTTGCTTAACGAAATGGAAGATAAAGAATTATGTGACAGGGAGGATATTAAAAAACTCATTATCGAATATGAAATGTTTAAAGCGCTTTGGGGTACTACATAGTTCTCCGAAATATCATGATAGAGTAGAAAGGAGTGAAAAATTTGGAACTCATAATGAAATTTTCTGTCATTCGCAAGAAATTCCGCATTTGTATCGGATCTTCAATTTTTCATTCACTAATAATTTGTTTAAATGCTCCACACGCTTCCCTTTTAAATATCCACCTTCGAACCCACAGACGTTTCGTCCAAGTACCGATAATATCTTTATATTCATCACTATTTAATAAAACTGCCGCAGCAGCTACCTTTTTCTTTGGCGGTCTCACCTTTTATGATAGGCTATGCGAGTGCTATCTGTACATATAAGTACTGAAGGGTTTGAATTTTCTTTTTCAAGTATAAACCGTGTCGATAGTTGAGGTAACCGAATTTTCTTGAATTTTATTCATGTAATTAATCGCTTAAATTCAATGTAGCAGATGTAAACCTTTTTGCAATTTTTGTGGCAGTTATTCAGCTTAATGTAAACCATCAAGCAATATATTTATTCATTTATATAAAGGGAAAGTAATTCGAAAATCTATGACACGTCATCATTACGTGGATTATAGTAGATGGTCGACTTTTATTGTAACTCTTAAAAAAAACGCAAAAATTAAGGAATAAAGAAATGAACAAAAACCACCAAGAAAATGTTGAAGATTAATAGAATTAAACAAGAAAAACAGTTGATTATGAATATATTTGCAGAAAAAATTTATAAATTATAAATTTATAAATGCTTAAAGTACTCTAATGCTTTCATCTTGAAACCCTGACAACCCCGAACTGCACGAATGTTAAGCGGAAAATCGTTCCATACCCTGGCATCGTGTACGAAAACAGTGCGATACTCTACTTGAAAATTAAATCTAGGAAGCAATAATACATAGTTGTGTCCGCCTTGATGATAAAAACTCAATATGATCACTAAGGTACTTAAGACTTAGGTTGTTAATTATTTTGTGCATCATGATGCAAAGTCTATACTTTGATAATTATCAAAGTCACATCCATATATTTGCTTAGAAAACGTATATATATATATATGATCATATCTTCTAAAATATCCCTTGCACAGTTGTTGAACGCTACATTAAGCCTTCTACGACATGAGCTATCGACATTACAGTAGAAAAAGTCTCCATATGTCCAAATAGGCATCAGCAAAACCTTAACAAAGGACAAGTACAATATCATTAACATATATGATAAAAAGGAAAGGACATGGAATTGTTCCCTGTGGAACACCAGAGTAAATTGGAAATTCTTTTGACAAGACGTTTTTGAATATTGTCACTTACTTTCAATTGGTTAAATAGGATAAAACAAGATTTGCAGCCGAAGGACTAAATTTAAACTGCGTAATTAGTTTCTAATGAAGAATAGAGAAATCCACAGAGTCAAGCGCTTTAGAAAAGTCTAATAGACATAAGATTGTAGCCTAACGTGAGCTCTGCAATTTGTTAGTCAATGAACTACTGCTAATCCTGGAATTGGATGGCTGTGAGGGTATGAGATTGCTGTAGCTGTCTCCGGAAATTGCTTCTCTGCGCTCACGGACCTCATTCATTCGCCATCTAAGTGGGCAATGAGGTGCGGGTTACAGGTGAACCCCAAAAAGAGTCATGTAAAGCCTCCGTTTTTAAACGGCACTTGATTGGCGTTTACAGCTGAAGTTAGATATTTGGGCGTTATCCTGGCTACTAAGCTAAGCTGGAAACCGAACATCAATGAGAGGGTTAAGAAAGCAACAGTAGCTCTTTGCTCTAGTTAAAAGATGGGAGTGGAAATGGGGTTTCCACCCTAAGCTAAACCCCTGGCTCTATGTGGCAATTATTAGGGCAATCCTGCAGTATTGGGTAATTGTGCGGTGGCCATCTCTGAAAAAAAAACCACGAACCTTAGTATTCTAGGGAAGGTTCAGAGAGCAACCTGCATCTTATTAGCGGAGCATTGCGGACGACACCCACTGCAGCTCTGAAAGTACTTCTTCTACTATCTCCCTTAGGTTTCGTAGGCAAGGAGATGGCTGTAATCGCTACCCTTGGACCCACAGACACCCCTTACTGGTCCAAAGGTCGGGTAGGACACTCTACAATTTAGAACTGCTTATCACTCTCGTTATACCTTACCCAACTTTTCCTTTGCCAAGCGATTCAGATCAACGATTCTAACCAAAGTAGACTGGAAATATACTGCACTGCCTTTTGCTAAATCCGCATAGATTTACACGGACGGTTCGAAGCTGCAGAGCAACTTAGAGGGCGGGACTTTCTCAGAAAAGCTTTCGCCTTCCGGATTATTGTAGTGTATTTCAGTCTGAAATAATGGCAATCCAAGGAAGCACTGATTTGGCCGAGGAGAAACAACATACTTGAAAAGGATATCTATATCCGGACGGACAGTCGCACGACGGTGGTATCCCTAGAATATATCTCAACTGTCATTAGCTGTCGATCTTACCTAAGTGAGTTAGTGGTGCAGTACCATAATAAACGTCTGTTAGCTTCCGGGCACAGTGATATTCCAGGGAATTGTGTTGCGGACGAGCTCGCTAGATACTGAACCGGATAAAGCCTTCTTGGAGAAAAAAATTCGATTTTACTATGAAGACCCCTTTAAGAAAGTAGAGAACTGTCGCTGATTTAAGACTAGAGATATTATGAATTTGATAATTTTAATAGATTTCAATACATTTTGCACCTTTCCACCTGCCACCGTATTACCTTCGTGTATACTACAATTTGTATGATGAATTTCAGATCCACCACTTATTTCACTTTACTTTCGCAATAATGCTTCGAAACTGTTGGTTTTTTCGATCACTGAAAAAGCCACGTACATATGTAGCTACAGAAAAAAAACCTTGACAGAGGTAGATTGTATTTTTGCAGAAATTTATAAACTCAACTATAAGTTGGGCCAAAGCTTTTCATTCATGGCTTGGGAAGTGTTCAGAGGAGGTTTTGGTCATAGGCGAACGTTATGGTTCTTTATTAATAATTCTGCATATTTGAAATTAAAAAATTAAACAAAGAGAATTTTAATAAAACGTTTATTCAATTCCGTTGTTGACTATTTTGCCTTTCTCAAATACCTCAGTCTAAAATCCTTTGTCACGACGAAATGCATCGTATTTTCTTCCTCTTCCAAATTACACATAGAGCATAAAGAACACGCATTTAATCCTAATACACCGTCCCTGGTCCTAAAGATTATGTTGACCCTGCTTAAACTATTGCTGTCACAGAAATAATTATCACCGGACAGGGTGTACAAGCTGCTATATAAACCATATTTGCATCCCTTTTGTTCATCTTCCAGTGCTTTATTAAAATTCCAATTCCTTAGGCTATTTATTATAAGTTCAAAGTGGGTCCTTCATTGATCCACCCTAAGCGGCATAATCTCCGTACCAAATATCTCAACTAAATCGCCACATTCTTTATACCAGTATATCTTTTTATCAACCACAACCTTTTCAAACGGGTCGCAGCAGATTTCAGTACGTGTATGTAGTCTTAAGGTAAACACGTGCATAGTATCTAAACCAGTCTCTAAGGTTCACATATATTAGGGGTGCTGTGGGGCAGATGACGAGTTTTTTAGGAAGAATTTTTGGAGTTTCTCTACTTACTCATAGTATCTATACTTGAACACCGTAGCATAACACTGCCCTAGCCACCACATCGAACACCGCAAGCTGAATGCGATACGTACAGCCTTTATTTATATATGTAAATATTTTTTAGAAAATATTTTCCAGTATTTAGAAATGAACAAAAACTAATTATTACAAAAATTAATATTGAAAATAATGTGTTTTTGTAGGATTTTGCGGTGACCACTTCAGGTCCAAGTCGTTTGTCTGAAACAAAAAAATTATAATGATTTTTTAGTTTTGGGTCTGGAAAGAATTAGCCCTAGTGCGAAAGCAATTATACCTTTAAAATATTATTTTAAACAATGTGATAATCAACAGATCCACTAAAATATTTCTTGCAACAATTTTTATTTTTAGGAATTGGGCAAGATGGACAAAGTAAGAACCGTCAAGAACTGACGATTCATGCCTAGGAATAAGTGAAATGTGCTCAACAAGAGATTGGTTCCCGAAATAAATAAAATAAAATAAGAATAATAAAGGGAGTAAAATAATCCGATCGGCGCAGATTACAAACAAATCGAATGCAGTCATTGACGGCAACTTCTGCCCTGCAAGTTTTTTTTTTACGATGTGGCCAAAGCCTAGAGGAAAACCCTTTGATGCGTTAGCATGGCTTTTTCCGAAAGGGCATTATGGTAAGGGGAGTGAGGAAACTTGAATGTCTTATTTTTGCATTTCTACGAGCTAGACAACAGTCCAAAAATGGATTGGATTCTTTAGTTCAATTTTAAAAACCCACGGGGAGACCTGGTCTCGAACCCGGGAACTATGGCATGGTGGCCGTGCCGCTCAAACAATTGATCCAACTCCGTCTCCAAAGTTGAGTCAAGTTTTGGGTAAATTAAGCTACGATATGTAAAAAAAAGCAAAATAAAACTTCTAAACAATTTTAAGCGCAGTTCAGGAGGTAGTACATCGACAGACAACCACAGCCTTCTCAATCCACCGAATATACTTCCAAAAGTAGCACTGATGTGATCGCAACACTTCAAAGAGATATATGCAACACCACCAAACTATTAACTTAAGTTAAAAAAGACAATATACTTTTATTAAGAATAACATATAATTCAATTATCCTAAGGGTTGTGTTGCCATATACAGCTATACTTTGGGACTTACTAGCATTTAGTATGAGGTGCAGAAACCATTATTGTTTAACAACCAAGCAGAAATCCTCTCGAGGTCATTATTAACTCTAGCAAATAAATCCTGCAATAATCCAACCGGTCTACTCAGATAAAGCTTAGGTTCATCAGCATAAAGATGAAGTTGAACATCTTTGGCTGCCGTACATATAAAATAGTACATATAAAATAATACATATAAAATAATAAAGGTCCAAGAAAAGACCTCTGCGGAACTCCTCGACATAAAGGTAACAACGATGAAAACTTGACATCAGGTTAAACCTGTGTGTGAGAAAATTACTTATCAGGGCTGCGGCAAAAGTAGAGAAACTGAATTTACTATAATCCTTTTTAAGCAGAACCAAAATACCAACCAATTCCGGCTCAAGTACCATTTGAAGATCCGTTGATACCTTCAATAAAGCAGATTCGCAGCTATGCCTCAACCGAAAAACAGGTTGAAATCTACCTAAAAGATCATTACAACTCCATTAATTTGAAGCACAAACATTTTTTCCAATACTTTACCAAGAAAACTGAGTATGCTAATAGGCCTATAATCGGAATGCAAAAGGAATGGGGGGGGGGGGGGAGAACTAAGATGACATTAGACAACAGTTTATTATATCAAGAATATAGTGAAATACATGGTAATAGTAGTTTAATGAAGCGCGGATTTATTTCATCAGAGCCAACAGCATTTAATAGAACACATATATCCTCGTAGTAAATGCTCGTAAGTTTTCTCCGACTACCTTGTCATAGGGAACTCGTATCGACTGCCGGACCACTGCAGCGTGTTTCAAGCAGAGGTTCAGGCCATTGAAAGGGCGAAAACAGTACTGCTGTTGCACAATCACCTACAAGATCGTTGAGAAATTTGCTTGTATATCGATAGTCAAGCGACCATCAAAGCTCTCGACTCAAACACGAGTAAAACACTGCTGGTGTGCATATAAAGGACCGGTTTCGAGAGCTTGCGGCTCTACCCAGGGTGATTATAAGCTGGGTACCCGGCCATGGCAATGTGGCAGGTAACAAGGCAGCCGATGTTCTGGCGAAGGAAGGTTCGCAGATGAACGCTTCATAAATAGACAGATCAATCGGCCGGCCTCTAATCTCAGTAAAAAGACAAATCGACCTAAAAGCTGTTCAGCTTGCCGAGCGCAGGTGGATCGGTCTGTCAACCTGCCGCTTGTCAATAAGAATGTGGCCAGAGTGGAACAAAAGAAGAACGGCGTTTCTCCTGAAGGAGACCCTATGGAATCTCCGAAATATCTATCCGAAGTATCAACACTGTCTTTTTGGTAGTCGTGCAGTCCGCGTATTCCTACCAATGATTTATGTCAGAGTTACTTGAACGAGGAGCAGGTTGAAAGCAGTCAGCATTTGCTTTGCGAATGCCCTGACAAGAGAAGGCTTCAGGCCCTTGGAAAGTACTTCCTTAATGGAGGAAGAAGAAGAAGAATAGTTCGCCAGTGGGAAGCTCAAGGACTTAACCAGGTTCCTAAATAGCAGCGGCTGGTTCAACTAATCACTGCATGGAAGTGCAAGAGCGATCCAGATTGAGGTTCCTTTGAAGTGGTAACACAACGGAGCATATCAAGGTCTATGTGAAGTCGACTGGTTTACTACCGTGGGCCCCCAACTAACCTAACCTAATGCTCAAGATAATCAATACATTGGAATGCAAATGTAACAGATCCACATTGATGTACACGAGATAAACTACTCACATCAGACGTGCCAGATAACGTATCAACCTGCCGTGAAAAAGACGCAATTCCAGGAGGGCAAGAGAAAACAGGTTCTTTTCGTCAGGATCCAGATTACACTCTGCAGCGGTTTCCTTGTCGATGCCAAATCGGTTCAGATTATCCCAGAGGGTTTTTGGAGGCAGATTAGAATGGAGCCTGGAAGCAAATTAAGCACGCTTAGGCAAAGTAACTCTATTTCGTGGAGCCCTATACAGGTGTGATGATAGATCTCACCTAGCCAAACAAAATATTGTATGGAAGGAGAGGGAGAGGGGAGGGGGAGAATTTCAACGGTTTGGGAGTTACAGGGTGATTCATTAATTCCAAATTTTCATGGTTTGCACATCGCTCTTATATTTTTATCTTTTGATTAACCATTGCAGGTATAGTCACTTACAAAAGTGAAAGAAATTAAAATTCAACATTTTTACAAATTTGTTCCGAAATTAATGTAATTAATACTTCTGGTTTTTATTTATATAAAATTTCCCCATCTCATTACCTTTCCAAAAAGGTGTAACGTGTCCACGTAGAGAAAGGATGTAGAAATTTATACGTAGACAACCTATCGTGGAATATTGTAAAAATCTGCAATTTAAAGGAACTAAACTCATAATAAACATAAAATCCTTTTTATTATTCAAAATGTATTACAATTAATGTATTATGTTACTCCGCCACTTTCGATGCATGACAATAACCTGCTTCTAATTCCCTGTTTAATGTGCATTGTAGCCAACCTCTCCCGTACCTTCATCGCTGTAGTCCCAATTCTGCTAAATAGTTCGTCTCTTTCGGAAATAGATCTTGAATAAACTTCATCCTTCATTGTTTTCTATAAAAAAAAACTTCAATGGAGTAAGATATGGAGCTCCAGCAGGCCGAGGATTCGGCTCACCTCGTCGAATCCAGAAAATTTTTCATTTAATATTACTCACAATGTTGGTAGTAAGCACTGGGGGTTGCATCGTGTTGATAAAACATTGCCCTAAGATTATCCGGAGGGATGTCCTCTAGTAGATTAGGTAGTGTATTTCCCAAAAATCCGCATGAATTTGGCTTTTCAGCACTTGTGGCAAAATGAGTGGTCCTATTAAATGGGTTTCGATGATACCAGCCCAAATATTGGCTTAGAATTTTGACTGAGTTAGTTTCCGATCACGTCTGAAGGTTCTGGAAGTTTGTGATACTATCCCCGGTGAACTGCGACCCATCCATACACAGAATTCGACCCACACCCCGTTATCAATGTCGCATTCCAAAAACCAAATGCAACATTTTAGTCTTTTCTCGGAATCTCTTTCCAGTAGTCCTTGGATTGGGTTATGCTGATATGAACGTCACACTGCTGGATGAATAACCCTCCAAACCTTAACTCCTAATCGTCTTGCGACTCGTCTCGGGCTCGTTTCAGGATCTTGCTCGACGAGGGTGATTATTTACTGCTCGACGTCTTCCGGTGTTTCAGATCCGTAATTCTGCTGTTTAAAGTTACACTTCCGGTTTGTGTTGACCTTCCGTAAATCCGCGAAAAAAACCCCTCTTTGGGGTGCACGTCGATTAGGGAATCTCCTTTTATATTCTATTACAGCTGCTTTTTCGTCTCAGTTTAAATTATACTAAGAATTTTATATCTTTTTTGCATCAATAATCAAAATTAATTACTCCTGTACCCTAAACAAGCATTTTCAACACTTTGACTTAAAAATTTTATTTATTTAAAGAATTTCCTAATGACTGTACCTGCAATGATAGAAGTTAGGTCAACATTGTTAAAAATTTTGGGAGGGTCATTGGGATAGTAGTTCTTTGGCGTTTGTTTGATGTCTCTGCATTGAGTAGCTCAAAAGATAAAAATAAATTATGAAAATTTGGAATTTATTCCCCTGCCATAAAATTTTTGTTCACATACAAATATGAGATATGTTGCATCAACTAAAATAAGTAGGTTGGTCATTTACAGTATTTAAATGTAATAATTGTCTTACAGACCAAACTCTGCAACTAAAAAATCCCTGCTAAGTGCATTTACATTAAAATCGCCACCCACTATACTATCACTCTATCCATTTAACATATTATCCGGTACAAACAGCACACAAATATGTTCAAAAATACGACCAGAAGGAAATTTAATCCGCTTAGAGATTAAATTGCTTTTAACATAAATGGCAACCCCATCACCACAACGAGTTTTTTTTTGTCAGCACGATGAAGTTCGTAGCCAGGTGTGGATAGATATGATGAAGGGATGCTGTCATTCCGCCATATTTGTTATTAGAATCAAAAAATATATCAACGCATCCCATCAATTATCCTATTACTCCTTGCAATAAGTGTACAAATGTTCAGACCCTAAGACTGTTTACAGAAAATCCCGAGCAATGATCTTGCCCTGTCTATCCAAAATTGAGATATAACTGAAATTTTCAAACACTTTTGGTATCTTTGAGGATAAAAGTGGTTACAGAAGTAGCAAAAAGTTTTGTAGCTGAAAGTTATTATGCTTCTATTTAAAAATCGGTTAAAATTTGTTTATTTTTCAAAATATTTGTTCTACTTATTCTGCTTACAAAATTTTGATCCAAATTCTGCTCTTTTTTAAACAAATAAAGGTTATCATTTAAAAGATACAAAAACAAATAAAATACTTTTGACAAAACATAAACTAATATCAAACAAAAAGAACTTAAAAAACAACAACTGGCCCGGTCGTACTAAATTGTTTTAATATATAAATCAGCCTGTCTCACGACGGTTTGAACAGATCATGTACGAAATAAAAAGTCAGACAGACTGAAATTTTAACTGCTACAATACTTAATCCAACTATGAAATCGAGGTCGCATAATTAAGAGTTATCTCTTTCTAGTTCCCGAAACCCCTTACAACGGCAACGATTGCAACTGGACCTTTAATTTTAAGTGGATTCCGAACCACTGGAATTTTCTCTGCAACCGTCATAGCCTTTCTATCGTAATCTGTTGTCAGCAGAAAACAATCATGGGTCTCCTCGCGCCGGAGGGATTCAAATGTGTAACCTCGGAATTGGAAGGCCGACATTTTATCACTTATGCCACCCACGACTTAATTAAGAGTTATAGACTCAACTTGTTTTGAGTTTGTTACATTACAATGTGGATAGCTTTTCGTTTTTCCTTGCTACCTTACCTGTTTGAGTTTTCAGAAGCACGACGTCATATTGAGACAGCGGTCTACCTGTCACTGTAAAAGCTGTTTTCTCTGACTGCCTCTCCAAGGGGTTTTGCTAGAAGATTTCCTTCACATCAATGCTCGAAAAAAAGTGAGTGCCTTGCAGTCGTCCAAACAAGCTGTGCATATAAAGCAAGGAATACGCGCCTTTCTTAGTAACAACGTTCACCTTCCAGGAATCTGAGCAGAAGTCTGACCTTACCAGGCTTCCATACGAGTAAAACCGGATAATTCCAGGGACTATTGGATTTTTCAATTACTCCTAACTCCAACATACGGTCCAGGTTTTTATACATGAGTTGTTTGGATGGCTGGGTAAATGGGATATTTCTTCTGTTTAATCGGCAAGACATCGCCGGTATCAATTACATGCTCTTCTAGGTGGATCTTGCCCAAGCCTAAAACTATAAAGGATGAGAACTGCCCAATAGCCGTGTGAAGTTTTGTTCTGTCATGATTATTCAACTGGTGAAAAATCGTGGCCACAGTTGAATGCGTTGGCGCAGAACCGAACTAGGCAGACAGTAGGTGTAGTAGACGATCTATGTTCACAAGAGGTTAAATAAATCAGAAGAAGATAGAGTTCGTCTCAGTCGGAGAAAAGGGCTGTTTCATGGGGGAAGAAATTGTGGCTGTTGCAAGTTGCAAGAGTCTACGCCAAAATAAAATGGATTGCTTAAGTCAAGACAAGATGAAGAGCTTAGTTCGCCCATGAAAGGTGACGGCAAGCTTTACTGTGCTTGTCAAAGTATTAAGTTTTAAGACTGAGCGTTGTACAAAGTCTAAGTATACATGAACTGGACAACTCACGCTAGCGACACTTGCAAGCAAGCCCAGTATTGCCTTACTCCCTATTTGTACCTTTACGTAGGGAAAACCGTCGTTCTGATTTCATATGATCGTAGCAACTACCGATTTTCAAGTCTTCCTTATGGGATGTTTTCTCTCTCTAAATCTTCTCCATCACGGTCTTTTATGATTGGGCGGAAATGTCACTGCCTTAGCGAAAACAATAGCCGACATTTTATCCTGACCGTAATTAAGGTACCAAGTTCGAATTCCACCAGTGGCGACGCGGTGTAGGTCGACTTGCCATCAGTGTCTCGGATTGGGTGAAGTTCTTCTGCCGCCCCAAGGCTACGAGGAATCACGGAAACTATAAGGAGAGAGAGAGAAGTCGAAAATACGACTGCGTACTATATTATAATTCGTTTGGCTTTCATATAAGGACATGCCTTGCATCAGATAGAATGGATTGGTCTGGTATTACATTCTCGATGGCGTGGGTATGTCTGATTATATTTTGTCATGGTAGAAGGAATCAAGGGGTGGTCGATGTCACTTTGCTTACCATCTTCATTGAGTAAGGTTCCCTGGGTAGTCTACTTGCCCTGTAGTTTTCCGGGAGACGTTTCGGACAATTGGTTAAACATTTCCTGGATGTCCACAGTTGCAGTATAAGAGTCTCTGGTCTCACTGGGGTAACTACTCCTTAGTTCCAGCAAGTCGGTTGACAGCATCTGGGAAGCGCCTCAATTTGTCTATCTCACACAGGCCACTATCCGAAGTCATTTAATATAACGTGACTGTGAATGAATCCAAGGAAAATTAAGAACATTATACATACCCGAGTAAAAATAAGACTCGCCCACTCCTAGCCTGAAACAGGCACACACAGTGTCAAAGCGCCTGAATTGCATTCAAATGAAGCACGATACGACTGATTAAAAATTACATCTTTACAAATGCCAGCCCGCTGCACGCACGTATAAAGAAAAGACTCACAAAATAGTTCAAATCAAGCACGGTACGCTCACACTTTTTCTAGACTAAAATTTAAAATGAAAATAATTAAATTATTTTCGTAGAGTAACTCATTCGAGACCGACTTCTGAAATAACAAAACTATCTGCACTGTAGTCGGCAACGTTTCTGCAGTTGAGTCTTATATTTACTCGGGTTAATAAAGATTATAACTTAAACTAGAAAACATAAGAATAAAAATAATAATCTTCAGGTAATTGTTATCATTATTATTGTCATGACTCACCTTGACAGTCGTGGCCTATTGGAAAAAATTTTAATGTCAGGTGGCCCCACACGGTTAACACATGTCTATACGGGTTAGATTTTACATAACCCATGCGGTGAGTCACCAGTCTCGAATGTGGTAAAGCCAGAACGAAGCGTGCATTTATGGCGGGCATATTTTTAGATTTTTGTGCCTGTAGCGGGAGCGTATATAATATGTACTACCGGCCGTATTTATTCGCTATGCGTGCTGGTAACGGGCGCGTATATACTTTTAAAAATATTAACGTCTGTACCTGCTTTGGGCTTGAATATACAAACTCAATTCTTTTTACTCGGGTGTGCAGATACGACTGAGCTCGATGAGCCCGATCAGACCGTTAACCTGCTTTACTCGCTGTGTGCCAATCTCCTTTTCTGGCTCTCCTCGTTCGTCTCAGCACAGGATGGTTGACTTCTTGAGACACTTTAAAAACTTAAAGAGCAAAGTGTTTAAAGGTTCTGCTTCTCTAGGTGTGATGAAGATTACCGGGCCTACGCGAACCAATACTTTCGGTCCTCTCTCGATTTCCAGACGTCCTACAACAGATGTCTATCCACCACGAGATACACATTCTTACCTAAGCAGGTATTGGAGGATAATTAACTCTAAATGACATATCGACGGCTACCCTTCACTTAGGCTTAGTGCCCGTGATCAACGACCCCGATGTGATTATTTTTTCTCTGACATCTTTCTTACCTCGTCCTGTGATTCTCACTTAGTTTTTGACGATATTACTGTCACTGAATACTTGTCGAATTTGTCTGACGGATTTTCGTGTGCTGCCGATGGTGTCACTTCGTCGTTCTTGAAAAGGTGCTGCTCATCGGTTATTTTGTTAAACCTGTCAATTTCCCTGGGCTTAAGAAGGATTCTGTGATAATTCCTATTCACAAGAAGGGAGACAAGTCTGACATCTCCAATTTGTGCCATATTGCGAAGGCGTTCGCGGCCTTAATCAGTGCCATACTCAATTTTCATTGTAGATCCTTTATTGGCTAATTCCAACATGTCTTAATTAAGAGTAAATCTAAAACCTCCAACTTACTCGAATTCGTGCGCCCCTACTTGCCTCTAACTGAGTCAGGCCTTCAAGTTGACTGGATATTCACTGATTTTAGTAACGCCTTCCACATTTTCCACGGGATCCTCATTCATAAGCTGCATCTGCTCGGGTTTCCGCTTTTTGTTGATCCGCGCTACTCTATCCAATAAAATCTCTGTAACTTCCGGGGTGCCTCAGGGCAGCATTCTCGGCCTACTCACCTTTTACTATTTTTAATAAAGATGTCTCGGTGCTACTGGCTGGATCTAGAATATTGTGTTACACCGATGACGCCAAAATATTCCGCATCCTCTCTCATCCATCTCCCCCTTAATGGTCACAAATGCACTGTAATGACTTTTACTGGCGAAAAGTGTCCCATTCTCTTTGACTTGAAAAAAAATGTCTTGAGCAAGCTTGACAGGGTCAAAGACCTGGGGGTGCTTTATAATTCCCGCCTACACACAGCTCATTCTCGATTACGCTTCTCCGATATGGGATCCATATTTCGCTTTCCAGATCAACCGGATCGAGACTGTGCTGCACAAATTTCTTAGGTTTGCTCTTTGCGTCCTACCCTAGCGTGATTTTTTCTTCCTTCCCGCCCTTTTAATTATTACGCTGCCTGCATCAAGCTGGATGGTTTCAGGCGGCAGCTGAAGAGCCAACTATGACTACTGATTTGAATAATTTTAGTTTTAGCCTTAGCTTTTATACTCTGTAATTTTATTGTAGTAGCTAGCATTGGCGAATCTGTTTATATAAAAAAAAATTTTATAGATTTCGGAAGACTATAACCAAAACGTAACAAATATTAATATTGTCATAACATCATTGGATCCTCTTCGTTGAAAATGCAGTAGTACAAAAAATGTTGTATGGAAAAATCCTTTCTCATCACCTGCACATTTTTGCAGTCCTATTAAGTTTGATGACTTAAAAGAGACCAATTAGAAGTGAAATTAATTTATTAGTGCCTACAGAATGTTTATTCCACTGTAAAGAACTAAGAGTAATTCATAAATTGCCTTTGGCAATGTTAAGTCGTAAATTACTCGTTCGGATATGAAATCACCTTCCACGTACATCATTTATCAAAATAATCCAAAAGATTTTAGAAATACTGAAGAAGAAAGTAATATTAAAGAAAACTACCAGTATGGTCTCACACCTGTTCACGCAAGGATTCGATTTATGGAATTCATCTTATATATTAGTTAAGACTTGGTGAATGTGTGCGAAATAATTCCGAAAACAGACAACAATGGAAGGAAAAGAAAAATTCAGAAATCGATTTGGATTATTTATTGATGCACCTGAACAAGGACTTGGAAGCAGTAATGACGGAAACACAACACGGAGATTTTTTGAATATACAGGTAAAACATCAGAAATTGCTAGAGTGGATATAGATGAAATAAAAACTTACCCCCGCCCTTCCTACTAATAATAATATTAAAAACTTAATATTCATAAAATTAAATTAAAAAATAAGTAGGATAAATTCAAAAGACTGGAGGGTGTAAGGTTAGAGATTGTTCTTCTGTGTATATTGGAAAAACAAAGAGAGCTCTTAGAACCAGATTTATTGAACCTGTTGCTGATGCACACAACGATAGGCCGCTACGCCAAACGGTATTTCAAAACATTTGAAAAATAACCAGCTTAACACTAATATTGGGCTAATTCATTACAAGAATATTAAACAAACGAGAAACGCATCACAGTGCTAAAAGCTAAAGAGCTGCGTTATTTATGACGATGTCTCCTTGAAACACACCAGTAGTTCGGTACTACATACGACTCCTGTAGTTTAAGGCATTCTAAGGAAATTCCAGCTTCGAGCCCCCCCCCCCCCCCCCAAGATATTTCCGCATCGGTAACCACGCGACCCATTCTTTACTGCTTGGCAAGGAAGCAAAGAATCCTATTGCAAAGTGTTGTTTTGGGATCGGGCAGTCGGTGGTAGTTTCGCTAGTATAATGCATGTATGATTTTGAATACGGATTGTCACATTGTTTCAATTATCGCGGTTAGCGTAATCTTCTGGTCCCCCTGGTGTATCTCTTTATCGAGAGAGGTCCGCCAGACTACAATACCGTAAGGAAGTATAGGTCTTATTACGGAGGTGTAATACACTGTACAATTCGGGAGTTCAAGCCCCATTTTGTACCAAACAATTTTTTAAAGACATAAAACGATACGGACACCTTTCTTTAAAACATTATTCTATCTTCAAGCCGCTGTTAAGGGTTTCAGTCTAATATAACTCCTACATACTTAGAATGAATTTTAAGCACCAAGTTGGTACGGTCCAGCTTAAGGAGAGTGACCATTTCAAGTACATTCTATCCAGAGTTCAATGCTCCAGGCTCGAATCCCTGCCTTGAGATAGTAGCTATTTTGAATACAAATAATCTGAAACAAAAAAATCAAATTGAATATGATAAGTATTGTCATGTTATAATCCCGAACCACAATCAAACAATTTTTTTAAAAAATTGCCAAAATGGCGACAAATTTTCGTCAACTATCATTGTTTGGAATCTTTCTAGAGCGGAGTTTTAATTGTAATAATATGTAATTTTAGCACTTAGCTTATGCACTGCATTATAACACCGACGACTCCATCGACCAAAAATTGGAAAGGCCGACGGAATATTTTTTAAGCTGTGGTACAGAACACGTGGCACGATTAGAGAGTGGAAGACGACCACGGCTCAGTGACACATGACGACCATGGATCAGTCACTACATCAACGCGCTGCAGAAAAGCCACAAGAAGCGGCCTACCGCGGTGACAGTGGAGATTTATACCAGATTGCCAAAAGAACTGGCAAGAAAGACTCTTATAAGTGAACATCCTGTGTGACAATTCTAATGTCAGGGAGGAACATCAACGGCGGGGGTGGGGAAAATATTTTATGGAGTCATATACAACACTTTTAGACCGGTGGGGTTGGCACACGAGATTAAGTCAATGGACCTCGGTAAGCCAGCCTCTATGGTAGCCGCAGAACCTTCGAAAGGTAATTTTCCCAAAAGCTGCTTCTGTTGGGTTGTGGGTACCGTGGGTACAGTTAACCTGTAAGGGTCTACCATACCCTCCACTTCCACTCCTACAGAAGTGCCTGAGGAAACACCATTTGCGACCCAATTACTCCTGGGTCCTGCAGATAGGGGGACAACACCGCAGACTCTCTTGGCACGGCCTACTACAACCTTGAAGTTAGGGGATTTTTGAAGAAGTTATCCCCTTCCCAATAGTTACTTGGCTAAATTCTAGGATGCATTGGTCGGTTGCCACCGCTTGGAAGTGTAACTAACACTCGATAATGGTTGCTGGAGGATGAACGGAAGAGTTGAAGCCTTCTAGGATACGGCGATCCTCATCTGGACATTCTCAAGTATTAGTTACACCTCCAAGCTGTAGCAACCGGGCAATGCATCCTAGTACGTAGCCAAGTAACTAATGCGGGACGAGATAACCTCTTGAAAAATCCCCCTTACTACAAGAGAGTCTGCAGTAGAGTCCCCCTATCTGCAGGGCCCAGGGGTAATTGGGTCGCGAATGGCGTCTCCTCAGGCACTTCTGTATTAGTGGAGGTGGAGGGTATGGTAGACTCTAATAGGTTGGCTATACCCACGGTACCCACAACACAACAGAAGCAGTTTTGGGAAAATTACCTTTTGACGGTTCCGTGGCGGCTGTGGAGGCTTGCTCCCGCCGCTTGATACTGATGTAGGAGTCCTGGAAGAAGGTGCCATTGGTAAAATAATAAGTAGCACTTCCTCAGGTGCGCCGGTGCAAAGATGGTCTAACGAGTCTTCTATCTCCGCAGTACACGCACCAGTAGAAGATGCAGACCTGCCCTCCGAAGGGTTAGCTGCGGTTAATCCGGAGGAGGTTACTGGTCCTGGCTCTGGACTAAAGCGTTATGGCCTGGATCTCTTCAATGCCGTGGACAAAGAAGGGGTGAAGGTTATAAATAACGCATGGAAAAAGAAAGAACCCTGAAGACGGTGGAACAGCATGGATTCCTGTAGATAGGCTAGCATTCTAGCAGTGGCCCAGGAAACCGAGGTTAGTGGCGACAGTCGGATAACTGGATACTCAGTTGCCCCCACTACGGGAGACTGGGAGGGGATGAAAAGGGACCCGATTCTATGTGGTCTGTTTCGGCTAATCCCCAGAGAGGTGTTTTTAGTGAATAAGAATCTCACACTACCGAAGGTCACGGGCTGTCCGGTGTCTTTTGGAAGATTTTCACCTCTCCACTAAAAAAACCCTTGAGAATGTCCAGATGAGGATCGCCGTATCCTAGAAGGCTTCAACCCTTCCGTCCATCCTCCAGCAACCTATCTGCCTTTTAACTGCTTCTTCAAATCGATGTCAAAAATCATCTTAATACGAATCAAGGAAACAATCGAGTGCACTCTAAATGATTATTAGGCAGTCTTTCGTGAGGGTTTCCCTTGCAACGATCACAACAACACCCTTCGAATTATTATCAAGCAATCCGCCGAATGGCGTTCGTCGATTTGGAGAAGGCGTTTGACAGTCCTGATCACGAGTATAGCTTTACGTAGGAAATACATCCCACAAAAAATTATCACCATCATAAAGAAGTCGTACTCAGGAGCCCAATGTTACAAGGGAAAACTGTTGGAACCCTTCCAAGTACAGAACATAGTGACACAAGCTTGCGTACTGTCACCTTTGCTTTTCCTAATCGTCATTATTGACGTATTGTGCAGCGCCCTAGATAACAGCCCTCTCGAGGGATTATTTAGAAAGTTTTTAACCACCTGATTTATGCCGACGATGTATGTCCCCACCCGACAGAGTCATGTAGCTCTAATGTCTGAAGCACTGAGCAGAGAAGCTCGCAGAACAGGGCTTAAGATCAAAGCTGCTAAAACAAAACTTATGAGCTTGAACTCAAGGAGACAACATGAAATTTATTTTGAAGAACGCCAAATAGAGCAAGTGGATAAATTTTACTATCTCGAAAGCATTGCATAGCAGACGGCGGAGCTGAAGCTGTAGCGGACTCGCATTAATAAGCCTCGAGTTGCATTTAATACTCTTGCTGAGATCTGGTGCAATAAAAACATATCGAGACGCATAAAAATCCGGATCTTTAAATCGAACGTAAAATCCGTTTTATTGTACGGCTGTTCAACATGGAAAGTGACCTGTCAAATGTCATCTAATATACAAGTCTTTGTCAATTATCAACGAAGATCTATACAGGCTTATAGACCAAGACCGGATAGATACCACTATTCACAAGCAAAAGTGGCAATGGATAAACCACACATTAAAAAAAGAGTGAAGCAACATCGCACAACAGGCTCTAGATTGGAACCTGCACCTTCCACATGGAGAAGATCCATAGAGAAGGAAGTTACCCAGATCAACAAATCACGAACACAGTTGAAGGCGTTGGCGCAGAACCGAACCAAGTGGAGAATCGGTGTAGTAGATGCCCTATGCCCCACAAGGGGTTATAAGAACCTGAGAGGGAGCCGAAAAAAGAAGTTTTGGAAAAAACTCGTTCTATATTGATGAATTGATCACCGTATAGGCTTGCATTGAGAGGGACTACAAATTACGAACAATACAAAATTTCTCTGTAATAATTTTTCAGTGCAAAATTAAAAGAAAAAAAAATTCCAATTGTGTTACCACTAAAATTCACTTTGGGTCGTTATTTCCCACTGAAATACCAGACAAAAAATAACGTGGACATTCATATTTCCCTATACCTGCACCCAATTCGAGATAACGATTGCTGCGCTTAAGATTATTTTTCCTTTCATTGCTGTGAAACTCACCCATGTTTTTAATGCTTGCACTACTATGTCTTGCTTTCCAAAATTATGGAAAATTGCGTGCGTTTTTCCTATACCTTAATCAATGGCAGCCTCGTCAGTTAACGATTTATATCTAATTAGCATCAGTTTTTTTTTTTTGGCTAAAATATCTAAGAAACTTATATGTCTGTGGATAAAGCAGTATTTAAAAGAGAATCCCTATCCGCTGCAATCAGGTTTCCGACCTGGACATAGTAGCACACCAATACTAAAAGTAATCGAAAACATACGCGCAGGCATTGATAAAGATTGTGTAACTATTTTAACTCTTTTGGATTTTACAAAGGCTTCTGATTCGGTCGATCATCAATTACTTATTGACAAGCACTGTTCCTCTTAAAAATTTTCTGAGTTAGAGTTTTTGCTAGTTATCTTATTGATAGGTTTTACTTCGTGTTTTGGCTGGTGTTCCGCTAGGTTCGCTTATAGGACCACTCCTGTTTTCAATATTTATTAATGCATTGCTAAATTGATTTTGTACCCTGACGGTTTACAGATGTGTATATATGTAGTCTCAAACTGAATCCTGCTAAATGTAATAGCATAGTTGTATTTAAGGAAAATCGGGATACGTCATTCTTTCCGAGAGTTATGCTCGTTAATAATTACATTCCAAATGTTAATTAAGTTAAAAGTCTGGGTATGTTTATTAATAATATTTTTAACTGGTCTAATCATGTCGATTATGTCGTTCGGAAAGTTTACGGTGGTTTAGTGCGTCATGGGTGAAGGCTAGCTTGATTCCGATGTCAACTCGAATAACACCTATTCAAACTCTAATTATTCCGATCGTAAGTTTTGGTGATATTATCTATGCTGATTTGGTAAACGGAAACTTACCATTGCACTAAATAAGTTTTTCTTCTAAAGCGATTCGACCACGTTTCTTCATATTCTAGTTCAATCTAGAGAATCACACTGGACCACTGCTTTAAATATCGTAACTGCGTCTTAATTTGCAACTGGCTTCGTTGCCATGCGCCCCAATTCTTATTTGGTAGGATGAAATTAATAACTTTCTCCGGAAAACGTTATAATTTAATCATTCCTCTTTCGTCCTTGGGGTGAGAATTTACAATCAGCTACCTGTGAAAATTAAGCGCACTGCCAGTGTAAGCGGCTTTAAAGATAGTCTGCAAAATTACTTTTCTTATGTATAAATAATAATATTTCGGCATGCCTCATAGCTATCTTGTTTTTTTTTCTATAGGCACATGTTTAATTCATGATATGTTGAAATTGAGTAATGGATTTTTATTACCCGAGCAAAAATAATTGAGTTGGTATATTAACGCCCAAAGCAAGTACAGACGTTTATATTCTTAAAAGTATATACGCTCCCTTTACCAGCACGCCTATCGAACAAATATGCCCGGAATTCGGAAAATACGCTCACCACACAGGTATGCACGCTCCCGCTACAGGCACAATAATCTAAAACTACGCCTGCCACAAAGACACGCTTCTGTAACTGCATTCTGGCTTTAATATATTCGAGACTATTGACTCACCGCGTGGATTATGTAAAATATTACCTGTATAGACACGTGTTAACCGTGTGGGGTCATCGGCCAGCTGATATTAAAATTGTTCCCAGTAGTCGATGACTCACAAGTGTGAAAGCGTGCTTGGTTTGGATTATTTCAGGCGTCTTTCTGGATACGTGCCTGCAGTGGGCTGGCATTTGGAAAAGTATAATTTTTATTCAGGCGTACCATGCCTCATTTGAGTGCCAGTCAAACGTTTTGACGCTGTGCGTGCCTGTTTCAGGCTAGGAATGGCAGAGTATTATTTTTAGTCGGGTACTTATATGTTCTATAATTACTTTGTTTGTCTTATTATAATTGAATTATGCACATAATAATTTGTAAAATTATTTGTGTTATTTAAAAGGATTGTAATATCTTGTAATATAATTGCTAAATAAATATATGAATATGAATAATATATTTATTTACACGATAACAAACCCAAACAAACCTTGTTAAAATTTTTGTCTGCTTTCCTCTCGGGAAAAACTGAATTGATTTTCGTGGGACTTTCACTGGAAGATGCAATTTTTTTTCGTGCACAATTTAGTCTTATATTATTGATTGATTGATTGATTGATTAAATTTGGAGGTGCGAGGTTCTCAAGCGCCGCGGCCACTAGGGCCTATTGTGCTAACCCTCTCAACTCCTTATAGTAAGCCGGTCCCTCCGAAGAAGTTCAACAGCTCTCGCAGTTGGCAGTCATTCAGCCCGCTCGGTACCAGGGTTGGTTTTCCGAATAGGCTAAATCTGCTCCTGGCTACTGCGGGGCATTCACATAGCACATGTAATGGGGTCTCATCACCCTCCAGACAGAGTCTGCAGGTGGGGTCGATGGCTCTGACTATCCTCACCAGGTGCTTCCTTAGCTGACAGTGGCCGGTAAGTAGGTCTGCCAGGGTTCTAACAGCCGACCTGCTCAGCTTGAGGAGCTCCCTGGATCTACCCGGCGACGGTGAGGGCATAAGGCTTCTTGAGTGAGCGTGCCCCTCAATACTGTTCCAATACAGCCTATGTTCCTCATTTGCGCGGTTTGCTATTAGCCTTTTAGCCGTGCAGAGAGGTATTCCACAGACCGGCTCCGGCCCTATAAAAGTGGTGTTAGACCACTTCCTAGCAAGTTCGTCTGCTTTTTCATTTCCTGTGTAGCCCTGATGTCCCGGTATCCAGATCAAGCTTACTTGATTAGTTCTACACAGTGCGTCTAGGCTCCTTTGGCATTCCCACACCAGATTTGATCTGGTGTTAGATGAAGCAATTGCTTTGATTGCAGCTTGACTATCCGAGAAGATTGAGATCCTTTTGTTTTTATAGGCTCTTCTTAGGTTTTCGTAGGTGCATGTCAGTATGGCGAAGATCTCAGCCTGGAATACCGTGGTATACATTGCCAGGGCCAGTGATAAACTGAATCGAGGAGAGTCGCTCCAGACCCCTGCTCCAACACCTGATTCAGTCTTGGATCCATCCGTATACCATACTAGCTCCCCTGGACGGACAGCTGGAAGCGTCCAGATCTCACGCTTTTCCACCCGTATTAGGGGTGGTTGAAATGGTGAGAGTCTTGCCGGCATCTGATCAGTTAGCATGGCCAACTCAGGTGTGGCTTCAAGAATCTCCCTTATTGTCGTGTGGCCCTTACCTATGTTTTCCCCAAGGAGACCGGCTCCCCCTAGTTTGTAGGCCGCACACATAGCCAGGTTTTCCACCTCTATGTGTAGAGGTTTAATATTTAGCATAGTTTCGAGTGCAGCCGTCGGCGAGGTGCGCATGGCTCCAGTGATGCATAGTCAGGCCATACGTTGCAGTCTGCTAAGCTTAGTCCTTATCACATTAAATTTTGCTCTGTGCCACCATGTAATCGCTCCATAAGTTATCATGGGCCTTATTACCGATGTGTAGATCCAGAGCATTGTTCTGGGTTTAAGTCCCGTCTTATATTATAGTATTATATAGTATAATTTGTTTACATGAGTGCAATATTGTAAATTCTACTTAAAAAGTTATTAATTAATAAGCTAAGAAACTATAAATTGTATTATGATTGTTAAACAAAAATCTAATGTGTTTATTTTTTTACTACATTGCAGCTAAAAATGGAGACGGATATAGAAAAAGACGAACTATACTATCATAGATGGCTAGATAAAATATTTAAAGACATTGAAGATATTAGTCTTCGGCCTCGTCTGATTTCTACAAATATTTTACGAACGATGGCTGCATTTATTGAGTAGGATTAAATTTTATTTTATAATTTATCTTATTAATATCTTCATTTGTGCAGACATTTGCGAAAGTATTTGCAGAACCTAACTCCTCCTGATGAAAAAAGGAAACTATCTGACTACTATTTGGCCAATGCAACTATCCGACTTCTACATTCATTTAGAGATTTAATTCCAGATAAAACTGTAAGTAAAATTTATTTTTATTTATTAACATTCACTTAATTCTAAATATTATTTTTTATTTTTTATATAAACATCTAAATTATTTCAGGATAATAAATATTTAGTACCACTCAGTGAAATATTGGGTGGATGTATTGCTCTTTGGTTGCGCTATTATTGGTTAGATGATGGACAATATGCAGAAAAACACATTAAAAAAATTTTTAACGACTTAAAAAATTTTTTACAAGTACTTTTTAAATTGTATCGCTTTTATTCCTCAATTATTATTGATAATATTTTCAGTCTATCAAAGATGAGTCGTTTCTCTTGAAGGTATTGGCGCATGTATTTTTTGTGAATAAGAAATTGCCCCGAATTTTCTATAATATGTTGAGGTAAGTGTTGTCGGTTAAATTATACATGTACACTCGCGGTCATAAAAAATGCACTACTTCAAATTTATCGAAATAAGAGTAGACTTTCGGAAGTCTATTTTCACAGTTTACTTATCACGATTTTGCTCGATAATAACGTGCAGAGTCAGTTATCTTGGAATCAACGGCTGGTACCAAAATATTCCTTAATGACTTGCTCACCTGTGTGGTGCGATTTTTATGACCGCGAGTGTAAATGTGATTATAATAAGATCCAGTATTTTTGCAAAAAAAATTGTGTTATGTATTTTAATAATCTTATTTACAGAGATCATATAAAAAAATACGTAAGGGAAGGACACGTTAAGGAAGATCAATTGTACATGTTGTACATAATAGTTCTTAAATTATGCGCATATCTCAAACCACAGGGCGAAATACTTGAACATGCTAGCAGATGTCTGCATCCTTTCACTACCATATTGTAATTATTATCAAATCAGTATTATCTGAGTTTATTTAACTTCAATTTTCCTAGGTCTAATCACCGCTACTCTCCTTACCTGAGATCCATTAAAACCAATGACGTTTACGACAAGAGGGCTACTCGCATATTGTTAATGAATAATAAATGCCAATCACTGCATAAAATTACAGAGGTGAGTTTTATACGCTACTATTATTAAAATGAATATATTGAGTTAGGTTTTAAGTTCGTACAATGTCTGGCTTTACTTCCGAAACGGCGTCTCGTCCAATTGATAAATCACTATTATAGGACCTTACCCTTAGTAATTATATATTATACTATATTTGTGCGGGATTGCCATTTAAGGACAAAAAGGATCACCAAAGTTTGAAATTTCCGTTGCAATATCCCAAGAACTACCATACTTATCTGAATGTTACGGATATCATTTTAAAGGTATTGTTATTACCTATCAAATGGCCTAAAGTATATTCCATATATGTAGTATATTATAACGGTTTTTAAACATTTTCGTGAGATTTTTATGGGAAAACCTGTTAATAATGTATAAAATGTTATTAATATTAATGAAAGTTTGATTCCTAATCTTTAATTTGGTCTATAACATGTTTACCTTATTTTCCTGCATGTTTAACAATATTTAGTATTAAGAAGCGCCCATTTTAAACCATTTGTTTAGTTATATCAATCAATGTTTATCAATATCAATTATTTTTTACTCTTTGTTAAATATTTAGTAGTCATAAAAAGTATTAGTCGTCGGTGAAATAAGTGATAACGTGTCGGCCTACCAATCCGGAGGTCTCAGGTTCAAATCCCATCGACGGTGGCTCTTGGTAGTTTTCAGCTAACAACAGATTACGATAAAAAGGCCATGGGGGTTGCAGACAGAATGCCAGTAATTTGGGGCCAACTAACAATAGTTATCTCGAATCGGGTCAAGTTCTATCTGTTGCCGCTTTCGCCTGCGAATACTGGTCTTGTCCTGTAAGTCTGTGTAGGTCTTCGTTAGTATTAACTTCCGACCAATGGATGTTACGGATGCGACGGTGATACCGGTATACAAAGGCTTGTAACTAAGATGTCATTTGACAGGTCTCTTTCCATGTTTAACAGACGTATAACAGAATTTTCGAGCCTTATTGATGCGAAGATTTACTCAGATGCAGCTCCGCCGTCTGCTATGACTATGCTTTCGAGATAGCACAATTTATCCACTTGTTCTATTTACTTCTCTTCGAAATAAATTTGGTCTTGTCTCCTGGAGTTCAAGCTCATAAGTTTGGTTTTAACAGCATTGATCTTAAGACCTACTCTACGACCTTCTCAACACAGTCCTTTCGAACATTACTTTGCTTGCGGGATAAGCGCCATACATCATCGGTATAGTCCAGGTGCGTAAGGTAGATAAAAAGATTCCATCTAATTCCTCGCGATGGGTGATCATGTAGGACGCTGCGTCATTAATGAAGATCAGGAAAAGCAAAGGTGACAGTATATAGAAGGGCTCCGATAGCTTTCCTCGTGTTAGACATGACATTGGGTTCCTGAGTAAGTAGGACTCCTTTATGACTGTGATACTTTTTTTCTGGGATGACTCTGATGACTCTCCTACGTAAAGCTAAGTAGCATGACTCGTGATCAAATCAACGAACATTAGATAGAAAGGATTCCACCATTCGGCGGATTGCTCGTTGAAAATTCGGGTGTTGATGTGATCGATTCAGGACAAACCCTCACGAAAGCCTGCCTATTCATCATTTAGACTGCGCTCGGCAGTTTGCTTGATTCCCATTAAGATGATTTTTCAAATCAATTTGGAGACTGCGGTTAAAAGGCAATTGCTGCAACTCCTCAGGTCGCTTCGTTTTGGGAACCTTTACAATTACGCCTGTTTACCATTCAGTGGGATAGGTCTCTGTTTCCCAGCAATTCCGAATTACGAGAATAAGAATATCAGCCGCAGCAATGGAATCGATCTTAAGTAGTTCCACTGGTATTCCATCAATCCCTGGGGTCTTATCGAGGTTCACCGACTTAATTGCGCCAGCCAACTCTAATCATGTCGGAGTTCTGATGTTAATACTGGCCACAGTGGGCGGATATTCACGCTCTCGTGTAAAAAGATAGAAAGATAGATAGAAATAGAAGATCCGTAGATCAGTTGATGTTCCTCCGTGACAAGAAAGAATCTAGGATGTTCAGTTCCGAGAGTCTTTCCAGTCACTTTCTTGACAATCTTGTATAGATCTCCGCTCCTCCTTGTATATAGGCTGCTTCTTCTGCCTTTTCTGCTAACGCGTTGATATAATTGCGCTTATCATGTTTCATACTTCTTTGGAAGAATTTCTGTAGAGATTGGTATGCAGTTCTTAGATGTTGTTTAACTGCAACCTCATGCAGAATTGATGCTGTCTTTAAACTGCTTTTGCTCTCGTATTTGAGACCATGTGATGTCACTGATTCATGGTCATATTCCGCTCTCTAATGGTCCCACATAACCTGTACCACAATTCTCGAAACATTCCTTCGCCCTTCCTTATTTTTGGTCGATGAAATCACCGGTGTTATAACGCAGTGCATCAGCTTTTTCTCGCAATACGGTGGTATATGCGCTGCGAAAGTTTGACGTTTTAAGCTTTTGCACATTGAGCCGTGGTATATTAGATGTTACGTAGTCGTACTTCTGCTGTGCATAAGCGAAACTTAGCTGTAGCAAGATGGTGATTACCAACAATATCAGCGCTTAACTTACGTTAGGAAGACACTTTCTCCAGCTTTTATAAAGAGCAATATGGTAAATCTGATTCTCAGTTCTGCTGTCTCGGGAAATCCAGGATGTTAGATGGCATTTTTTGTTTTAATAGCGCGTAGGTATTCGTTTATCCAAGTTGTTCTGGCTGGCACATGGATTTTCCTCCTCCTTTCTCAACTGGGCTTGGGATCATAGCTACACTATAAAAACAAAACTCCTCGCGCGTAACAAAGTTAGACTATTCTCCCCCCCTCCCCCCAACCCACCCTAGGACCATTTTTTTATTATTAGCAATAGAGTATCATACTCTATACAACCAAAAAGGAATTATCCAAATCGGTCCACACATTACGAAGTTAGGTTTCACCCCTTACCCCCGCCCGCACCCCATCACGTCGAAAAAACCAATCGGGGAACGTACACTACCCAACAAAGAAATAATCACCCAAATCAGTCCACCAGTTACGAAGTTAGACTACTCTCTCTCCCCACCCCACTCTATAGCCAATTTTTTTTTCATTATAAGCAATACTCTATACAACACAAAAAGAATTATCTATATTGGTCAACGCATTACGAAGTTAGGTTTCACCCCACCCCTAGCAAATAGTTCTTTGACATGGTACCAATCGGGAAACATGCTCTACCCATCAAAAAAAGGGTCATGCAAATCGGTCCACGCGATACAAAGTTAGACAAATCCCTATCCCCACTCCACTCTAGGATAAATTTTTTTTATTATTATTAATGGGGGATCATACCCTATACAACAACAAAAAAGTATAAGCTACATTGGTGCATGCATTACGAAGTTAGATTTCAGAAGGGAACTCAGGTATGGGGAGTGAATCAATGTCCTGCTTTTGCATTGCTGCGAGCTAGACAACAGCCCAGAGGCCGAGTGGAATTTTTTAATAAATTTTAAAAACCCACGGGGAGACCTGGTCTCGAACACGGGAACCATGGCATGGTGGTCGTGCCGCTCAACCAATTCATCGAACACCGTCTGAGACTGTGAGAGGAAGTGAGGCATCATTTGGCTTCCTAAGGCGTAGACCGATTTTGATTATCTTTATTTGGTTGTACAGAATACGTTTCCTCATTGGTAAATTATACAAATGTTTGCATCTCGAGTCACTACGGGATGAGGATGGAGCAGTCCCATTAGTATCTAACGTGGTGGTGGTAAAGGGTGTCTGGGATTAACTTCCTAACGTGTTGTCAGAATTTGATGATTCTGTTTCCTTTTTATAGAGTGCATCTATTGAAATTGATTTGTTATACGAGTTGCGTTTTTCGAGTAGCATATCCGAAGATATAAAAAAGTTTATAAAAAAAAGTTGAACAGAAAAAGCATTACGACATTTTGAGGTCGATGCAAATTTAACCAACAATTAAACAATTTTCAAAGATACTGTATAAAATATCTAAGCATTTCAACGCAGGAGGTTATAAGAAAGAAGAATTAAATACATTAAACGGATCAAAATCGAAATCACCTATAAAGTTATTATTGATATATTGATTTTTATGAAACATTTCGGAATTACCTGGTAATTCGAAAATAGTTTAGACGATAAACGCAACATTTTCCGAACTGCATTTGCATTCGAATGTTACAGGGCTCTATAAATAGTCCTGAGGTTTGGTTTCTTTTAGTGTTTCTGTTCCTGAGCCCTCTCTAAGGAGGCATGACTTTCTACAAATTCCTCACTACTGCACTAGCTATAGCAGCCGTATTCCGATACCATTAATGTCCCATTTCTTTAATCATCATTCCGACTGTATTGACTTCCGCCTATCTAGGGGGCTTGTTAGGGCTCAACTTAGAAATTCGAGGTATTCTCCCATATCTTTGATTATTTTTTCTCTTTCTTTTATTTTACCTTTTTTTCTTTTATTTATCTTTACTTAGCTATTTTTTTTATCTTTACTTGTCTTTTTTTTTGTTTAAATCACTTTATCTTTATTGTTGTATTTTGGTACTTTTATATTGTTTGCATTTGTAGTATTTGTAAATCGTTACTTTATTATATTTTTTCTTCATTTTATTTTACCTTTAGTTTTGTATTATTTTGCATATTTGTATATTAGTAGTAATCAGTAATTTGACGAATTTGTATCTAAATAAATGAATTAATAAATAAATACGAGTTAATCGCAGAGCACATTTGTCGGATATCACTTTCAAAAAATTAAATGTATAGTTTCATTCTTTCGAGCCCAATAAAAAGTGTTATTTCAATAATATTTCCCTGCTTATTATTTTTTTTAAATTTTTATTTATCCTGCTTTAAAACACCCTTTATAATTTTTATAATATTCAATTTTTCTCAAAATTGTACTGTAAAATATGGATTTATTCTCTATTTTTGATATACTGATATTAAAACTTGTTTTAACAATTGAATTTTCTCATATTTTTTGCAGGCTGTGGTTAAAGAAGATTGGCTTAAGGGCAGTTCCGAAACTACTCCAATAACTGTGGTATGTACCAATTCTACATTTAAATAAACCCCAAACACTCTTCCTTCCATTTAATTCTTTATTATCGTAAAAAATTAAATAGCTCATGAGCAAAAGAATATAGGTAAATCTTCATAAGAGTTTTATGTTAACAAATTCCCGAGTAAAAATTAGACTCGCCCATTCTTAGCCTGAAACAGGCACGCACAGCATCAAAACGCCTGTAAAAATTCTACTTTATCAAATACCACCCCGCTACAGGCACGTAGCAATAAAATAAGCACGAAATAGTCCAAACGAAGCACAGTACACTCAAACTTTTTCTGGACTAAAATCTAAAATGAAAGCAATAAAACTATTTTCGTAGATTAACTTAATCTAGACCGACGTCTATCTATCTCCAGTATCTCTAGACTATCGCCAGTAGCCGGCAACGTTTGTGCTTGTAACTGTAAACTATTATTATAACTGAAGCTGGAAAATAAAGGAATAAAAAACTCATTTCAGGTAATTTTTATGGCTATTATTGTCATGACCAAACTTGCATCCAGGGGAGGGGGGAGGGGATGGCAATTAGAGCAAATGCTACCCCCACCCCTGAACCTCGACCAAACTTTTTTTATATTCGGGAAATACACGCGTACGAAAAATTACAGCGAAAATCACTGTAAAAATTACTAACTTAACCGGAGCAATGGAGGGAATCAAATGTAGACCTATTTCGAGGGATAAACCCGTACTTTTTACAGTGCATTGAAAGAATTTACTCCATTCACCAATAAAATTTCTTAGTTTCTCTACAAAAAATAAAAATTCCCAGTATTGTCGTACTTACAACTCTTTATTTACAGTCGCTTTGCTTGGCTTGGGTTTTCTGCAGAGATTTAAGAAATGCTTCTGCGCCGCTCTAAAAGATCCAGCTGGCAAAAGTTCTGTCAAAACGTGGAGGGCGCTCGCGATTCTGCGAGACTGCATAAAGCCCTTATGAAAAATACGTCGGGCGACCTGGGCACACTCCAGAAACCGGACGGGACATACACCCAAACCAGGGAAGAAATGCTAGAGATCCTATTGCAGTCCCACTTTCCTGGTTCGAGGATGGAAGATCCGAACGAGGCAGACAGGCCCAGCCTAACTGACTACCTAGCAAGGAGGGCGACCAAGGCGGACTGGAGGGTTGCCAGCTCGGTCTTTACATGTAAAGCTATCAAAGATGCTATTTCATCCTTTGAACCATTCAAGTCCCCTGGCACGGATGGTGTGTACCCGGTGCTCCTACAGGAGGGCTGTGATGTTCTCGCGCCGGTGCTGTGCAGAATATACAGGGCGTCCTTTGCACTAGGATGCATACCCTCTATCTGGAGGACTGTGAAAATAGCCTTTATTCCAAAGCAAGGCCGTGTAAATTACACAGTTGCTAAAGCATACAGGCCTATTAGTCTAACATCGTTCATATTAAAGACGATGGAAAAAGTCACTGATCGGGCGATCAGGGAGATGTACCTTCTACAGTAATCATTTCATGCCCGGCAGCACGCCTACCAAACTGATAAATCCACTACAACGGCACTCTATGACTTAGTACTCAAGTTGGAGGGAGCGGTTAATAGCAAGCGAACTGAGATTGCAGCCTTCTTGGATATAGAAGGCGCTTTTTTGATGTGATCACTCGGGCCCTAAGAAGGAGAGGCCTTCTGTCGATGGATAGATGTGTTGCTCAGGTCTCGAGATCTTCCCTTGAGTCTCCTCGATAGGACGATCAAGGGCTGCGTCACAAGAGGTTGTCCGCAGTGTGGGGTGCTGTCACCCTTCCTTTGGTTCCTTGTGATGGATGAGCCACTTTTACGCCTTGATGAGCGGGGCTTCTTCGCGCAGGGCCATGCAGATGACATTGTAGTTGTGGCATCCAGTGATATGCGGAACAACATTACGAGACAACTCCAGGGGGCTCTAGACGTAGTTGCAACCTGGTGGAATGAGGTTGACCTTAAAGACAACCCTGACAAAACAGTCGTTGTTCCGTTCATACTGACATGTACCTACGAGAACCTAAGAAGAGCCTATAAAAACAAAAGGATCTCAATCTTCTCGGATAGTCAAGCTTCAATCAAAGCAATTGCTTCATCAACCACCAGATCTAATCTGGTGTGGGAATGCGAAAGAAGTCTAGATGAACTGTGTAGAACTAATCAAGTAAACTTGATCTGGATACCGGGACATCAGGGCTACACGGGGAATGAAAAGGCAAACGGACTTGCTAGGAACGGGTCTAACACCCATTTTACTGTTGAACCTCTTCAGAGGGACCGGCTTACTATAAGGAGTTGAGAGGGTTAGCACAATATTCCCCAGTGGCCGAGGCGCTTGAGAACCTCACACCTCCAATTTAATCAAATCAAATCGAATTAAATCTGATTTGGCGCTGAGACCACGTTAGGCATATACTGAAATATAATTCCCATATTTGGGCAGAGGTCGGACAAATCGCATTGTCCGCGTTGGATAGAGTTCAAAGAAAGGCTATTTAAGTTATTGTCGACTTCACCGTCTCTGAGAACATTGACTCTCTCAAGCATCGACGAAATCTAAGTTGTCTTTCACTCCGTCATCCACCATTGTTCTATCGAAATTTCCAGCCTAATTCCCTGTAAAAAATGTGCGATATATGAGCTTGAGGTGACTCTCACCCCTATACTGTAAAGGACAAATTTTGTCAAATTTTGGAAATCTTTCATGAGCAGTAAAAAACTTATGTGGAATAGTTTACCATCTTCTGTTTTTCTGGCATTTTATGAGTCCGAAATTTTTAGAGGAGGCATACATCGATAGCTCCTTCACTTAAAACCTACTAGCCCTTTATCCTTATCCTTAATTCCCTTCCTGGTTTGCTTTAGCATCATAGAGCACTCGCTTCAGCTTTGGCATTATGATTAAAAAAATATTAATAGAATGTAATAAAAAAAAATAATGTAATAAAAATTTCCTAAGACATTCTTTCATTTTAGGAGTACTATCTAAGTTTTTACCACACCTTTCACGTTATAAAAACGAATTGCAAAAAAATAATTTTTTCAAAAATCCTATCAAATTTGTTTTTGGTAATTGCCTAATATCACAATGTCTTTGATTTTTTTTTGTGCGAAATTCTCGAACACGTTCTGGTGATGATTCATTTTATAAGAGAGGCAAACAGAGCGATATTCAAATGTAAGTAGAATATGATGGATATTCAGCAAACTTGTTATCCACATTAAAACACACAAATCACAATTTCGACTATTTCGAAAAATTTTAATATCAGGTGACCGATGATCCACAGGGTGAACACATCTATACTGGTGAGATTTTACATAATCCACGCGGTGATTCATTGGTGTCGAATAAATTAAAGGCAGAACAGTAACAGAAGTGTGCATACCACTATGCCAGGCGCATTTTTCAATTTTTGTGCCTGTAGCGGGAGCGGCAATTTTTAGATTTCTGTGCCTACGCATGTGGCATGAGTATTTATTTTATATTTGGGCTGGTACCAGAAGGGTGCATAACAGTACCGGGCGCATTTGCTCGCTTTGCATATATGTATACTTTTAAAAATATTAACTTGTGTACTTAGTTTGGGCGTGAATATAACATTTTTACTCGGGTTCTTTTTTATTTAGTGAAACCCAATAATTTATTATTAAAAAATTAAAAATATGAACCTGAGCTTGATATAAATTGAAATCAAACTGTTCTGAGATTATCATCTTGTTTGTTATAAACAAATGTTCATAAATCAAAAACCAAATATTTTAATTAGTTTTAATTTCAGGATTTATCTTCAGAAGATGAGGAAGAGCTTGAACTCGAAAGAAATAGAAAGCGAGAGGAAACAAGAAAACGAATAAATAATAAAAAATCAAAGCTCACGAATCTTAGATTAATTGAAATGATAGACTTAGATAATGAACCAAGTCGGGATGGATTTGACACAAATATTTCCGAATTAGACAAGCATCCCACACAAGAAATAAGAAAAGATATTGTCAATAACACCAAAAGCAAAGCTTTAGATGAAACAGAAGCTGATATTATTAAAATTACAAATATTACAGCAAGAGAATTAAGGTTGAACGATGAGACTACTGTTGAAGAAGAACCGGAAGTGGTAGTTGGAGTGATAGTGAGACCATCCACAGATGAACAATATTTAGCAGATGTGGAAAAAACAAATGTCGAAGCACTAAAAACGAATGAAATAATTGCGAATCGCGAAAGTTGTGAAGTAATAGGAATCGAAGAAATTAATGAAGGAATTCCGAAAGACTTAAAAGATAAATGTATTCAAGAAAATAACAAAAACAAATCTTCGACAAATGATAAGAACCGTGATGAACTTATGGAAATAAATGTGAACACTTCAAAAGACACTGCTGACATTACAGCAACAGAAATAAGATCGAATGAGGAAGATCAACCAGAAGAGACAGCTGAGGAAGAAGAACCAGAAGTGGTGTTTGAATTGACAGTAAAATCATCATCCGATGAACAATATTTAGAAGATGTAGAGACGACTTTTGTCGAAGGGCTAAAAACGATTGAAACAACTGCGTATCGCGAAAGTAGTGAAGTAATCGCAATGGAAGAAGAAGCCAACACAGAAACCGAACAAATGGATGAAGAAATTCTGGAAGAAGACTTAAAAGAGAAATGCATTCAAGAAAATAACAAAAACAAATCTTCGACAAATGATAAGAACTCTGATGAACTTTTGGAAATTGAATTTGAGAAAATAAATGTGAACACTTCAAAAGACACTGCTGACATTACAGCAACAGAAATAAGATCGAATGAGGAAGATCAACCAGAAGAGACTGCTGAGGAAGATCAACCAGAAGAGACTGCTGAGGAAGAAGAACCAGAAGTGGTGTTTGAATTGACAGTAAAATCATCATCCGATGAACAATATTTAGAAGATGTAGAGACGACGACTTTTGTCGAAGGGCTAAAAACGATTGAAACAACTGCGTATCGCGAAAGTAGTGAAGTAATCGCAATGGAAGAAAAAGCCAACACAGAAACCAAACAAATGAATGAACAAATTCTGAAAGAAGACTTAAAAGAGAAATGTATTCAAGAAAATAACAAAAACAAATCTTCGACAAATGATAAGAACTCTGATGAACTTATGGAAATTGAATTTGAGGAAATAAATGTGAACACTTCAAAAGACACTGCTGACATTACAGCAACAGAATTAAGATCGAATGAGGAAGATCAACCAGAAGAGACAGCTGAGGAAGGAGAATCAGAAGTGGTGTTTCAATTGACAGTAAAATCATCATCCGATAAACAATATTTAGAAGATTTAGAGACGACTTTTGTCGAAGGGCTAAAAACGATTGAAACAACTGCGTATCGCGAAAGTAGTGAAGTAATCGCAATGGAAGAAGAAGCCAACACAGAAACCGAACAAATGGATGAAGAAATTCTGGAAGAAGACTTAAAAGAGAAATGTGTTCAAAAAGATAACAAAAACAAACCTTCGAATCAAGATAAGAACAACGACGATGGAAGTTACATTGAAGTTCCAAAGACCACCGATGAACTTTTTACTATTTTTAGTGAAATAGATAAACTTCATATTACTGATATTGTATCAAATCATTCTGCTTTAAAAGAACTCACAGAAGTTTCTGAAACTAAAACCCCTCAATCTTTCACTGCACCAATATTACAAGAGAATAATACTCTAGCTGATTGTGTCAGTACAGATAAAGCAGCCGATGCAGCTCCTGAGATTTCCCCAAAATTAACTTTATTGGATACTCAACAGAACTCTAACGATAAGTTAAACCCGGAAAAAATAATCAAGGCTAATAAAATAATTTTAAAAGAAGCGAACATTGCTATAAAAGAAGCTTCGTCAAAGTGTTCATTTCTTGTGTCGGATAATGCAATGACAATGGAATTTAAAAAAGGCTCTCAAACTGAAACTGTTGAAAACGATGCTAAAATCACTCAGAAAAATTTTTATTTAGAAAACTGCTTTAATAATACCGGCACTACTGCTGGAACAACTGAAATTACAGAAGAAAATAATAAAAACAACGAAAACTGCAGCCATTATTCACTAAACTCAAAAGGTGACAACGACCTCCCTAATAGTCTCTCTAAAGATGATACAATTAAGATCACTTCAGACATTGAAATTGAAAGAAATACAAACAACACAGAAAGACTAAAGATTGACGCTCCTACGCTACACACGGGTAATGACTATGACGATAATGCCATATTTGTATCAGACATTGTTAACAAAAATAGTGATTCCAAAATTGATGGCATCCATACAGATAAAATAAGTTCACATGTCAAAGAAAAATCACAAGTGAATTTGAGGCAATGCCCTCCGCATGCTCCAATTATTTTTAGCCTAAGGAGAAGCAAACTTTTTCACGTTGCCAAATATCATGATAATTGTGACAAACTAACAGATCAACATGATTGCGTTGTTTTCTCTACGAATGCAACAAGCATGCGGGAAAAAAAACTTTTTTCACCCAGTAATTGTTGTTCACCATTATCAGAACATAATCATCAACCGAATTCTCCTGCGGAAGGGGACGAGATAAAATTCAGATTTGGTAAACATTTTTTAATACATACATCCGCTACATATATATGACTTTAATAAATCTTACAAAGGAACTGCTAATTATGCTGAGAATGATAGTGTCACAGACGACGTGAAGCCTACAATCAATAGGCAGGCAAATCCAACTGTAATTGCTAATAGGATTAACGAAGTAATACGGAAACGCAGTATTCCTCCTGAGGTAAGTTAATTAATTTTTTTTCTATAAAATATAGTCTTAGGTGAAGTCAAATTCATATAACTTGAAAACAGTAGGTATATTATTTATAGTATCTTTTATTCTATTTTTAATTTAATGCAATAAGTAGTACTTAATATCGCAATTAATTTCTATAAAACTTTTTATAGAAATAAAAGCGCTAAATATAATACTTTCCTGTTTGTAATTAGTTTGTTTAACAATTTCCTTTACATGTTTTCTTCACAAGACACTGTTTCACTTTATTTATTTACACGTAGCACTTAATTGGTTAAAATACAACTAACTATTCGCAGTATCATAAATAAACACTTCGCAGTCTAAATCATGACTAAAACTAACCAGGCTGCTACTCAGCCCTATTTATACATACTACTTAGCTTAATTCTAACTTCTAACTTCTGCTACTTAGTTCTCAATGTTCCCGTTACACAATTTCACCTCACATATTCACCATAGCTTCAAGTCGGCCTTGACTTTCTACGTTTAACATTTCTTTGCCTAGATTTCTGGCCACCTAGGGCATGCGCGTTACACGGTTCACTTATTTCCATTTTCTTGGCCTACCTCGTGCACCTTACAATATCGACGTTATATTTGATATATCGATGGTTAAGTGCACAAGCATTGTATCTCCACATTTTAATAACACTAGTTTAGAAAATTTTTTAAATTTTGTGGGCTCAGAACTGCTCTATCACATCAGGTTTTTGAGATATTCTAACCTAAACGTGCAAAAAACACTGTCTTTTGACATTTTTGAGGTTATGTAGCATCGCGATTTTTTTTCAAAAAAGTATGTGAAGGATCTTATAGTACAAGTCTTCCTCTTTCAAATGTCATTGCTCAAATATCTTACTTTTCGCTGAGATATCACATTTTGAAATTAAAAAAAACATCACGGTCCCACATAACCTCAAATATGTTAAAAACCTGACGTGATAGAGCAATTCTGAGCCCGGATTTGGTTTCAGCGGGTAAAATTACTTCGGAAACAACTATTCATTGTCCAGGGGCAAAATCTTGTAGGGTAGTGTAATTTTTAGGTTTTTGGATAAAACAACTCCTTTAGGCCTATATTTTATTCTGCCCAATCATTATATCCCTAAGTAGACACTATCGGAAGTTATAGACTTGATAAATATTGTACATCAACAACATACATTAGAGGTACTTTACACCCAAATCTATCAATATTCAAATTTTTGTCAAATAATCAACGCACAAGGACTAAAACTTTCAATATCTGATTAGTTCCCATTCTACCCTCACTTTGAGAATAAAAAATTGTCTAGTTCCGCCCCCCCCCCCCCCCAAACTTTTCAACTTGCCATAAAAGTTATTGCAAATATCATTTTTAAACGTGCATTATTATATGGACGGACGGGAATTAAAACGCATACTAATGCCAAATTTACACGAATGACACAAAGTGTCAATAATTATGGCTTCATGTCATTGGGTAGTGACTCACCATTTATACGACGCAAACTAATGACAAATAATTACTGGCTGAGAGTTTTGTCACTACGTTTCATAACTTTATGGCGAATTTTAATTTTACAATGACAGGCGTGGCAACCGGAGAATTTACAAGAATGACGATAGTGTCATTATTTATTTAAGCTTAATACAAGCTATTACATAAAAATACAAAGTACAAGCTATAACTTAATACTAATTCTACAAACTATAATAAATGATAATTAATAACACATAAATAAAAAGTATAAGCTACAATATGAGCTATATGTATTGATTACTGGCAGAAGGCGTAAGGAAGAAGAATTAAGGTAGGCGATCAGGATCAAAATGGGCGGAGTCAAGATATAAGGCTTTGTGGAGGGATGATTTACTCAGATGGAAGTCAAAAGAGGAAAGGTCGTTGACTTTTGGTAACATCCTGGTAATTGGCTCGCTTTGACCGTAGTTTGTGCGATGGCGGTCGAGTCGGAAAAGGGGAGTGGACCTAAGGTTACGGGGATTGGTATAGATGGGTAAAGATTGCAGGATTGAGGGGCAGTCTATGGCACCAGTTAATAATTGATAAATGAAGAGAATGTCGGAAACATCACGACGCTTGCTTAGAGGTTGTAAGTCGATCAGTTTCAGACGGTTTTCATAGGGTGGAAGGTTGAATCTGTCAACCCACGGAAGATCACGTAGAGCGAAGCGAATAAACCTACGCTGGACAGATTCAATCCTATTAATGTGAGTTGTTTGTGTAGGGGACCATACCTGGCTGGCATATTCATGGAGAGGTCTAACGAAGGAGACGTAGAGAGATTTGGAAACATAAGGATTGGAGAACTCTCTAGACCAGCGCTTCACAAAACCTAGCGCGGAGTTAGCTCTGTTAATTATGCTGTCAATGTGGGAACGGAAATTGAGTTCACTATCACAGATTATTCCTAAGTCACACAAAGAGGTAACGATAGGTACGTCGGTACGTCGGTTAACATATAGACTCTCGGGGTGGTGGTAAGACGCTTGCGGGAATAAGAGATGGACTGGCATTTGGAGACATTGAGCTCTAGAAAGTTTTTGCACCATGTGGTGAATGAATCGAGGTCTTTTTGCAGGAGAAGAGAGTCGGTTGTGGAGGAGATATGTTGGATTATTTTCATGTCATCGGCATAAATGGACAAGTCTGAGTGTTTGATGACACATTCAACATCATTTATTGTAAGGATAAAAATCAATGGGCCAAGGTGGCTGCCCTGAGGGACGCCGGAACAAGCGACAATAGGGTTAGAAATTGATGAACTGAAAAGAATATTGTACTGACGGTTGTTGAGGTAGGATCGAATCCAGGAGATGAATCTGTCGAGTCATATTGTGACAAAATTATTTCTGAAATGACAAAACAGACAAAAGTCGCAATTTGTTTGAACGCGTTGTTGGTAAAGTGCTGAATTGTCCAGAATTGCAGAATTATTTCGCTATATATATCTTGCAATTAAGCTTTGATTTCTTGCAAGTGGTGATAGCTACAGCAGAAAAGACTTAATTAAACAAATCTTCGTCGATTGTAATTAACAATTGCTGCGATAAATTTGCATCCTCTGTTTTAGTGATATGCGGAAGACAGTAATCCACCCACCATCCTCCCCCACTCATCCAACAACTCAATGTCAACGCTCTCTTTGCTATTCCAATACGAATCAATTCATTATTTCATTGCTAACTCTCCTACGCCCACCAATCAACCACCATCCACCTTCACTTATCCAACTTCTTAAAATCAACGTTGCTCTTATCATTTCGATAATAAACAATTCATTTTTCACTACAACCTCTCCTCCGCGCACCACCCACCCACTCACTCAATACCATTCTTCCACATAGCTCCACCATCACTTGGCGACTCCTTTGCCATAACTTAGCCATTCTAAATCAAAATCCATCCTTTCGGCTTCTTACATCACCAACCCTTACATATACAACCACTAAAAGTCAACGTTGCCACCATTCCCGCACTCAACTTCAACCGTGACTTAACGACTTTACCCTACCTCTGCCGTTCTGATATATACCAATCATTATATCTTTTGCCAAAACCCATATCACCTATTCACTAACCCACCTAGATAACGAACTATTTACCCTCAACATTTTGACTACTATAGCATACTGATACACAGTGAACAACTTTGAATTGGTTTTATTAATTAACCGCAGCCGAACATGTATCAATAATAATTTGTCATAAAAGAATGAAAAAATTCATTTTTATTTCGCGGCTTGTCATTATTCAGTCATAATGTACAACACGCGTTTACACGACATTCACATGTCGTTTTTCGTTATTCTTTATGACCGAAATATTGACAAAAAAATGACCGTTTACACGGCAGTGACAATTTATGACATAAATTATGACGAATATGTCACTCGTGTAAATCCGGCATAAATCATACTTAGAAGTATCTTTATTAACATTAAAGGAAAGCTTTCAATTTAACGGTTGTTTAATCTGAGGGATGAATCTAATGCGCTTTAACGAGTTTGCTAATATCACGCAGGGCCAGCTCTACTATATAGGCGAACTACGCGATTGCATAGGGCTAGAAACTTTAGAGAGCGCCATTTCACTAAACAAAACTGCAAAAAAAATTGTGTAAATTTTTTTTTAAACATTTCTTGAACAAAAATTTAAAACAAAAATTCTATTGTATAGAATTTTTTCAAACGAATCGTCACTCGTCAATATTAACCAGAGGTATTGTTCTTGAGGCGGGTTCTTAGATACTTTTTGGCATTCATAAATTTAATTGTTCACAATGCTTAATAAAATTAGCTAATTTATAATTAGCGCGCAACTGCCTTCGTTTCGGGAGGACGAATCGCGGGCAGTGGGGTACCAAGCAAAAATAACGCCTAGGGTAATCATCAAAATTTCGCCCGCCCCTCCCTGCGTGAAATAAACAGTTTACAAAATAAAAGTCATTTATTTAAAAAAAAAAATACTCATTTTATATATAAAAATTAAAAATGTAACTCGAAAACTCAGCTTGGGTAAAAATATCGATGCCATCTGAGACATTCTTTGTTTTTCCTTTCTAGAGGTATTATTATTGTAGTGAGTTCTTAAATAAATGTAATTAAGTAATTAGAGAATTCAAAAATTATGATTACAAAAGGGTCTAAGGAAAACTTACGAAAACTCTTTACTAATACAATGAAATGTGAATTTTCCAGCGCATCTACCAGACAGATTTACTTTCACGTTAATTTGAATGCAAACTTTAAGCCTTATTATTTCGTAAACGAGACGAGTATTATTTGCTTCACAAACCCAAAAACCATCGTAAAGGGCATCGTAATCTACATTATTTTTCAATTTAAAAAAAAAATCTAAACAGAAGTAAAAACCAAAGAAACTGCGTAATGTGTCTACTGTTAATGTACGTCCAGTAAAATTTATATTTAAACCACTGTCATGAATGGTATCATAACTTCTAAAATCCAGCATCCTAGCCAACAGCTGAGGGAATGAAAGCAGTTTTTTCAAATTTCTTTTATTTTCAACAATTTGCGAATTTTGCGCCCCTCCTTGAATAGCGCCCAGGGAACGGGCCCCTACTTGCCCCACCCTAGGTACGCCACTGATCACGGGTATCCGAAAAAACGCAGGTGTCGCCGAATGCCGTTGAAGAGCAAACAAATGAACGTGCCCTTTAGAGCAACCGAATGACACTTATTCGTTTTTGCGAATTATAAGAAGTGGATTCAATCAATCGGTGATCAGGTGAAATTGCTGCAGGACAGATGCGAGGCTCTCTCTAGGGAAAACGAACATCTGCAGGGTGATCAACGGCAGTCTGATATAATTATCAAAGGTGTACCTTTCATCAAGAATGAGAAACCTATTGAAATTAAAAATATGTTCTTTGATTGAACATATCCTATCTCCATACATTGACGCATTCAGAGTTTAATCTAGCGGGAATACTCCGGAAGCATCGATTGTATTGAAGCTCTCTCTCTGGTGCAGCTGAACGACGCTCTTTCATGTCTCGGCTTCGTATTAAGCAGAGTCGCTTAAAATTAAGTGAAATGGTGCTCAACATATTTTCCCATAAAACAAATGGATTTAATATATGTCACTTTAATGCGCGAAGCCTTAAATCAAAGATTTCTGAGGTACAGGTGCTTTTCAATAATATCAATCGAAATCAGTTGCAATTCCGGTGGAGGAGTCGCTATTGTTGTGAAGCATTGCTTTAAATCCAAAATTATTTAAATATCTAAAGAATGCGGTATTGAGTTTCTAGCTGTGGAAGTGTATTGTGCTACTGAGAAATTACTTCTTATTAGTGTTTATTGCCCGCCAGGGGCTTTTAAACCTGACAGCGCGGTAGAATTATATAACTCGCTTTTATATTTCACATAAAAATATTGGTGGGGATTTTAATGTCAACCTATTACTTAAAAACAACACTGTTGACAGTTTTCTTCACTTCTTTCAAACGTGTTGCCTTGAGAATATCAATAACGGATTGCCAACCTACTATAATTGTAATAACCCCTCCCTTTTGGATTTCTTTTTCGTATGTGATAGAAACAACGTTCTTTTTCTAAATCAGATGGCATCTCCTAGCCTATTTGATCATGATTTTATTTATCTATCGTACAACATTTGCTTATCAACTTTCCCTAATGTGATTAAATTCCGTTCCTACAATAATGTTGATCAGCAAAGATTATGTGAGGAAGCTTCCACTCTTCCTTTGACCTGTATCCGGGAATATACATCAGCTGAGGATCAACAGAAAACGTTCTATGACTTCATAACATATCTGCATGACAAATATGCACCTCTTCATACTAAACGTATTAGACCAAACTTTATTCCGTGGTACTCACGTAAAATCTAGTGCCTAATTGCTGAAAGAGAGCACCTTTTTCGTATATATAAGAGATATAAATCAGAGGTTTGTTTTTCCAGGTACAAGAAAATTTGAAATAACGCTAATGCTGAAATCAGAATGGCAAAGAAAAGCTATTTCGATAACTTATTGAATCCATCCCTTCCCTCTAAGAGACTGGGGTCCAATTTGAGACGATATGGCATTTGCGGAAAGGATCTGCCAAAATGTGACTTGGATGTTGACGATCTCAAAACCTATTTTTCTACATCATCTAATAACTCTTCAACACAGCCAACCCATAATACAAATTTCTATTCAGAAGACCACAGTAGTTTTAGTTTCAGATGTGTTTCCCATGATGAGGTTATCAAGGCATGTCTATCCATCAGATCCAACGCCACTGGGTCTGATGATATTGCACCAAAATTTTTTAAAATGTTATTTATTACCTGTAGTTCTTAACAGCTTAGTTCATATTTTCAACTCTTGTCTAACATTTTCTGAGTTCCCACAGGTTTGGAAAAATGCAGTGGCTATTCCGCTGGCTAAATGCTCTTCACCTAGTGCAGCTTGTGATTATCGACCAATAAGTATACTTTGTTATCTTGGCAAAGTTCTTGAGAGACTACTAAGTACGCAAATCATCCAGTATGTTTCGGAAAACAAATTTATTTCCAAGTGGCAATGTGGTTTCCGCTCTGGCCATAGCAGCGAAACTGCCTTATTGAAAGTAACTACTGATATACACAACTCGCTGGATAATGATTTATTAACTGTCTTAGTATTACTTGATTTTACAAAAGCATTCGATTCTGTGAATCATAAGTTGCTTTTATCAAAACTGCATAATATGTATAACTTCTCACACTCATCCACTAAGATTATATCTGATTTCCTTTCAAACCGCTCTCTGTTTGTGAAAGCTGGGGATGAAAAGTCCAAGTGGATTAAAATCACATGTGGTGTTCCACAAGGTTCAATACTTGGACCTCTTCTCTTTGTTTTATTCATCAATGATCTTCCTGATGTCATTGCAGACGTGAATATCCACTTGTATGTTGATGATATTCAGATTTACTTTTCTCGTCAAACTGGGTTAGTGAGGACTACATACACCGTGTCAACCGTCATCTAATAAATATCTCCACTTGGGCCTCCAGTAATATGCTCTTGCTAAATCCTCTGAAGTTAAATTGTATGGTTTTCTACAGAAGTGACCTTGATAAATCAGATCTTCCCACTATACATCTGAACGGAGTACTGTTGCCTTATTCTGACAGAGTTAAGAATCTCGGAGTGTATTTAAATGGTAATATGGAGTACTGCGACCATATAAATGCTGCATGTCAAAAGATTTATGGCGGTCTTCGGCTGCTTAGACTGTCGAGTAGCCTGCTTCATTCTGAGTTAAAGCTAAAGCTTGTTCGGACATTGTTAGTTCCTCACTTCAATTTCTGTAGCACAGTCTATTCGCAATGTGCAACCGGAAATTAAATGTCGCTTTTAATGATTACGTACGATTTGTTTATAATTTAAGTCACGATCACGTATCCCATTATAAGGATCTTGTTTTAGGGTGTTCCTTAAACACTTACTTAGATATGAGAGCTTAAGTGGTTTTTCGTAATATGGTGTACTCTAAGTCTCCTACGTATCTATATAATCACTTACGTTTCTTGAACTCGTCACGTCATGTCAGCCTACTGACTCCTCGAGCGCATTATCTAGTTTGGCAACGTACTTATTTCACTGTTATTTCTCGTTTGTGAAATTCTCTTCCTGTTAACATCAGAGGACGGGATCGGGGGCGAGATTTTAAAAATAAGCTGAAACGTTACCTTATAAATTCATCTTGAATTAACCATGTCTGTGACACAGTTTCTACTATAGTTAGATTAAGCTGCAAATTTTATAATTATTCCTTTTGTTGCTTTTGAAACCTTGAATTTTTTTTCTTTTCTTACTTGGTAATAATTTTCTTTTGGATTGTTTGTTATATTAATTTTATAATATTTGATAGTATTGTACTGGGTCAATCCATATCAAATCGACCAATTTAATTAGTAAAGGTCGCTGACAAAATTTATTTATTTTTCATTTTTTTTACCTAAGTTTGTACTAAAAGACTAACAAAGTCTTAGTTGTGAAATATTCAGGAAGCATTCCTTCATTATGTTGTAACAAGTGTTTAAAATTTCATCACCGAGACATTATTAGTTCTTTCGTTATAAATTTTTAAATATAGCAAATTTATTTTTTATTTTTTTATAAATAAAAAAATAATAAATTCTCAGTGATGAAATTTTAAATACTTATTACAATATAAAGAAGGAATGTTTCCTGAAAATTTTGGTTTTTTTAATTGTGTCCCTTAGATATTTCAGATTGAAATTGCGCGATTTTCGAAAAATCGCAATATTTTATTTATTAAAGGATATAACTGTATGGTCTTTTAGGGAAGTAGTATACTATAAAGACATTATCCAGAAAATTGAAGGTGAGTCTTAGTTCTATCTTTAAAATTTTTAATTTTAAAAGAGCAGGTTTTTAGTTTGAAAACGTTAATATTTACCATTTTTTTCGTATTTACCGTTAAGTTGGCCTAAATATATCGAAGACAGAAAATATTGTACATTTTATGCTATTTAATATGGTTTTTGTTTTAACTGAATATCTTTAAAAACCAAGAAGTTACAGCGTTTAACACAAACCTCTGTAAAATGTTAAATAGGCTGAGGCACCAATACAAAATGGCGGCTCCAAACAAAACTAAACATCTAAAAAATTAATGAATACCTTTTTTCAACTCTCAGAGTATAGTACAAACTTAGGTAAAAGAATGAAACATAAACAAATTTTGTCAGCGACCATCATTGGTCGATTTGATATGGATTGACCCATAGCTGAAAAAGCCGGGAAATAATAATTTATTCTGCAACCCTGCAATATTGTATGACAAAATCCTAAGTACACTTGGATCCTTTCCTTGCACAATCTCATCTATTATCTTATCATTAGTATTATTATGCAATCCGTTTTTTTTTTTTTTTTTTATACGATGTGGCCAAATCCTAGGGGACAACCCTTTGATGCGTTAGCATGGTTTTGGCCGGAAGGGAATTAGGGTAAGGGAAATGAGGAAACTTGAGGCTTGTTTGCATTGCTACGAGCTAGACAACAGCCCAGAGATGGAGTGGATTATTTTTTAATTTCTTAATAAATGCTCCCGGTCATCTGGTCTCGAACCCGGGACCCATGGCATGTTGGTCTTGCCGCTCAACACATTGATCCAACTCCCAACCTAAATTCAGAAATATATTACTTTCACTATCATTGTAGACTTCACATGAACATTCAAAAAATTGACAATTTAGACAGACGCTTAGATTCTATTGTACAGTCAATGAGGCAACTCCTACTTCTTTATTATCTAACCAGTTTAAATTTTTTTCGCAAATACGTTTCATAGCATCTTTGTTTGTTAAATATATTACAGATCAAATCGTTGTCTACTACTCTATTGCTATAAAGTTTGATGCCCTCCAAGGTAAATGTAGTGTTCTCTACAACCAGCTTGTCATCACGAAAATATATCCGTTTCCCTTCATTTAATCTCATCATTTTATACCTCATCTTGAACAAGAATCTCCTCTTAGTTCTTATTTTCGCTGAGTAATCTCTCTGAATAAATATCTTTGTACCTTTTTAACTTTTTGGCATTACCTCATATTTTGTAAACAGCATCCGTGGAGTCAAACTCTGCAATAATTACCAGATTGTTTGAATTAAATGATCCAGATTTGCGTGCTGAAACAATATCCAGAAAGTGTGATATATTTAAAACTTCACTGCACAGTCTTGATGCACTGTCCGATGGCTGTTCGTTTTCCTTAACTTGAACACTTTTAAAGACCAAATTATTACTACGTCGGAATTTGTTTTTAAGAAGGTCCAATCTCTCGCTTAGTTCCTTTTCCCGGCAGACCAGATCCGTCACCACTTTCCGAAGGTTAGAATTTTCATTCCGAAGCATTACCAACTTCGCTTCTCATCTCTTCAAAGTCATTTTTAATAGCTAGAGATTATAACTGGCTTTGGAGTAACCCCGACAGCGCATTCATCAGATCACCCATTGATCGTTCCCCAATTTTGTCACCACGATTCATAGCGCAAGTCAGTTTAGCCGTTTTAACAGAAATTTCCAGCGTTTCTGGTGATATTAACAGTCTTTTACTTATCGGAGCAAAGTTAATAGGTAGGTGAAAATTCCTGCATTTTCCTTCTTTATATGGTGAGGATGCACTTGTTAAAAGTACGAAAACAGTTTTCTGAAATTTCCTGAAAAAGTAGAAGAGTGCCAATATAACCTCAAAAAAACACAACTCAACTATTTGACATCAGCATCAGCCGGTGACAGTTAGGAAAAGTAAGGCAGTTTAAAGCTACTGCAAATTCCTGAACTTTCCTGCAGGTGGGGAAGCGGTGACGTCAGCAAAAATCTGCTGTCAAACTGAGTACGAAAACGACTTTCTGCAGTTTCCTGCGCAGGAATTATAGGTCTGCTCCACCGATTTTCGTACACAAACTTTCCGTGTAAATACTAACTCATATGGTGGGAGAAAAAGTGTACACAAACCAAAAAGTCGAGGGAACATGTTTCATGCAAACTCGTAAAATTTAACTAATTTTCAATCACCAAATTTTGCTTTATTAATAACTTTATTCAATCAATTCACTAATTGACTATGAAACAGGCACTCAACCTAACTTCACTTTCTAAACCAAAGCACCGAACAGCTGTTTGTACTTTTGCAAGAAAAGATGGCCGATCATGCACCAGCTAAAAAGTTTGGGTAAGTTTGTGCAGCAGGAGAATATGTGACATGCGGGATTCCGCATTCTGATCAGGGAACAGACCTATTGTTTTGGTTCTCGCCGTTCATGAACAAATATTTTTATTGTTACGTGCCCAAATAGACTTTCGGCTTCGAAGGTATAGGCTAAATCCAGTTCCTGTCGGATTAGGTTTTGCTCCCGAGAAACAATAAAGCAAGGTGTTAATTCTTCTTCGTATTATAGTACGCTTCGGCAAGGCATACAGTACTAATGCAGCTTTCTGTTTTACTTTCATAAAAATTACTTTCCCGCGTCAACAATCTTGCGCCTTTCCTTCACTTGACACGTGTCAAACATAGGTTCCTTCTTGTGAACGATTTTATCTCCAGTTCTTGTCTGCTAATAGCCCAGTCATATTATTTAAAAAAAGGGGTCAACCTCGGAATGAAAGATAATAAGATGTAAATTGGTATAAAACTTTGTTTTGTCGTTCTAAATGTTGTCTCAAAAGTCACAAATGTTTTCGTGTCCGCGTCTTAAGATATTGAAGGTCAAAGGTCATAAAAATCGGTTTTTCGCGAATATCTCGCTTTCTATTGCTTAAATGAGATTTGCACCTATTATAAAAGTTGTAGAGTATAAAATTCTCTACAACTTTTGTTTGAACTTTTTTTTCATACGATCAACTGTTTTTGCGGTAGACCGCGAAGAGTGCGCCGCGTACAGTATATATGGCCTAATGCAAGGTCAAGCATGAGTTACGGTTATCAGTACGTTGTATAAAGTTAATTATTTACAAAATTATAATTATTAAACAATACCCATTATTTATGTACTAATTATTAATTATTTATATTTAATTAAAATAAGTGACTTAATTATTTATATTTAACTATAGTATATTTTTTATTTTTTATGACCTTTGACCTTCAATATCTTAAGACGCGGACACGAAAACATTTGTGATTTTTGAGACAACATTTAGAACGACAAAACAAAGGTTTATACCAATTTACAGCTTATTATCTTTCATTCCGAGGTGAAACCCCTAATATGACTGGGCTATAAGCACAGTTTTCAGTTTGCACATATGAGCCGTTTATTTTGAAAGTGGTTTAAGTCCATTTTAAAACCCCATGAAAAATCTATGCCAAACGACTTATTTCAGAAACATTTCGATTTTTACTAAAATTGAAAAATGTGACTTAAACCACTTTGAAAATGACCGGCTCATGTATTCCGATATTTTGCAATTTCATAGGAAGTGTTTTTGACAGATGTTTTATGAAGAAATATTATAAATTTGATAAAATTGGATCCGTAGATTCAGCACGCGTCTTGTCACTTACTGCTAATAGTTTTAAATTAATTGATTTTAAAACTTTAACTTTTCAAAAAGAATCAATTTTTTCATTTCAAAGGGAAATATCTTGAAAAATTGCCCTATTTTTGGATAATTCTAATAGCTAATGGCTATTCTCTTTCGAGGGAAACTTAAAGCGCACAAAAATCTTTTACCATTCTCAAGTTACATCACCAAACGTGGAGCTCATACCTGCCCTCCTAAGAAAAAATTCTATCTGCCTCCTAAATTGTTTTATGGTAATAACCCTAATTTGAATGGATTAGTAGATCTGGTAGTAAAACGCATACTGTTGTAAACATTCGCACGGCAAGATTGTAATGATTTGTTGTACTTGAAATAGAAATCCTATGATCTCCAGGTATAAAATGAGATACAAACGCAGTGCCATTTTTAATAGCACGTAATATTTCAAAGTGGAAGAATCTTTTGCTACAGATTTAGCAACGGAAATTCCCTCGAAGCAGAACGTGAATACCAATGGCAATTCCCACAAAGAAAGCAACCGTCGAGAGGTGTTTTTCCAAGAGCGTTTCAAAGGCTTCGAGAAACTGGAAGCGTTTATACACTTTCGACACAAGCGGGGATCAATGTTGCGCTAATTTCATCAGAAATGGAGGAGACAATTCTCACGGCAAGCAGAGCTGATCCTACTACAAGTTCAAGGTGCATAGCTTATAGCATAGGTGTCAGTGCAGCGACAGTATGGAGAGTATTATGAAGAGAAGGACTTCATCCTTTCCATGTAACAAACGTACAGGAATTTTAGCCGCAGGACTAAATAAGCCGTAGAGAAATATATAATTGGATACTTGAAGAAGACTTGGATGACTGGACATTCTTGGATAAAATTCTGTGCACGGTTGAATCACATTTCCCTAAATGTGGCAGAGTGAATTTACATAATACTCACTCATAAAACAAATTCTCCGTAAACTTGTGGGCAGGAATTGTAAGTAATCGACTTATTGGTCCACATATTTTACCGGATAGGTTAAACCGCGACAACTGATTAAACTTCCTGCAAAACGATCTAATCGACTTAATGGAGGATACACCCTTGGAAATACGAAGAAGTATGTTATATCAACATGACGTACTCCTATGGTTAAATGGTAGTAGGGGTAGGTAGATAAGGCACTTTTCCTTGGCCAGCTCGTTCTGCCGACCTAACCCCACTTGATTTTTATTTATGGGGGACCATGAAAGAAATGGATACGGGTCAGAAGTTTCAATAAGAGATGAACTCATAACAGGAATTTTAGAAGCCGGAAATAAAATAAAACTATCAACAATTGACTTAAAAAGAGCCATGTGAAAAAGAGCCATGTGAAAAAGAGCTCTTCTTTGTGTTCGAAGTGACGGTGGACATTTTAAAAATATATTAAATTATTAATATTTACTTCATTTTTTCAGAACTATTAAGAAACTGGCCAACTGAGTTCACACGGAAGAGACACATTAAAGCTAATGGGAAATTTCGTAAGCTGTGCGAACTAAAGAAGAAAGAATACTACCGGCAATGTGGTGACTGGATCTCCAAAGTAACCAGTGCCAAAGAATGGTGGTCTATAGCAAGCAAATTACAGGGAAAAGAATTTATGAGAGGTAGTGCCCTCAATATTATTAAACTTAAAGAACACTTTCAGGAGCTTTTGAGTTCTTGTCCTAACGAAAGGGCAATTCAATACGCAGAACCGTTTATACAAGACCCTGAGCTGGATAGGCCCATAGAACTGACTGAGCTTGAGCAAGTGCTTCTGATAGCAAAAGATGGTAAGGCCCCTGGATTAAACAGAATACCGTACGAATTCATAAAAAATGCTCCAATTAGTTTTTTGAATAGACTAGTTGGTATCTTCAACAATATATTTGATGCATTTTGGAAGTTCCAGAAAGTTTCAGAAAATCTGTGATATTTCCGATATTCAAAAATGGGGACCCAAATTTAATTGAAAATTACAGAGACTTATCATTTATGGATGTTGATCTTAAACTCTTTACGTCTATAATCCTGAACAGACTCGCACTATTTGGGGAGAAGAGGGAGATCTTGACGGAAAGCCAGGAAGGATTCAGAGCCGGTTATTCCACTATGGATAACATTTTCAGCTTAACAAATATTATACACCTACAGTGGGCGAAAAGGAAGAAACTGTATGCTTTTTTTGTGGATTTCAACTCGGCTTTTGACACAATTAATAGATTTTCCTTATTCCATAAGCTGCACAATTATGGAATATCCTCGAAAGTAGTTAAAATTATTTACAGTATGTACAAAAACACTGAAGCTATGGTATGGTACGGGGTCTCATTATCGGAATCTTTTCATCCAAACGATGGAGTGAAACAAGGCTGCCCATTAAGCCCCTTTTTATTTTCCCTTTATATAAATGACTTGAAAGAATAGATGGAAATAGGGTTAAAACATGGCAGCATTAATATTAAACTGCTGATGTACGCAGATGACATCGTAAACTTAAGTGATGATCCCAAAAAGCTTCAATGTATGATAAACTCCTTACAAGATTATTGCAAAAAGTGGAGTCTCCAAGTTAACCTTAACAAGTCCAAAGTGATGATATTCCAGAAGGGTGGGGGCAGGAGAAGTAGAGGGGATAACTGGCGATTTCAGGGGGTTGAAATTAAATTTGTCAAGAATCAATCTCTAGGAATCAATCTCACGCCCAAACTGTCTCTAGCAGACCATTTTAAGAGCAGATTAAAAATCGCGAAGGGCAGTATTAACAGCAGCTGGAGAGCGTTTCTCCTTAGCAAGGACTCAAGCCATTCAGACAAGTTTAAAATATTTAACGCTGTCTCTAAGACAATAATGTGTTACGGATCACAGGTTTGCGGTTTTGCCAAATATGATATAGTAGAAAAACTTCTGCGATATTTCTTAAAAAGACTTTTCTTCTTGCCCGAAACGCCAAATTACGCATTAATGTTAGAGACCGGACTGCCTAGCATTTATACACAATCTTTGAAACACCATTATGATTATTTAATAAGAGTTCTCTTTACATATGATGATGGAAGGTTACCTAAGCGTTTAGCTAGTCTAGATAAGCAAATCTATTGGTTTGCAGAGTTGCAGGAACTCACAAATAAGCATGATGTTAGTCTTGATATAAACATTAGCTTAAAACAAGACCTTAGAAAAACCCTATATTCAATTGTTGGCAAGGAACAAATGTGGGAACGACGGAAAGCGGTAGAACGAGCAGAACAGACGATTAGACATGAATTATATAATAATCTTAATTACGATCTAAATGAATTGCACTATTTCACAGATGACTTTTCAGCGAATAAAATTAACCTGATTTTACGCTACAGGTGTGGATTAGTCCCATTAAATGGCTCTTCTTGGCGTAATAAAGGGAGTAACTTGTGTGATCTGTGTAATACTAATGAAGAAGAGGATATTTTTTTTTATACGATGTGGGCAAATCCTAGGGGACAACCCTTTGATGCGTTAGCATGGTTTTGGCCGGGAGGGAATTAGGGTAAGGGAAGTGAGGAAACTTGAGTCTTGTTTTTGCATTGCTGCGAGCTAGACAACAGCCCAGAGACGGAGTGGATTATTTTAATTTCTTAATAAAAGCTCACGGGGTCATCTGGTCTCGAACCCGGGACCCATGGCATGTTGGTCTTGCCGCTCAACGTATTGATCCAACTCCGTCTCACTGCTCACTTTATCGGAAGGTGTCCAGTATTAGCCGAATTCCGTATTCCAATACTTGGTAGGAAGAGTTTGCAGAAGAAAGAAATTATAGATCTGCTTAATGGCTCTAATTACGAAGCATTATATAAGTTTTTGGCATTATCCTGAAAATATCGTGAACTCATTTTAAGTTAATTTGCTTAGTGAAGATAGTATTGATTTTCGGGTGTAGACTAATTTTTTTCTTCTTTTTTTTAATTTTGCATTCATTCTCTTTATTTATTTGATTATTGGAACACTACCGGCAACGACAGACGGACGACTCAAAGTTTTTAGTTTTAAAAATATCTATTTCATTTCGCTCTTTCTTTTTTGTTTTCTTTCTCCTACTATTATTCTGAAAAACAGTAGCTGCTTATAAGATTTGAATTAATGCAACTAATGAAGTTTTCTTTCGTGATAAGTACTATTATTATTATTATTTTTTTCATTTTGTTTCTGTTCGTTAATGTTCGTTTTAAGGTATGCATTGTGAATTAACGCTTACATAAAACTGGTTCGTTAAGCTTTTCTTTTTTGCCAATCTCGACAGACGGCCTCGGTGCCATTGTTGTAATTTATAGTTTAAGTCTATGAAATTATATACGAAGTATGGATTGATATAATAAACTATTATTGAATTTAATTGAAGAAACTAGTTCTTTTCATGACTCCCAAATTTTAACTAAAAGAGCAAAAAGATCAACAATTTAGGAGGCATGGGGCAGGTATGAGCTGTACGTTTGGTGATGTAACTTGAGAATAGTAAAAGGGTTTTATGCGCTTCAGGTTTCCATTGAAAAAGAACACATTAGCCACTATTTGAAATCCAAAAATAAAAATAGAAAAATAGGGCAATTTTTAAAGATATTTCATTCATATTCAATTTTTTTAAAACTATTAGCAGCAAAAAAAAATTACATTCTTTAGAACGATTGTGTTACCTTTCAACGGAGATATTAATAACGTCTCCTTCAGAATATATACGTAATGTAAGACAGGAGACAGGTTTTTTCATCGAAAAAAATGCTCCCCCCCCCCCTCCGACGCAATTCTTTTCGTTTCACACCAAAATCTATGGAATCTAGGTAGATCGATCTTTTACCATTCGTTCTTTCGATTTTTGAATCGATTCTTTGACTAAGCGATTCTTCGTGAATCGATCTTTTTCTCTCCGATTCTCGATCCGATTTTTAAAAATTATTTTAAAGAATTAAAAGAATTTTACAGTCTAAAAAAGATTGATTATACTGACCTTACTATACACCGCTTTATAAAGAATGTAGGGTGAATGTAACAAGTATAAGTTACCAGCGGGTTTTTCGTTTTGCATGTGACTGTTTGATAAACACGGCCTATAGCAGATGCTTTAAAAACTCTTTTGGAACTTAAAGTGTTGTTAAGAAGTTAATTTCACAATAAAACGCTCAGTTTTGCGCTGTGACAATATCCGCTACAATTCGCCAAGAATATCACTTTTTAGGAAGGTTTTAGTTATCGACTAACTTCTTACGATTCTTTATTGTCCTAATATAGCAAAAAAAAGTGTAAATTCTGGAATATAAATGATAATAAATAAAAGTTTTTGTTTGCAATTTCCAGTTTGTTTACATCTGAAATATGTTCAATTTTAGTCACACCAATTGTTCAAAGGCAGTTCCTGCTTATCTTTTGAAAAGGGGCATTTACGATTCAATAGATAATAATTTTCTTTCTCCTTTATATAAATATAAATTCCTAAAAGTTAAAGATGAGCGTGACCAATAGTTAGAAACAACTATTAAATAATTAATTGAGGGTATTTTTTTTATCTTTTTTCCCGACGCCTCTACGAAAATTCTGACTTTGTGTTACTTCAATGGTGTACTCACACAAGAAATGGTCATTCCATCACATTAAGAAGTATGCCGAAGTTTTCTGAGCGTAAAGCACTTCCTTATTAGTTATATATTCTAAGCTTCAGTCAATGAAATTACAGTGGCATGCGACGATTCGCACTCGTGAACGAGGGGGGTTAATATTCCTGCTACTTATTTTAAATTGCGAGTGCCCAAAATTGACGTCATTTTCGTTTTTTATCAGTTTAATGTTTGTTTTTAGCGAAACTTTATTAGTAATAATATTTTTATATTTATTTTTAATACTATAGAAGTTTAACAATTTTTCAAAAGACCACGCTGGAAAGATCGATCTACTGGAATCGTTTTTCCAACCCGATTAATCAATTCTTAAGATCGTAAAAAAGAAAAAAAAATCGATCTCCCCAAGATCGATCTGTCTCCATCCCTACGGCAAGATCTCCCAAATCCTTCATTTTTGTACATGCGCTGTGAAACACCCTGTATAGTGGAACCCAAGCAAAGTTAGTGAAATAATTATAAAGGTCATCCTGGTTAATGCTATTGAAGTCGTAAGTTGGGAAAGCAAAATTCTTCGGTTTTTCCAAGTTAAAGAAACCAAAAACTGCATCATGATCACTTAGACCAGTTCGACTGAGGAGGTAATGATTTTTGACAGAATTTAAATTAGAGGTAAGAAGTAAGTCAATAAGGGAAGATCCGTTGCTATAAACTGTAGTCGATAAATTATTAACAATTTGAAGGCTAAAATGATTCAGATTTTCCAGAAATCAATCTTTCATGTGGTTGTCTCTTAGCAAGAAAATATTGATAAGACCTTATGAAATAAAATCCATCTAAAGTTTAGAGACGGAGTTGGGTCAATTCATTGAGCGGCACGACCACCATACCATGGGTCCCGGGTTCGAGACCAGGTCTCCCCGTGAGCTTTTATTAAGAAAATAAAATAATCCACACCGTCTCTGGGCTGCTGTCTAGCTCGCAGCAATGCAAAAACAAGACTCAAGTTTCCTCACTTCCCTTACCCTAACTGCCTTCCGACCAACACCATCCTAACGCAGCAAAGGTTTGTCCCTTAGACTTTGGTTACATCTTATAAAAAAAATACCTTTATCGAAGGTCACTACAACGTGGGGGTCGATAACCGCAATCTACCAGGTCTTACCAAAATTTGATGAGAATTCAACAAAGATAAATTCTATTCCAGATATATAACCATTTGATACACTTACCAATCCATCCAATCCTTTTTTTCAGAAAAATCGCAACACCGCTACCAATTGAATATAGTCTGTCATTACTGAAAAGTTGGCAGTTACTAAGGTTGACGATTTTTTTGTTGCGATAACTTTGGAATCAGATCTCACTAAAACACAATATATCAATCCCAGAATATTGAACCCAAACTTGAACTCATCAATACGTGATGGCAGACTTCGAATATTAACATGACAAGAAATAAGCTTATTCTTGTTAGATTTTACAATCCAATCAACAGAACAATCCACACCCACGGAACCGACACCGTCAGAGGGGCATATGTATATTATGAATCACATAGAAGAGACGAGAACCATAACCAACTCAGAAAATATCTGAATATATTCAACATTTCAAAAACAATGATAATTAAAGCCAATGAGACAGTACGCAAAACATAGAAAAATACATCAGCAGAACTAAAGTAAAATTTCAACCTTTTCTTCAAATTGCTTATTTCTATTCTTAAGGGCTTATGACCAGCACATCAGGTACGGTGCCCTCAAAGACACGCCGCTACACGCCAACCAGCGCGCAAATCAAGTAGGCAAATCTTAAGAGCACTACGCAGTCTAGTTGAAAAACTAAAAGATGCTGTCAATGATAGGGCTGTTGCTCTTTGTGCTTTTCTTGATATTGAAGGTGCTTTTGACAACACGTCGTTCTCAGCGGCCATTGACAGAGGTATTTATATGTCGACGGTCCGATGGATTGGGGCAATGCTGAGTAACTGGAACATCACGGTGAGGCTGGGGGAAAAATCGGTAACACTAAGGGCCACCAGAGACTGTCCTCAGGAAGGAGTTCTTTCCCCTCTGCTGTGGTCACTTGTTATCGATGATCTCTTGACTACAAATGCCAGTGCTACGCAGATGACCTGGTTATTACCATCATGAGAAAGCAGGACAGGACTTTATCAGTAAGACTGAAAAATGCTCTCAATATGGTACAATCCTGTTGTGCTAATAAACTACTCAAAGTCAACCCTAGCAAAACAACCATTGTACCTTTCACAAGAAAAAGGAAGCTAAGATTACAGGCTCCTACTATTGAAGGAACACGGATAGAATTCACAAGTGAGGTCAAATATCTAGGAGTGATTCTAGGTTAAAGACTCACATGGAATCCTGAACTCAATAGGGTCACAGAGAAGGCTATGACTGCCCTATGGTCCTGTTGAAGACTCTTTAGCAAAACTTGGGGTCTAAGGCCTAAAATGGCTCTTTGGGCATATGAAGCAATTATAAGACCCGTGGTCACCTATGCAGGTTTCGTGTGGTGGCCAAAAACAGAACAAAAGATAGCGCAGTCCACACTACAAAAACTGTAGAACTCAGCATGTCTAGGAGTCACGGGTGGCATGTGATGACAGCTACGGAGGCTCTACCAGACCCTCATCCCCTTACACCTACGCCTAAAGAACGAGGCTGCTTGGCACCAATCTCCTCTCAGCAGGCAATCTGACCGGTTAAAGGAAAATTCTTGAAGAATTCAAGGATGACAGGCAAAGAGGTTTATAACCTACTCAAATAAGAAAACGTAAGCGCTGCTCTCACCAGATTTAAGGCTCATAAGAGGACTTCTAACTGGTCACTGCGCATTGGGCTACCACCTAAAAAAGTTGGGGCTAGCTGAAGAAGACACCTGTCGCTTCTGTTTGGAACAGAAGGAGACAGCGGAACACATCCTCTGTCACTGTGAGGACATCGGCCGTATCAGGCTCAGACATCTCGGTGGGGCTTTCCTATAACCAACAGATATAGCCCCAAAAGAGATTTTAGGTCTAATTATGGAACTAAAACTTGACTGGGTGGATAAAGTCTGAACTTGGATCAAGTGAAGTGACTAAAGTATGTTTGTGTCCTTGATCCACTCCAAATAATAATAATAAAGGCTTATTCACGAGCGCGATACGACTGCGTGCGATTGTTTCATGTCATCTCACTTTTTGAATACTTTTGTTTCAGCCTGCGATGAATTTTTATCGCCTGACCGTTGACAAGGTTGACTAATGAAATGAATTTGTTACATATATTTGGCTTTGATCATATTCAATGCTTTTGCAGTTAATAATATAATAATAATAAAGTTTTTATTCACAATATTAAATATTTACATTAAATAACTAGTCCTAGTTTTAACTTCAAAAACATGCTGACAATGGCTATGCCCTCTGCCAGGTTGATAATCCTTCACTAATGTAAATGAACTTTATCTCCGCTCAAAAATAATTTTTAGTAATTCATTATTCTTATTATATTACTAACTTACTAAGCTAAATTTAAAATTGCACCAAATTCACGCTACTATTTATACTATTTAAAAAGAGAATGGACCACACGAAAAAGATAGATAAGAACAAGGAAAAAAAAGAAGAAAAGAAGAAGAAGAAGAAGAAGAAGAAGAAGAAGAAGAAGAAGAAGAAGAAGAAGAAGAAGAAGAAGAAGAGATAAGGAAAACCAAAACCTCTTCATCGAAGCAGTAATACAAATAAAAAGTCATCCGTTATATTCCGATATTAGAAAATTTCTGTAGATCAACGCAGATTTCAGAAAACCATATAGGGCATCCCAATCCCTACCAGTAAGGAACGATATAAGTTCTTCGTGTGTTAGTACATTTTTCTTAAAATATATACGCCTAAATTCTATAAGTAGAGGACATCTTGCAATGAAATGCTCTGTATTTTCTACCTCCCCCAAATTGCACATAGAGGATTCTGTATTACTACTATTTTGCCATTTAATGGTAGCAAACCTCCCCTGGCTTTAAAAATTAAATTAATTTTGTGCAAACTATTTGCATCAACAAAGTAATTACGGCACTTCAAGAAACTTATTTTACTGTATAAGTCATTACGTATCCCTAGTCATGCTTCATACAGGACATTTTGCGCGTGTGTGTTTTTCAAATTTACCATAATATTTTGGAAAGAGTTGTGTAAACTGACTGTTTCGCTGAAAGAAATATTAACATCAAACCTTTCCGCCAGATGGTTGAGTTCTTAACACTAAGATATTTCCTTTTCTATTATTCTTTCAGCTTATACTTTAGGAAGGCGATTACTTGGAAGTTTCAGCACCTTGACTATATAATCTGTGTGCAATTTGAGTGCATGAATGTACATTTTCTCTACGCCAGTCTCTATTAAAAGCATATAGTTAGGAGTATTTTGAGGTAGACCCAATAATTTTTTTATAAAACACCTTAATAATTTCTCTACTATATCATATTGGATATACCCCCATACTTGAGCACCGTAACATAATATTGCTCTAGACACAGCTTAAAATACTTTTACTTTAGCTGAGTGACGGACTTCCTTATATACATACTCCTATTACACTATTTATTCCACTTCTCGCCATCTGGAATCTTGCTTTTGCCATGACAACTTCGGCTTAAGAATAATACTTAGATATTTATACTATTTAACTACCTCCAGGTCAGCTCCTTCATAGAACCATTTTTTTGATTGTCTTCGGCGCCCTCCCTTACAGAAGACCATAATTTTTGATTTCGATAAATTTATCGAAAGATTCCACATTTTGTTATACTTTGCCAATCCGTTAATCATTTCTTGTAAACGTGTTTGAGAATCAGCTATTGCAGTTTTATTGTATTTAGAATATACAAACCCAAATATTTCAGCTATTTTTACTTCTGTGAATGGATTACCGGGACTGTAAACTACGAAGAAAGGATGTATATAAACTAATAAGTGTGGTTATGTTCAACGATCACCAGCATTGCTGCGTTTTTTTTCTGTCGCAACGACACGAGAGAAGGACAGCATGTCAAGTGACAGTCATATGACTTCAGCCAATGACAATGAAGTCGCATGCAAAAAATCGCACTCGTGAACGAGCACTAAAGTCAGTAGTAGATGTCTTATCTCCGATAATTTCTGCTTTAAGGTGATTGCTTCATCAAACTAAATGAAAATTTTATCACGAATGACATTGATGTTAATACCAACAATTAATTTGATTAACTCTTAGAAAAAATAATAAAGCATTAAAAATGTGGAAAAAATAGAGGCTATAAAGCTAAAAAGAAAACATGTAAAGGAGTATAAAGCCCTACCCTATTTCTAAAGGACTGCTTTCAAGTTATTTATAAATATTTAGGTGTTAAACTATTTCTATTTTTAAGTAAATGTGTTCATTTGTTCCTTTGAAAAACAGTTCTTATTAAACCAAATGGATATTAACATTTTTACAGGAAGATGGTAATATACAATGTGAAAACATAACATCATCAACTAAACGAAAAGCACCATTGACTTTAAAAGGAGAACAAATAGACAGTTCTCAGACCGTTCCAACTGCTGAAGTTTTGGAGTCGCCAATCAATTCTCCATCTACCTCTAGTCAAAATGAAAAAGATCAAGACCTTAATATATCATCCACAAGCGAGATAAAAAGTTTCGATTCTCCAAGTAATTCACACATCAAAGATTTAAGTATAACTCAAAATATGTTTCGAATTGAGACCGATTCACAATTGTTAGTTTGTGTTGATGATGCTGTTGACGGTCATCCTGAAATTCTACATAATAAATTTTATGAAAAAGCTAACAACTCAATTTCGGCTGCAGATTTTTCTACTAATAGCAACTCTTCAAAAAATAGAACAATTTGTGATGGTGCTGTTGACAGACATCCCGAAATTCTACATAATAAATGTTATGAAAAACCTAACAACTCAATTTCGGCTGCAGATTTTTCTACTAATAGCAACTCTTCAAAAAATAGAACAGTTTGTGATGATGATGCTGTTGGCAGACATCCTGAAATTCTACATAATAAATGTTATGAAAAAGCTAACAACTCAATTTCAACTGCAGATTTTTCTACTAATAGCAACTCTTCAAAAATTAGAACAGTTTGTGATGATGATGCTGTTGACAGACATCCTGAACTTCTACATAATGAATGTTATGAAAAAGATAACAACTCAATTTCGGCTGCAGATTTTTCTACTAATAGCAACTCTTCAAAAAATAGAACAGTTTGTGATGATGATGCTGTTGGCAGACATCCTGAAATTCTACATAATAAATGTTATGAAAAAGCTAACAACTCAATTTCGGCTGCAGATTTTTCTACTAATAGCAACTCTTCAAAGAATAGAACAGTTTGTGATGATGCTGCTGTTGACAGACATCCTGAACTTCTACATAATAAATGTTATGAAAAAGATAACAACTCAATTTCGGCTGCAGATTTTTCTACTAATAGCAACTCTTCAAAAAATAGAACAGTTTGTGATGATGCTGTTGACAGACATCCCGAAATTCTACATAATAAATGTTATGAAAAAGCTAACAACTCAATTTCGGCTGCAGATTTTTCTACTAATAGCAACTCTTCAAAAAATAGAACAGTTTGTGATGATGCTGCTGTTGACAGACATCCTGAACTTCTACATAATAAATGTTATGAAAAAGCTAACAACTCAATTTCGGCTGCAGATTTTTCTACTAATAGCAACTCTTCAAAGAATAGAACAGTTTGTGATGATGCTGCTGTTGACAGACATCCTGAACTTCTACATAATAAATGTTATGAAAAAGATAACAACTCAATTTCGGCTGCAGATTTTTCTACTAATAGCAACTCTTCAAAAAATAGAACAGTTTGTGATGATGCTGTTGACAGACATCCCGAAATTCTACATAATAAATGTTATGAAAAAGCTAACAACTCAATTTCGGCTGCAGATTTTTCTACTAATAGCAACTCTTCAAAAAATAGAACAGTTTGTGATGATGCTGCTGTTGACAGACATCCTGAACTTCTACATAATAAATGTTATGAAAAAGATAACAACTCAATTTCGGCTGCAGATTTTTCTACTAATAGCAACTTTTCAAAAAATAGAACAGTTTGTGATGATGCTGCTGTTGACAGACATCCTGAACTTCTACATAATAAATGTTATGAAAAAGCTAACAACTCAATTTCAGCTGCAGATTTTTCTACTAATAGCAACTCTTCAAAAATTAGAACAGTTTGTGATGATGATGCTGTTGACAGACATCCTGAACTTCTACATAATAAATGTTATGAAAAAGATAACAACTCAATTTCGGCTGCAGATTTTTCTACTAATAGCAACTCTTCAAAAATTAGAACAGTTTGTGATGATGCTGCTGTTGACAGACATCCTGAACTTCTACATAATAAATGTTATGAAAAAGATAACAACTCAATTTCGGCTGCAGATTTTTCTACTAATAGCAACTTTTCAAAAAATAGAACAGTTTGTGATGATGCTGCTGTTGACAGACATCCGAAAATTCTACACAATAAATGTTATGAAAAAGCTAACAACTCAATTTCGGCTGCAGATTTATCTACTAATAGCAACCCTTCAAAAAATAGAACAAATATGTTCGACAATAATCTTGTAGCTACATCAGAAAATCAATTAACTAATGAGGAATACGCAAAAATGATTTTAGATTATTTTGGCGATGAAAGCGATAAATCAGAAGAAAAAAAAGTTCAATATTCTTTACCATTAAAAAAACGAAGAACTTTATCACACGATGATGCGGCCGTATTTGAAGAACCCTGTAAGGAAAATAATATTAAGAAATCTAGTGAATACGATGATCAGGACAAAAATATCGCATACGGTGCAGAAAGATGTATAAGCATCTTGCAAGTTGCTGACGAAATATTTCCTTTCCTTGAAAATAAAAATCCCAATAAATTCTCAAAAGCGGTAACAAATTCACCTTTACAACAAACAACTTTAACGGATGCGAGAGCATTTAATATAATTTCACAACTAAAGGAAAATTCACAAGCATTTAGTGAAAATATACACGCAAACATAACATTTCAAACAGAAATTAGCAATTGTAGGGAAGGCAATACATCGAATCATGCAAATGAGAATATTGAGATAAATTTTCCATATCCAGAGAAACTGACCAATTTGGAATATTTATTAAGTAAAGAAAACCCTTACAATTTTCCATATAGAATGGATCAAAATGTGGAGCAGTCAAACGATCCGAATTCCTTTGGTTGTCATTTACGTTCGAATTATCTTCCTAATAATAATTCTCAAAGTAATACTAACCAAAATGTAAATTCGCAAGGAGATTTAAGTTTACCTTTTTCTGTTAATAATAGTGGAGTAATGCCAAATCCTCAAGAAGGAAACATTGGACAAATGGTTGAGTATTTAAATGATCGAAATAATTTAAGTTATCCATTAAATACAAATCTTATTCAAAGTAATGATTTCCATGGTGAAATAAATAAGTTTAATTTTTCAATAAGTTCCGGGATGACGGAAAACAATACTAACAGAAGCACTGTTGAGAACATCCATCCTCAAAACGATATGAATAAGTACAATTGCTCACTCAGCCCAAACGAGAGCACACCTAATGCACAGTTGAATATGATTGAATACGAATATGAGTCAGAAAAGGATACATTTAATTACTCAGATTCTTCTAATGATACTATCCAAAATATGCAAGACTTTGAAATTCGATGTAACATTAACAACGTAAGTTCATTTACATCAAATCACAAAGGAATATACCAATTTCCGTCCAACCACGAACAGATAGATAATGCTAACAATCAAATCAGCGAAAACTCCGAAACTTGGAGCAATTGCAGCTCAAATGACGATGACATAAATACGGATAATTACGATCTCAACTTGGGGCATATGAATAACTATTATCATAAAAGTCGAGGTAATTTTGCGAAGAAATATATTATAAAAAAAGATGATGACTTAGATGACAGATTTTATATACGAAGCAAACACGACGCGGCGCCAAATATAAATCAAAATCCTGCAGAGCCTGTGGAACAAGAACAGACGACTAAAAAACTTAAAAAAAGAAGGGAAAATCTTGCCACTGATCGAGAAACCCGTATCACAAACAAGCTGGGTCTTGTTAATTACAGAGAGGAAGAAAGTAATACAGAATTTCCAACAGATATAAATAACTTTATTAGTTCAAAAACTTGCATTTATCAAAGTAAAAATTTGCTAGCCAATAGAAAGAAAAATCGCAAACTGAAAGGTAAGATTCCCTCCAACCACACACAGCCATACTCTCCTAATTCCAGTAGAAAGGTCAGTAAGAAGTCTGTTCCTTCGAGCAGTTGTAATTCCAATGATCTTGCGTCAAATTCAGCTAAAGTTTCTTCGAACCAGACGGAATCAAATAAATTGCAGAATAGTGAAAATACAAAAGGGGGAACCCCTAAAACAAGTCAACAACCAGTACAAGCAGGCACGAAAGATTGTAAACTGCAAGAGAAGATTCCATCCAACCACACACAGCCATGCTCTCATAATTCCAGTAAAACGATCGGTAAGATTTCCGTAGCTTCGAGTAGTTCAAGTTCCAAGAATGATCTTGCCTCAAATTCAACTGGAGTTTGCTCGAACCAGACGGAATCAAAAAAATTACAGAATAGTGAAAATACAAAAGGGGAAATCCCTAAAATAAGTCAACCAGCACAGCAAGCTGGCACGAAAGATTGTAAACTGCAAAAGACGATTCTGTCCAACCACACACAGCCATACTCTCATAATTCCAGTAAAACGATCGGTAAGATTTCTGTAGCTTCGAGTGGTTGCAGTTCCAAGAATGATCTTGTGTCAAATGCAACTGGAGCTTGCTCGAACCAGACGGAATCAAAAAAATTACAGAATAGTGAAAATACAAAAGGGGAAACCCCTAAAACAAGTCAACAAACAGTGCAAGCTGGCACGAAAGATTGTAAACTGCAAAAGACGATTCTGTCCAACCACACACAGCCATACTCTCATAATTCCAGTAAAAATATCGGTAAGATTTCTGTAGCTTCGGGTGGTTGCAGTTCCAAGAATGATCTTGTGTCAAATTCAACTGGAGCTTGCTCGAACCACACGGAATCAAAAAAATTACAGAATAGTGAAAATACAAAAGGGGGAACCCCTAAAACAAGTCAACAACCAGTACAAGCAGGCACGAAAGATTGTAAACTGCAAGAGAAGATTCCATCCAACCACATACAGCCATGCTCTCATAATTCCAGTAAAACGATCGGTAAGATTTCCGTAGCTTCGAGTAGTTCAAGTTCCAAGAATGATCTTGCCTCAAATTCAACTGGAGTTTGCTCGAACCAGACGGAATCAAAAAAATTACAGAATAGTGAAAATACAAAAGGGGAAATCCCTAAAACAAATCAACAACCAGTGCAAGCTGGCACGAAAGATTGTAAACTGCAAAAGACGATTCTGTCCAACCACACACAGCCATACTCTCATAATTCCAGTAAAACGATCGGTAAGATTTCTGTAGCTTCGAGTGGTTGCAGTTCCAAGAATGATCTTGTGTCAAATGCAACTGGAGCTTGCTCGAACCAGGCGGAATCAAATAAATTACAGAATAGTGCAAATACAAAAGGGGAAACCCTTAAATTAATTCAACCAGCACAGCAAGCTGGCACGAAAGATTGTAAACTGCAAAAGACGATTCTGTCCAACCACACACAGCCATACTCTCATAATTCCAGTAAAACGATCGGTAAGATTTCTGTAGCTTCGAGTGGTTGCAGTTCCAAGAATGATCTTGTGTCAAATGCAACTGGAGCTTGCTCGAACCAGACGGAATCAAAAAAATTACAGAATAGTGAAAATACAAAAGGGGAAACCCCTAAAACAAGTCAACAAACAGTGCAAGCTGGCACGAAAGATTGTAAACTGCAAAAGACGATTCTGTCCAACCACACACAGCCATACTCTCATAATTCCAGTAAAACGATCGGTAAGATTTGTGTAGCTTCGAGTGGTTGCAGTTCCAAGAATGATCTTGTGTCAAATTCAACTGGAGCTTGCTCGAACCAGACGGAATCAAAAAAATTACAGAATAGTGAAAATACAAAAGGGGAACCCCCTAAAACAAGTCAACAAACAGTGCAAGCTGGCACGAAAGATTGTAAACTGCAAAAGAAGATTCTGTCCAACCACACACAGCCATACTCTCATAATTCCAGTAAAAATATCGGTAAGATTTCTGTAGCTTCGTGCAGTTACAATTCCAATAATGATCTTGCGTCAAATTCAACAGCTGTTTGCTCGAACCAGGTGGAATCAAATAAATCACAGAATAGTGAAAATACAAAAGGGGAAACCCCTAAAATATGTCAACCAGCACAGCAAGCTGGCACGAAACGTTGCAAATTGCAAGGTAAGATTCTGTCTAACCAAACACAGCCATACTCTCATAATTCCAGTAAAACGATCGGTAAGATTTCTGTAGCTTCGAGTGGTTGCAGTTCCAAGAATGATCTTGTGTCAAATGCAACTGGAGCTTGCTCGACCCAGACGGAATCAAAAAAATTACAGAATAGTGAAAATACAAAAGGGGAAACCCCTAAAACAAGTCAACAAACAGTGCAAGCTGGCACGAAACGTTGCAAACTGCAAGGTAAGATTCTGTCCAACTACACACAGCCATACTCTCATAATTCCAGTAAAAAGATCGGTAAGATTTCCGTAGCTTCTTGCAGTTACAATTCCAATAATGATCTTGCGTCAAACTCAATAGATGTTTGCTCGAACCAGGCGGAATCAAATAAATCACAGAATAGTGAAAATATAAAAGGGGAAACCCCTAAAATAAGTCAACCAGCACTGCAAGCTGGCACGAAACGTTGCAAACTGCAAGGTAAGATTCTGTCCAACTACACACAGCCATACTCTCATAATTCCAATAAAACGATCGGTAAGATTTCTGTAGCTTCGAGTGGTTGCAGTTCCAAGAATGATCATGTGTCAAAAACAACTGGAGCTTGCTCGAACCAGGCGGAATCAAATAAATCACAGAATAGTGAAAATACAAAAGGGGAAACCCCTAAAACAAGTCAACAAACAGTGCAAGCCGGCACGAAAGATTGTAAACCGCAAAAGATGATTCTGTCCAACCACACACAGCCATTCTCTCATAATTCCAGTAAAAATATCGGTAAGATTTCCGTAGCTTCGTGCAGTTACAATTCCAATAATGATCTTGCGTCAAATTCAATAGATGTTTGTTCGAACCAGGCGGAATCAAATAAATCACAGAATAGTGAAAATATAAAAGAGGAAACCCCTAAAATAACTCAACCAGCACTGCAAGCTGGCACGAAACGTTGCAAATTGCAAGGTAAGATTCTGTCCAACCACACACAGCCATACTCTCATAATTCCAGTAAAACAATCGGTAAGATTTCTGTAGCTTCGAGTGGTTGCAGTTCCAAGAATGATCATGTGTCAAAAACAACTGGAGCCTGCTCGAACCAGGCGGAATCAAATAAATCACAGAATAGTGAAAATACAAAAGGGGAAACCCCTAAAACAAGTCAACAAACAGTGCAAGCTGGCACGAAAGATTGTAAACTGCAAAAGATGATTCTGTCCAACCACACACAGCCATACTCTCATAATTCCAGTAAAAATATCGGTAAGATTTCCGTAGCTTCGTGCAGTTACAATTCCAATAATGATCTTGCGTCAAACTCAATAGATGTTTGCTCGAACCAGGCGAAATCAAATAAATCACAGAATAGTGAAAATATAAAAGGGGAAACCCCTAAAATAAGTCAACCAGCACTGCAAGCTGGCACGAAACGTTGCAAATTGCAAGGTAAGATTCTGTCCAACCACACACAGCCATACTCTCATAATTCCAGTAAAACGATCGGTAAGATTTCTGTAGCTTCGAGTGGTTGCAGTTCCAAGAATGATCTTGTGTCAAATGCACCTGGAGCTTTCTCGAACCAGGCGGAATCAAATAAATTACAGAATAGTGCAAATACAAAAGGGGAAACCCCTAAAATAAGTCAACCAGCACAGCAAGCTGGCACGAAAGATTGTAAACTGCAAAAGACGATTCTGTCCAACCACACACAGCCATACTCTTATAATTCTAGTAAAAAGAGCAGTAAGATTTCCGTAGCTTCGAGCACTTCCAATACTGATCTTGCGTCAAAGTCAACTGAAGTTTGCTCAAACCAGACTGAATCAAATAAATTACAGAATAGTCAAAATATAAAACGGAAAACCCTTAACTCAAGCCCACTTACACTGCAAGCTGGCACGAAACGTTGCAAACTGCAAGATAAGATTCTGTCCAACCACACACAGCCATACTCTCATAATTCCAGTAAAAAGGTCAGTAAGAGGAGCCTATCTTTGAGCAGTTGCAGTTCCAATAATGATCTTGCGTCAAATTCAACTGAGGTTTGCTCGAACCAAACGGAATCAAATAAAACACAGAATAGTGAAAATATAAAAGGGGAAACCCCTAAAATAAGTCAACCAGCACAGCAAGCTGGCACGAAACGTTGCAAACTGCAAATTAAGATTCTGTCCAACCACACACAGCCATGCTCTCATAATTCCAGTAAAACGATCGGTAAGATTTCCGTAGCTTCGAGCACTTCCAATACTGATCTTGCGTCAAAGTCAACTGAAGTTTGCTCAAACCAGACTGAATCAAATAAATTACAGATTAGTCAAAATATAAAACGGAAAACCCTTAACTCAATCCCACTTACATTGCAAGCTGGCACGAAACGTTGCAAACTGCAAGATAAGATTCTGTCCAACCACACACAGCCATACTCTCATAATTCCAGTAAAAAGGTCAGTAAAAGGAGCCTATCTTCGAGCAGCTGCAGTTTCAATAATGATCTTGCGTCAAATTCAACTGAAGTTTGCTCGAACCAGACGAAATCAAATGAATTAGAGAATAGTGAAAATACAAAAGGGGAAACCCCCAATTCAAGCCAATCACCAGTGCAAACTGGCGATGTAATAGAAAATAACTTGCTGTCTACTAATGACTTAGACAGTACAGAAGAAGAACTAAAGAACATATTAATCCTCAAGAAAGCATCGGATGAACGTCTCAAAGAAAAATTAGCGGGCATAAATATGAGTCATTATAATCTTAACTTGACACATTTGAATTTCTATCATCAAAATAAGCAAGTAAATTTTGCTAAGAAATGTGCTATCTTGCAAACCGATATTGTCACAGAAGATACATCTGTTATGCAAAATAAAGACGAATCGCAGCCGTATTCAAATGAAATTGCTCCAAAGTGTGAAATGAATAAGGCTGAGAAAAGAGGTCGTCAGCTGAACAGTAATATGAATCGTTATCGAAGAAGTCGAAGATTAAAGAGACCATTGAATTACCGTGAACAATGAACAAGGTAACAAAATGGAACAAGGGTTTTCAATAATTTAAAAAAAAATAAAAATAAAAAAAAAAAAAAATAAAGTAGTTCAATTATTTTTTTACAAATAAAATTTTTGTTAAATTGTCCACTGTTGTAATTTGTCTAAAGTTATTAAATAAAATTGAAATTTTCAAAATTTCATATTATTTGATATGTGAAGTTATAATTAAATAAATGTCGATAAGTTTGTACAATTGGAATACAAAGGGTAATATGTATGTATGTCTGAAATAAGAATTTATGTAGCTAAATGTGCAGTAAAACTGTAAATGTGAAATTGTATAAGAAAATAAAAATATTTTGACCAGTGTATACCTTTTCGTATATATTCAAGTGCGATAGCATACTGTGCAATATTTTCGTTTCATTTCAATTTTAGTATACTTTTGTTAACCGACTTCCCAAAAACAAAGAGGTTCTAAGTTCGACGTGTATTTTTTTTATGTCTCATCGGGCATAACTTCGTAACGCGTTGACCGATTTTGATGATTCGTTTTTGTTGGGTAGAGTATGTTCACCGATTGGTACCATGACTAAAAAATTGTTGGTGAGGTGAGAGTTGTGGTGAAACCTAACTTTATAACACGTGGACCGATTTGGATGATTGGTAATAGGAGAAAAAAATTTGGCCTAGGGTTGGGGAGGGGTAGTCTAACTTCGTAACGCGTGGACCGATTTCGATGATTCTTTTGCTGTTGGATAGAGTATGTTCCCTGATTGATACCACGAGTTTTGGTGGGGTGGGGGTAAGGATTTGAACCTAACTTTTTAACGCATGGACCGATTTGGATGGTTTTTTGTTGTTGTACATAGTAGAAGACACTAAAAAGTAAAAAATATGAACCGACTTCACAAAAACGCTAAAAAGCATAAAATAATAATTAGATTTGTATCTATTACGACATTTGAAGCTGGTGGAAATCAAACAAACCAAACAACTACAACAGAAGTGTTTAATCATCCTGAGCTGAGCTGAAACGTTCAGGTAGTTTTATGTATTTTCTTCAAATGTGGTGGAAAAAAATTTATAAGCACTAATAAAAGTAGGTTTGCTGGGAATACCAGGAATAACTACTATATTTTCAGGAATTTGCAAGAATGCGCTTGCTGGCTATCTTCATCTAACGACGTTATAATAAGGTAAATAGATGCTTCGTTTCAGTCATAACATTTACAATTTTTTTTATTTTTGCCATATATCACCTTACTATTAAACAATTCTTATTTGTAATTATTCCCAGATTACTTCTTTAGGTTCAAAGATATCTCTACATCCTCCGCTTTAATGACTAAAGAATGATGATTCTTCTCTAGGTAACAGGTGAGAAGTGAATTTCTAACCACATAAGCTTATACGATTTGGATTAATATTGACATCGATCTGAATTTGCATCCAATTCTTACCTCCTTCACCCTAAAGTAGAACCAAAGCACAAGCGGGTAATCATTTTATTTTAAACCAGTGGGGATAACACGCAGTACAGGTAACTTCTAGTTGCTATACTTTATTTACATTAACACGTTACTTTTATTCCACGGATGATACTTCAGATATCAAAGTTGAGGAGCCGCCTTCTTTTGGCGGTGAAGATGTAAATAAGCATTTTTTTCTAGTTGGTCATATTGCTGGTGTTATGTTACGGTTTTAATTTATTAAGAATGGGTTTGTAATCTTTATTAATTAGTTGTGTATCCGTTTTTAAGTTAATAAGATGATTTTTTGTTACATGTGGCACGATTGCTTCATTTCGCGTTTTCTTCTGTTATTTTCTATGTCAATTATTTTAGCATGGTCGAAGGAGAACATATGTCCTGTGGTCAAGATATGTGAAGCTAATGCTGAGTTCGATTTTCATCCACTTATATAGCCTTTGTGTTCAGTAGATTGTTTAATGATTTTTTTCGTGGAGTATATTATCGACTGGTAATTCTTCAATAAATCTTGTAAATTATTTTGGTTTCCTTGAAGGTTATTGATGATTGAGACATTTTATCAGCATAGTTTGAGTTCAGGACCAAAGAGGACCAAAGAGAGAATGAGCCAAATTTCTTCTGATATTCAAACGAGCTCATTATCGCCTTGTATGTGACTCAATTATCTTACTCAATTAATATTATAACAGAAGTCTAAATGACTTACCCGCAGAGACTGAGATGGGATAACGCCACCGTTGCATCTTTTGGGCCTCTTTATCATCCCAGTTTCGAAGAGCTTGACCGTGACCTTTGCCTAAAACGTTTAAAATAAATATTAGTGGTCACCGGATATCAATGCCTTATCACCGTACAGAAAAAAACAACAAGATCCAGAACTTAACTACCACCACCAAAACTAAAATTACCTGAAAAATGTGCTGCGAAGACTTGACAACTACCGGAGAGTATTCCAGGCTACCGAGATCCAACTAAACTCCACACACGCCACAGTTTACGTAAAAGGCCTGAAAAAGGAAAAGAAACAAACATTAGATGACCAGAACGAGGTAGAAACAAAAAATCCTGAAAATAACCTCATAAATTTTAAAAATTGAATTTAATAAAATTGAATTAAAATTGTTTAAATTTTTAAACATGTAAATTGATTTTCCATTATTTTTAATAAAATTTTTGGAACCTAAAGTTATAATTAATTCAAACAAAAACTTACGAAAGGGGTCGCTCACAAATTTTAGTACACAAAATAATTACAATTTTCGAATTCGAAATCGAAAGCCCTAAAATCTATTTTCCAATCTACCTCTACCGTCAAGAAAAACTCTAGAAGTTACACAACAATTTCTGGAATTGTAAAAACAAGAGTTAAGTGAATACACAATTTTTCAGTATAACCTAAAAAAGTTTCCTTTTATTTTACCCGATCCTGTAGTTTTTGAGCTCCAGCGAAGAAAACTTCTAGAGAACCAGTCATTTTTTAAATCTTGCCCGAGGAGAAGCCCTGGTCCGAAGAGGTGATAAAATCAATCACAGAGCATAAAACCATTCAAGCTTAGAATAAAGAACGAAAGGAAAGGCTATCTCAAGTAAAAACCCTGTACGTGTGATAAGCATTTTTGCTTCAGCACCAAGTGGCGAGTGGGTTAAGGGGGAATGACGCCTGAAATGTCAAATTGGACCGAATATAGCCTTGAAATCAAAGTCGTCTCCGTAATACTGAAATATTTGGGGCATAAGCAAAGTGTTTTTAAATAGTAAAATTAAGTAAATTAATAAAATATGTTCGGGCAAAGTTATATTATATTAAAAGTGTTATAAGAATATATTTTAAAAACACCTAATTTAAAATATTATCAAAATGAGTTGGCCCCTCCTGTATACAAGCATAATTTTACTACTTTCATGTCGAAACGCACACATCGCTTGGGTTCTACTACATATAGAAAAATGCTTACATTTTTCCGAGTGATGTCCTTTCCTCTAGTTCTTTATTCTAAGCATTCAAGGAACATTAAACAAAAACATACACAATAACACCAAGGAAACATAACACCTCCCGAAATACACGTTATAAAAGCCTCAATAAGAATACGAAACAGTAAGCACAGATAAACAGTTTATTTGACGACCTTCAGATCCCATGCTTTCAAAGTAAAGTTCAGGCGTAGTTTGAAAAGGAGTTAACTGAACAGGTTTTTCTGACAAGATCGATATAATTAGGCCAGCTAATAGCAGTAAGATTAGATAATAGTAGCGGCTAGAAAGCCCCGCATAGATACCGATTCCTCACTTCCCTTACCCTAATTCCCTTCCGGCCAAAACCATGCTAACGCATCAAAGGGTTGTCCCCTAGGATTTGGCCAGATCGTAAAAAAAAAAGACGCCCTTGTGTCCAGTTGCCTATCAGATATTACTACCTCGAACTTCCTGCTTAAATCTTTAATCGGTAGCATGAAGTCAGCGGCCGTATTGAAATTATCTCCTAAAAGTTACTATGGCCGTACCTCCGCGCGTCTTAAGGCACTTTGACTCATTGAGGCGCAATATTGCCTTCACCGCGGCGTTCTTTTCGTATAGGTCCACAGGTTGCAGCTATAGAATTGAACCAGGAGCACGAGAGGGAGTGGATTTGAATGCACCAGTAATTCCCAATCCGGATATTATTTGTGTGTGCTCCAATCGGGACAGGTAAGTAAGTTGACCACCAAACCAAGATGCCATACAACATAATTGGTCGCACTATTGTCGGAGACGGAGTTGGATCAATACGTTGAGCGGCAAAACCAACATGCCATGGGTCCCGGGTTCGAGACCAGATGACCCCGTGAGCTTTTATTAAGAAATTAAAAATAATCCACTCCGTCTCTGGGCTGTTGTCTAGCTCGCAGCAATGCAAAAACAAGACTCGAGTTTCCTCACTTCCCTTACCCTAATTCCCTTCCGGCCAAAACCATGCTAACGCATCAAAGGGTTGTCCCCTAGGATTTGGCCACATCGTATAAAAAAAAAATAGATCCATTGCGTGATGTTGCGATTTAGGCCCCACTTTTCACCGAATTGTCTTTTGCAGGTGTAAATAGCTTTGTTTACTTTATCAATTCCCTTAGCTTCCAAGTCAGTTTGCTGTCTAGAATGATTCCCAGATATTTAGGGTTTCAATACCAAAAGCATACTGTCTAAACGTGGTACCCTGGAAGTTGGTACCTTGTACTTATCAGTGAAGAGTACTATCTCGGTTTCGCGTGGGTTGATGGCAAGCCCCTGGTTTACGCATAGAAACTTAGCTTCTTTAAAGCCCCTTCCGTTATTTTGCTAATCGTGTTCAGCCACTTACCTGACACTAATACAACTTAATCATCGGCGAGTATATCGTTCATAACCAGCAACCAAAGAAGTGGTGAGGGGACTTCTCCCTGTAGTGTACCCCGGTCCACTGGTTCTCAGCAAACCAGTACAGCCGCCCGACTACGAGGTTATCACTCTACCTCTGCCGATGGCTTTATGCACCTTTACTGTCTCCAAAGGCCAAGGACTTAAGTAGGAATGAATTTAGACTGGTCGAGCCCACGCATCAGAGATACCAGGACTCGGGCCCATAGTTCAGCCTCAAACAACCTCTGAAAATCACCGTCAACTAGAGGGTAACGTGACTGGCAGTATCCGCCTGGGCCTGACAGCTTTATTGGATCAAGGGATTTGCTCGCCCAACTAACCCTGTCCTGTGATAAAATTTTGGAGCTTTGTCTCCAGTTTGCAACAATGTTATCCCCTGGGAGTATTCACTAGATTTTTACAGACAGGGAAGAGGTGGACCTCTAGGGTCTTCTCGCTGTTTTCATCCAGATACGACTATTATTACAGAGCAGCATAGGTAGTGTAGAAATTTTCGAAATAACCTAGCTTTTTTGTCGCACTAATTAAGCTGAGATTTCTTCGTAACCTGCTCACAAGGCAGGCTAGTTTAAAGGCTCGATTTAAACAATCGGTAACGTGACTTATTGCAGATTCTAGGAATTGGGTGCTCCAGATTGCAGCCTGGCATCCACTTCACAGCTTTTCTTGCACTAGCTTACCGAATTTTCCCCAATCAGTCTTCAGTAGATTCTTTCTGTCACCACTGTTTTGATCCCAAAGCTAATATAACTGTGACCCGATAGCGAAGGCCTTTCTAACACCCTTCAATCCAACACGTCACAAACATTTGTCCCCATAAGGAACGTCGAGAACGTTTTCACTGGTTGGCCCCTGTATATTGGTACTTTACACTGTTATCAATAATTAAGTTAGGGTTTAGTATATAGTGTAACAAAGACTTATATCTTTCGTTAATATTACTGCTGCCCATATGATGAGGTGTGTATTTTCGTTTCCCCCGATCACTAGGTTGAGCTTATTCCGCTTCTTCAACTAGTATCTGGAACTCTTCTGGCGGCGCTTCCCTGTCGTGTGCCATATAGTTCGATGCAATGAGCAATTGTGGCTCATCCTCCAACTTCGCACAGCCCAACTGCTAAGTCGTTGGTAATGAAATTAGAGCAAAGGCTAATATCAAGTTCCTTTTTTGCCATTATGGCCGAACCTTTCTTACCTTCACTCTCTGCGAAAAACAGGTTGTAGTTCCTTGACGCGAGTCGCTTAATACTATCCTCTGCTGCTATCCAGGGAACCTCAGCCTCCTTGCGATCTTCCACCTCTCCAATGACATCTTGAACGTCGATGAAAATGTATCTAGGGTTTCACTTTACGTAAAACAAAGATATTATATAATTAATATTGAAATATAAAATGAACAGAGTTCCCAGTAGTTTCAAACTTTTTTCTGCGAATGCCCGAGTAAAAATAAGACTCGCCAATTCCTAGCCTGAAAAAGCGCGCATAGCGTCAAAACGCCTGTAGGACACTCAAATGGGGCATGGTACGACTGAGTAAAAATTATACTTCTCCAAAAGCAAGGCCACTGCAGGCACATATTAATAAAAGACGCACGAAATTGTCCAAACCTAGCACCGTACGCTCACATTTTTCTAGACTACTAACTTTTTCGAGATCGCAGTAGCCGACAACGTTTGTGCAGTTCAGTCTTATTTTTACTCGGGCTAATAAAGATTATAACTGAAACTGGAAAATATAGGTATAAGTGACACGGTGAACAGGTGTCTATACGGGTGAGATTTACCATACCCACGCAAAGAGTCACCAGTCTCGAATGTGCTGAAGCGAGAACGCAGTAACAGATGCGTGCATTTATAGCGGGCGTATTTTTATGCCTGTAGGCGGGAGAGTGCATAGCCGTGTGACGGGCGTATTTTAGGCCTGTAACGGGAGCGTGCATAATACTACACAAAAGGTATACAACTAAAAAAATACTATATTTCTCTTGCAACGAAAAGTATATTTTACTTTTTTTATGACAATACATAATAATAATAAGAAAATTTCAATGCTTAACTTAAAAGACGGATAATTATTAAATAAGAAGGGAATGAAGCGCCCTCACAAACCTGCACAGAGTTTGCAAATGCATAAGATACTCATTGCCCATTAAATTTTAGGGTTGAAGTCGAAAGTACTTCCGCAATCTGGTCAAAAGTAATTAACGAAATATCGCATAATCTGATGTACCTGCAGTGTTTCAGAAAAAGCTTTAATGCTTTCACCCAATGTGGATATGTCTATGCCCACGGCAACAAGCCTTTCGGTTGTTCCCTTGCACAGAGCTACAACACCGTGAAGTGCCCTTTTAACATTACCAGCTTTGTGATAATTCCAGGTGGGATTTGAATAAAATAGGTGTAGGCAGGTCGCTAACATATAAAAGATCTTTGTTTCTGCATACATATATTGTGTTGGTCCATAGTTTAGAAAATTTAAATTTTCAACTTTGACTGAAACGTATCCAAAACAGGATGCAGATGAGTCCTTATAGCTGGCGGGGAATGATTTATGTTTTAACCATTGTACAATAACAACAACTAGTTCAGCTGCTGTCTTTTCTTATCTTTCGTGTTCTATAGGTTTTATCAGTCAACTACATTATTTTACCATTTTAAGAATATCATTGCGACAGAAGTATCAAATTGTTTGAATTGCAGGCTTTGTAAATTCTAGAAAGACATCTTTCGTCTTTTGTTTGATTGCAACAAACTTTGTTGAGAAAACTCTGATGATTTAATAGCACTAATATTTTCATTGGTTATACAAGCCAAATATCTCGGTTGTCAAAGGGGTTGGAGTTATTCAATATGGTTTTAGACGACAAAAAATACAGTAAGACATGTTGGCAGCAGCTTCTATTCATTTTCGTTTTCTCCCTCTTTTCCCAGAGGTGGGATGTAATGATTTCTTTTTGGAATGAATTATAGCTTAATTACAATACCAATAAATTAATCCTAATTAATTAATTAATTAATTAATTCCTAATATACAGGGTGTTTCAGATCTGACGTGCCAAAATGAGTGGGTGAAAAATTGTATGGCAGGGAGGGGGGCAATCTCAACCGTTTAGGAGTTACAGGGTGATTCATAAATTTAAGTTTTTCATGGTATGCACATTACTCCTTTATTTTTATCTTACGACCTGCCCAACACAGCTTCATCAAACAAACGCTAAAAAACAACTATCCCAATGACCTCTCCAAAACTTTCAACAATGTTGATCTAACTCCTACCATTGCAGGTACAGCAATCACTTCCCAATGTGAAAAAAATGGTTTCCGATTACCTAAAATTCAGTTTTCACAAATTTTCTCTGAAATTTATGTAATTAGTACACACCTTTCTTATTTTTTTGAATGCCCATCTTATTACCTTTCCAAAAAGGTACAACATTCCCAGGTAGAGAAAGGGTGTAGAAATTTATAAGTAAAAAACTTATCTGGAAATTTTTGAAAATCTGCAATTTAAAGAAATTAAACTCATATTAACTCTAAAACACATTTTATTCAATTCAAAACGTATTACAATTAATCTTAGTAAGTTACAAAAGCTGTTCAAAATGTCCACCGCTACTTTGGATGCATGCCAATAATCTCCTTCTAAGTCCGTTCGATTATGCGCAGGGATGTCCCCTTTTAGATCTTGTAGTGTATTCTCCAAAAAGCCCGCTTAAATTGGGCTGTTGAGCACTTACGGCAAAATGAATGGTCCTACCAAATGGTTGCCGATGATACCAGCCCATACATTGACACTGAATATCTGCTTGAATGAGGTCACATTTGTCCTGTGTGGGTTAGTTTCCGATCACGTTTAGAGGTTAATGAAGTTCGTAATACCATCCCTGGTGAATTGAGATTCAACCGTCCACAGAACTCGACCCAGAAACGCCTTGTCGTCAATGTCGCGTTCCATAAGCCAAGTGCTAAATTCCAGTCTTCTCTCGGAATCTACTTCCAGTATTCCTTGGACTTGATGATGGTGATATGGACGTAATCCATCTCGCTAAATAACCCTGCAAACCTTAGGTGAAGACACTCCCAATCGTCTTTCGACTCGTCTCGTACTCGTCTCAGGGGCTTGCCTTACGATGGTAATTATTTGCTGCACGACGTCGGCAGAAGTTCTCGAAGTTTCATGTCGTGTCTCCCTGTCGGGTGAAGTTACACTTCCTGTTTTTCTCAACCTTCGGAAATTCCGTGTAAATACCCCTCTTTGTGATGCTCGCCGAGCGGCTCCCTCGTTTCCGTCTACTACACCATAAATGTATATAATATCCGCGTATTCCTCAAATGTAAATTTTACCATTTTTTTATAATTTTTGCTTAAAAACACCTGTACTTATTGATTTGTTGTTCAACTATGATAGGTATTCTTGCTGACTGATCCTTGTTTATAGCAAAATTTCCATCAGGTACGAGTAACAGAACGGCAGGCTACAGGGTCTAACACAAGCTAATATCGGCAGTAAAACAAACACACACATTTTTATAACTTTTTTGCAACAATAATTAAAATTAATTACCTGTCAACCCAAAACAAACATTTTCGACCTTTGTTTCTTTAAAGAATTTCCTATCTAAAGTGCAATAAAATAATTAGGTAGTCGGTAGTAGGGTACATCAAAAGATAAAAATTAAAGTGCAATTTGCATACCATAAGAAACTGAAATTTATGACTCACGCTGTAACTTCAAAACGGTTGAGATTGCCCCCCTCCCTGCCATACAATTTTTTGTTCGGCTAGGTGAGATCTATCACCCCACTCATTTTGGCACGTCAAATCTGAAACACCCTGTTTAGGAATTTGTAATTAAATCCTTTGATTCAAATTACAAAAATTAATTAAGTAATTGGAAATTTTAATTATTTAAATACCTCCGGAATCAAAATTGGAATTGGTAGTTAAGCAAAATTTCATATAATTTGAGCAAAATTAGGGTTTGCTTTAAGGAGGACGAGCTTTTCAAATCTTTTACCTGACAGCTTAGATCTTCTCGTAGCATTTACAATTCTTGTAAAATAGAATAAACAGTCAACTAGGGCGGACGAAGCAAGAATGGTATTAAACTTTGTAAATACTTTATAAATGTTTTGTCAATTGGTGGATATTTTTTTAATATTTGGACTTCTACGAAATCATTTAATTATGTATTTACTCAACTCTTCTATATGGAATGGTAATGATAGATCAGACCCGTGCGCATGGAGATAGGGGGTGGGGGTTTAAGAATTTCTGAACTTCTTGATTAGGACAAATTTGACTGAAATACTAAACAAAAAAACACGCAAAACGTATGTGATCATATTTTTTAATTGCATAATATATCATATTTTATGTACATCCATTTGTTGACAGTTTTCTGTGTATAGCTCCTTTACATTTTTTTTAATGAAATTAGATGAACCCCCCTCCCCCCACGAGCAAATCATGCGCACGGCCCTGTGGCAGATGATTATTGTCAACATTACATGTATTTCCTGTATTTTCTGCGAAAATAGATAATAGAATTTTTATTATATAAATATGGATCGTATTACCTTCTACTCCAAAGTCAAAAGTACAACTTTTTATTCAAAAGAAAACTGCGAGCAGGTTCATTGCTCTGGTGATTAAAACAACATCTACCACTAGTTTTTGAATAAGAAAATATTCAATTATTTTTTGATCCGATTTGTTTATTAATTTTTACGTAAGTTTATAAGTTTTAATGTGGAATTCTTTTATCCTTTTGGATTTTCATGCCTCTCTATTCAATTAAAATAAAATAAAGTATTTAAGGGATGAAATTTTGTAATTTATAATTCCTTTCACTATTAAATTACTTCTTTTTTTAAATTATAATTCCATAGATATTTTGCATCCATATAATGTTTAAAATATTTAATTATTAAAAATTATAATTCCTTAATTTCTTTTAGTAATTGGGAATTAAAATACTTAATTACTTATTTCTTTAAGTAATTAGGAATTAACAATGTTCAAGTCATAAAAAAAAGGAATCATTACATCCCACTTCTGTCCTTTCCTTATAGTGAGATAATACTAATAATAACTTTATTTTTTTGGATAGGTACAAAGATTACATGACAATATCTTTACATATTCTTTAGTACATTGGTTTGAATTTTATTGGAGATTTAAATATAATAAAGTAAAAATCAAAATAAGCTAAATTTGTAAACTAAGAATGAAAGAATAATAATATAAAGCAAAAGAAAAAGACAGATAAGCAAAAATACGAAGAAGAAAGAAAAAATAATGAACACAAAAAAACACACTCATGCATATACAGGGTGCTGCAAAAGTATGGTTTCATACGTGTATTTTTATTTATTTTTTTTTATGTCTGACCGGGCTTAACTTCGTAACGCGTCGACCGATTTTGATGATTCTTTTTTTGTTGTACAGAGTAGCAGCATTGCTAATAAAAAAAATTGGCCTGGGTTTGGGGGGGGGAGGACGGAGGGCTGCGAATTAAACAAATAAAACAACTACAGAACCACAATTGAAAATAATACATAATACTATCTGTTTCAGCTCACGGGATCATAAGAAAAGACGATTAAATATTTTTGTTGTAGTTGTTTGGTTTGTTTGATTTGTACCGACTTCAAAATTAAAAATTATTTTATGCTTTTTAGCGTTTTTTGTGAAGTTGGTTCAACTTTTTTTTAAAAAACAATTTTATTGAAACTTAAATTAAAAATTAAGACATAAAATAAAGTCCTCAAAACACAAAAAGGGAGAAACAAAAATCACTTGAATTTAGACTAAACGTAACGTCATTGTGTAACATTCCAGCTTATTTAGCATTATGTATTTTGAAAATATAAAGAAATGATAAACAAACATTTTTATAACATAGTGATCGCTAGGATCATGATAGCAAATTTAGGCTTATTTTAAATGTTTTAACGAATCAATTGACATGACAGATATCAAATTGTTTTCGTATCGAATTTCTAAATTATCTTTACTCCAACTGGATAAGGAACCAACAATAAGTATTAGTAGAGTAAACCTGATACGGTGTCAATTACTAAAAAAATAAAAAGATGATATTGTTTAAAATTAGAATTACTGATTCAGCATAAGTGTTTTTAGCATTAAAGCTTATGAGTACAGTTTTGCCTTTTTAAAGTTAGAACAGAGTCCAGTAATATTTTTGATTTTCTTGAAAGCTAGGTTTGATCTTGTCGTAGTAGAAGAATCAATATATGCATTTTTGTCATAATAGTACATAAGCCATTCACCAGATCAAGTGAGTTTTTGTCTATATAAATTATCGGTGGTACCGATTTGTAGTATCCTAAACAAACAAAAAATAGTGTCAGCTTTTATGATCATTTTAGATGAGTCTCAATTTGGAGACTTAGTTGTAATTTTGCCATCAGTTACCACTAATTATTTTGATTTAACCGTAATTCCTTCACTTTGATAGTCGCATAAGTTTATATATTTTATTGTTGATCCTAAGTACTCGAAAATCTTTATTCTTGGACCCAGTTAAACAAAGCCCAATGGAGGAGTAGTATAGTGACGGCTAGAAATTGAATAGAGAATATACAGTTTATTTTGGTTTCAGATTTTTGAATCCAATTGTAATAATGTCAAGGAAAATTTAGAAAATCAACAGTGGAATAAGCACCTGTTTTATGAATTCCTTTTGCTTTTGTTTGTGGTGGATATCCGAATGTTTAATATGATTTCTTTTATTTTCCAGAAAACCCCATTGGGTTCTTCTCCGACTTGTCTCCTTCAACCTCCTCCTTCCCTCATTCCCCATCCATGTCCTGATTCTGGTTTTCTTTGGGTTTTGTATATCTTTTTTATTTCAGAATTCTGTTTATAGGTTAGACATGCACCCTTGCCAGGTGCAGAGATGGAGTGGGTTAGTGATCTGAACCATCACGTAGGTGGTACATTTTTTCTTTTGAATTTTTCTTGATGGTTCAGCGGCCGGGAGAGTTAGGAGTCACCAAGCCTATCTCTCCCTCTTCTATCTGTCTCTCTGTTTTTTTATCCTTTATAGCAAACCTGAAAGAGGGATTTCAAAACCCTCTTTCGCCACAGGCACAAGATTCTGATTATGCGCACGTGCTGCCAGCTATGCGTGCCACCTGGACATCTTGCGGCAATGTTACGTTACACACACCGCGCACACATTACAACTGAAACCGTTAAACAAGGTCCTATGTTAAAAGATGTAAAATTTTTTTGAACTAAGACCGTTTACAAAATGTCGCAGCTTTACTTGTTTGTTGAAGAATTACCTGTCTTTTTAGTTTTGTTTAATTGATTCGGTTTTTTCTGTTTCTTAAAAGCAATTAAGAAGATAAATCGATATAATTTTGCTTTAATACTAGGATAATCAGTTTTTATTGGATATCTCAATTTTAGGCACTTAGACCATATAGAAGTTCTACTACTTTTCAATCTTCATATATAAAGTATTTAAACGGACATGTAAATGCCCAGTACTATGTTTGAATTTCAATATTTGATGTCATAATTAAGCGGTTTTAGCATAGTATAAATATAAATAGTAGGCAAGCGTCGAATTTTTCCTGGCGCTTAATCCATTTTTCTTTAAATGATAATGTTGCTGAAAGATGTCACAAATGGGAAATGTCTCAGTCAACTAATATGTAGTTGTCAAGGTCATTTCGTCCGCATGCACAGCCTATTCTAGATGCAAGCCCGGAAATCTTAGAATAAAGAACTAGAGGAAGAGCTGAAACTCACTTTTAGTGAAGCATTTTTCTTTTAGGGTAGAATTGCGGGCTATGCAGTGGTAGTAACAGTACAGGTGTAAACTAAGTCAGATTTAAAGTGGGGCCAAAGTATATTTAAAATCTTGATAATTCGTTAAAGAATAATTTGATTTTAACTTCTCTGAATAAAATATTTAAGCTGCATATTAATTTTGACGTTATATTATAGGGTCAAGGGAATCATCAATTTTGCTGTTAATTGATTAAATCTTAGTTTAGAGTTTCTATGGATACCCCCCTTTTAGCGCCACCACTAGAACGAACAACCAGGGAACAAACTTTCATACGAAACTTTCACTTTTTTCCGAAAAAAGCGATTTCCCGTCATACTATTTCTAAATTTTTGGGCACCAAAAAATCTAACAGTTCGTGCTGCTTTATTTAAACAAATTCTGTTTTTTAAGCAATGTCGGTTCACAAAAAATAACAAAATATTCTAATAGGAGCTATCTTAACAAATTGAACAAAATTTAACTTAATTCACTTGAGGAAACATTTTCACGCACAGAAGTAAACAACCTTTGATAGTACGAAATATATTTGTCTCTGTTCTGTAGTATGCTTTTGTCTCTTTAATTGAACAACCACAACTGATTTAAGTTCCTGAAGCAGCTTCACTCACGGATAGGAATTTTATACGGTACAGCCTATTCTAAGGTACAGCGCTTCCTCTAGTTCTTTATTCTAAGCCGGAAATTGACACGAACCGTTTCAATAATGGCACAACGCTTGGTGGTAAAATGGCCGAACTGTCATGTTTTGCGGGCTTATATCTACGAGTAAGTAACTAAATGGAGTGGCCCAACAGCAAAGATTTCCGTAGCCAATTTTAAAATGTGTAAGTTGGCACGCACACAAGGAAAGCAGCACAGGACAGGCTGAAGAAAAAATGTTTATATGGGAATGCTTTGGAGCAATTTTTGAAATTCTAGAGAAATCTGTTTAAAAATGGAATTTAAAATTTTTAATTTTTCTCCACATTTATATATTGTTAAAACAAGAAATTAACTAATTAATTTACAAATCAGTAAACAGTTCAGTAAAAATGTTTTCATCTATTAACTCCTTGCAAAATTTAATTACACCTCCGCCTTTGGTGTTGATAACACAAGAAAATATGGCTGCCCAGCCAAACGTAAACAAAGTCTACCGTAAAGCAAAAAGTGGTTATTTCACAAGTTAATAGTGTGTTTAACACCGCCTGAAATATTCTTATCACAAAAGAAAGTTATTTTCTCTACTTTCTCCTACGAAGAAATAACTAAACAGAACGGCTGTAAACGCAATTTTCTGAAGCATTTCACAACTGCAAACATACTTTCCACTAAAGAAGGTATATAGAGAAAGTACCGCCAATATGGCCCAGGTTCGTTAAACTGCACGAAGAATCTTCCCTCATCCGGTTTTTTTAAAGTTGGCTGCTCTACCCTTAAATTAAGTATGGCGCAGTGCTGTGGTACAACATTTACGCGAAAGCACGCGTAATGTCACTATGACGGTTCTAAATCACCTCAATGGTTTTGTAATTTCTATTGAAATATGCATTGTAACAATGCAGTCGAGCCGGGTTTAGCAACAAAACGACTCAACAAACGAAGAATGATTCAATATGCAGGAAAATAAACTTTCGCGACATTTGTCATTTGACAGCAAATTTGTAAATGTACATGGTGCGCGAAAGGGCACGAAAAATAGCGGAAATAGTGACCATATGGGAGGGAAGAAGTTTTTCTTTTCTTAATTTGGTATATCGAATTGGCAGTACTTTCTCTATATACCTTCTTTACTTTCCACTAGAAACACATTTTGAACATGGCCGTAGTAATTTTCCTTTTCTAGGTAAATTTGCGAAAAATATTACTTTAAGTTCAATAGAACCAAAAATATTATATTAACGACGTTTCTGCGTCAAATTAAACCAATTTCGAGCTAAATAAAACAAAATTTCTCAAATGTAAACAAGAACGAAAATTAATTTTCCTTACTACTTTTAATTAAAATTGCTTAGTAATTAATATTGTTCACAAGTTTAGAGCTTATTTACTAAATATCTGTAGCGAAATATTTTAAATGATATTCCGAGCAATCGGCGATGGACTCGATTTTCACAATTTTCCACAATGCACGACATTTTATTTAGTTTATTCTATTTTATTTTACAATGCAAATTATTTTCACTTCCTTTATGTTTAAATTCAAAAGGTTTTTTTCACTAATTGACACTCTTTAAAGCGATCGAACATAAAATAAGACTTTGCTTCACTCACGTACAGGATACGTATACGGTATAGCCATTCCGTTTAGTCCTGTCTTCGTAGACTATAACTGTTAAATGAAATCCCAGGACGTTTCATAAAACTTGATTTTTTGTTTAAAATTTGAACTTTCCTCAAATATTTTTAACACAGCAGGTAATAGTTTTATATTGTAGTGTATCTATAATATTGTACGATATCGTTGTACATATTTGTATTGTATTGACTCTAAGTATATTGATACTATTCATTTTATTTGTGTAAGCTTTCATGTACATAGCTCTTACTGTTAGTCAAATTTACTGCTTATGATAGCTCCATCATTTTGTAATAGGTCAGTCTCATCTAGCCAATAAAAGTGTTAAGACCGAAGCGCATTGTTTTAAACAAATATTACTATAATATTTTTGACCTTTGCAATCAATTTAATTCTTATTTTAGCTTTATAGGACGATAAAATTAGAATTTTTTCATCTACAACACTCTGTTAAGGAAAATCGTCAAACAAAGTGACAGTATGAGGTAAATGTTGAGAGCAAAATAGTCGTTGTTCACTCATGCTCACGAATTTTACAAGCTAGGGCCACTTCATTTAGTTTCTTACTCGTAGGCTTGTATCTAGAATAGGCTGTGTCGCATATCAAAAGAACTCTGAATTATTTAAAAAAAACAGCTCTGTCCGTCTATATAATCTACTAGACTTCTGCGAGCTAATAGGATTCTCGCTCATTTAATTCTGACAGCATGAAAGAATTATTTGACAGCTAGAAAGTATTTGTCAGTATATATTTTCTACAGCATTGCTAGACTATTTCATTACGATTGAACAGGGGAATTTAATATTTATTCTACTGGATAACCGGCTCCCTAAATTACCCAGCTAATTTTAAAATGAGTAAAGTACATTTGACATTTGTATACTTGTCTCCTACCCACAAACTCTCCCGGAAAACAAATTTTTAGTTCTGGCTGGAGGGTTGCCTGATTCGAGAAATATATAAAAGGAACCAAAAAATGTTCACTACTTTGTTCAAAGCCGTTTATCTAGTAATAGTAATCTTTGGTTTGAATTTTAATATTTTCTCTTCCGCCTCCGGTGGTTGTTTACTGCTGACAACAGATAACGATAAAAGGCCATGGGAGTTACAAAGATAATGTCAGTGGTTCGGAATCCACTTTAAATTGTATTTACACTTCCAACCATTGTCTCAAATCGGGTGAAGTTCCTCTAACGCATCATGCCCCAAGGGGATACGGGAACCAGAGAGAGGCAGAGAAATGCACGATTTTTATTGAAATAAAATGCCATTTAATATATAATATTCACTGAGATGTATTAAATGGAGTGACTTATATGCTATCTCATATGGGTACAATTTTACTTTCAGTGGAGGAAAACCATTTTTAATTTCCAATGTTTACTGTGAATTTGCAGCTGTTGCGAACAGAATAAAATAACCATATATATACGAAATGGGATACTTAATTTTAATCTTTTATATTGTTGTAAGGAAAATGTAAAAATCATTGGAATTACTGATATAAAAATTACAAAAAAAGGTTGTTTTAATCTGCAAAATGCTAACCCAGAAAGAGATATAAAATGATTGTGAATATTGTCATCTATTTCTATCGCCAGCACTTAATAGGCGACATGACGTTGACAATTAAGAAAACCATGTTGATACCTTTTTCTTGAAGAAATTTCATGGCACCAGTCACTCCAGTATTATGTATCTCAGTGATAATATTATCGGTTAAAAAACTCTTTGCATTTTTCGATTGTAATTTATTAATCTAACATATTTTACTTACTTTACACAAAAACTCAAAATTTCACGTCATTTCATTTAATGCCGATTGTGCCCACAATTATTATACACTCTGGCACAAAATTCCTTTCCTACTTTTTGTTGGACCAGTATTTAAATTGTAAGCAACTTCAGCTTGTTGTCTGGTTTTTACTTCTTGGTGTCAGTCGGCTGTCGTTCTTTTTGATAATTTGAGAAAAATTAATTGGAAATGCCTGTCATGCCTTTGCCGCCTTTGGTGCAGGTAGAGAAACTCTTTATAATAAAATAACTACAAGAAAAACTATTCTGGTACTATAAGTAATATTTTTAAATATGATTTGTAGAACGCAATCGAGCCAATGCAAGTGGACGTGCATTTAGAAGACAACGAAAATAATGAGGAAGATAACTTGATTGTGGAAAATCCAACACTTGATTTAGAAGCATATGCTAACTCCTATACTGGCTTAGCAAAACTTTACCGACTGATATTCATAGCAGATGTCTGCCCAACTCTCAGATTAGAAGCATTAAAAATGGCAATCAATTATGTTACAACTACTTACAATGTTCAGTTATATCAAGCTTTGCATAAGAAATTGGCCGATCTTGCTGTTGGAGCACAGCTTCCAGATGTTGCAGCACAATCAACACCTCAAGATATTCCCGCATTCGATCCGATATGGGTGGAGACGAAAAGCAAAAAAGCGGCCTTAAAGCTGGAAAAGTTGGATAGTGATCTTAAAAATTACAAATCAAATTCTATAAAAGAAAGTATTAGGAGAGGTCACGACGACTTAGGAGATCATTATTTGAGCTGTGGAGATTTATCCAATGCTCTTAAATGCTATTCTCGAGCAAGAGATTATTGCACAAGTGGAAAGCACGTAGTAAACATGTGTTTAAACGTTATAAAAGTATCAATCTACTTACAAAATTGGTCACATGTGCTTAGTTACGTATCCAAAGCAGAAAGCACACCTGATTTTGTGGAAGGACATTGCAAGGACACTAATCAAGCTGTCTTGACTCGCTTAAAATGTGCTGCAGGATTAGCGGATTTAGCAACGAAAAAGTACAAATCAGCTGCAAAACACTTTCTTTTGGCGAACTTTGATCATTGCGATTTTCCTGAAATGCTTTCAGCCAGTAATATTGCCATGTACGGAGGCTTGTGTGCTTTAGCTACATTTGACCGACAGGAATTACAAAAAAATGTTATTTCGAGTAGTTCATTTAAGCTTTTCCTAGAGTTGGAGCCGCAATTGCGAGACATTATTTTTAAATTCTATGAGTCCAAATATGCTTCTTGTCTTAAACTACTAGATGAGATTAGAGACAATTTACTCTTAGATATGTATATTGCTCCACATGTAAACACACTTTACACGAAAATTCGGAACAGAGCACTAATTCAATATTTTAGCCCGTATCTGTCTGCCGACATGAGGAAGATGGCAACTGCATTTAATAGAAGTGTAACTGCTCTAGAAAACGAAGTAATGCAACTTATTTTGGATGGACAAATACAAGCTCGAATTGATTCCCATAATAAAATATTGTATGCAAAAGATGCTGACCAAAGAAGTTCTATGTTCGACAAAGCAATTAACATTGGAAAGGAATATCAACGAAGAACGAGAATGCTGATATTGCGAGCAGCTATGATAAAAAGTCACATTCATGTAAAGGTAGATATTTCATTGGTAAATTTGTTTTATTTATTTTAATATCACACTGTTTTTAAGAATCTGCCGAGAGAAAGTGGAAATCATGGTTCGGATTTGTGCGTTACTGCCGGGTCAAGCACTTCAACTTCAGGAGCCAGAAATTGAAAATTTGTTGCAATCCGAATTATGTTTTGTGATTAAGATTTATAAATGAAATTAATTTTACCATTTGTGGTTCTTTTGTCTTATTTCGCTTTTAAATGTAAATTATCCAACAGTTATATAACTGCAACTCATGAATTGTTTTCGATTTTTAGCCTAAATATGCTCTAGGGTCAGCCGGAATCTTTAAAATTTCGTGGATAATCGCAAGTAAATTGATATTAAGTTGATTTGATCAAACGGTTCTGCTGCTCTTTAATTAGATTTGTCAATTTTCAGTAGCAAATTGTATTTCTTACTCTTAATTACCTTTTAGTTGGTAACAAGAGTTGAATATATTTACCTCAACCTCATTCTGAGATATAAGGGGGTCGTCTACACTTGAACGTCATTTTCAGGCCGATTTTCATGATTTTTTTTTTAAACTACTAAAGATATTAAAAAAAAAATTTTTTTATATAAGTATTACTCAATGAAGGTGCTGAACTAGGATTTTCCTGATTGGATAAAAATTGTGAGCGGGACACAATTTTTTCTACTTTTTTTTTTAAATTTTCATTTTTTTGCACAAAAATGGGTCTTAAAAAAATTGTTTTTCGTGCACAGTAAAAATCCTAGTTCTGCACCTCAAAAAAAGGGTACTAAATTGATTTAAAAAAAAATAATGTCAATTAGTTTGTTCAGAAAGTGTGCAGAAAGCTTTAAAAACGTGTTTTCGAGAAAAACGCTTTTAGAGTTTTAAAACCATGCATTTCACGCTTGACATCGATCGGGTTGAGGCATTTTTACTAAGAAATTTTAACGCATTGAGCAATATCCTGTCGCATGATGACTCTAGGATAGTTATACTTTAAAAATATGCAAAAAAGATCGATATTTTCAAAATTTTAATTGTAGACGACCCCCTTAAGGGGTTATACAGTCAGCATTTTCAAAAAATAGATTTTTTTATTTCATTTTTTGAATTTACATATACTCAAGATTGTATACACAAAACTTCAGGTCGATCCGACAAATATTCTCAGAATGATAATCATATTTGTAAGGACGGCTCGGTGAAAGTTAAAGTGTGCCGAGCAGAGACCTGAGCGGCAGCTGCCGACCTGGAGCGCCCGCTCTTTTATTACCTTATTGTATTGCCAAGCAGCAAGGTCGTGCGCACGTTTGTACGCTCTGTTTTATTTCTATTGTAATGACTCTGTGCAAGTTTAAAAACAATTTTTCCATATGTAAAATGGTTTTGAAACTTTAAACACATTTTTCTCAAAACCATGTTTTTAAAGTCGGTGTACACGATATCTCGAGAACGGCTGTACCGATCGGTCTCAAATTTTAACACAATCTTTTTGAATATATTTTTTAGAAATTAATCGAAGGATGTGCGAATCCAAAAATATTTTTCATTTTATAAACAATTTAACGCTAAATAATGATAATATTGAATTTATATTTTGCGCTGCTCAGTTATCGCTGTAGCATAGCATTTGCCTTTCTTCCAGTCTTTCTCCCAGGGTTCATTCAATATTGTTGAGAATTCATTTGAGGTGATTTGGTCTTGTGCTTCATGCCACAAAAAACCGAAATCATCTGTGGGTTTTAGATTGTATTTCGTAAATTCACGCATGATTAAGTTCATTTTTTGTAATAAAGTAAGTGCTCACTTTTAGGCTTAAGAAAACGGATATTAGGTCCATTGTAAGTCGTCGGTGCAGTAATAATAGCGTGTCGACCTTCTACCCTGGAGATCGAAGGTTCGAATCTCACTTGCGGCGACCCAGGGACGAAAAGCGACCAAAATAAAAAAGTGGTTTGTTTCGGCTGATCACTTAAAAAAACTTCCATTGTAAACTTTACATCAGATGTCTTGTCGTTTTGCTTTTCATCTCTGGTGAGCTGTTTTTTTTACTTGGTTACTTTGATTAGTGGGCTTTTCGATATTTTTAGCGATTGGTACCATGTCAAAAAAATTGTTGGTAGGGTGAGTGTAAGGGGTGGGGGTGAAACCTAACTTTGTAACGCGTTGACCGATTTGGATGGTTCTTTTTTTGTTGTACAGAGTATGATCCCCCATTGCTAACAGGAGAAAAAAAATTGGCCTAGGATGTGGGGAGGGAAAGGGGTAGTCTAACTTCGTAACGCGTAGACCGATTTGGATAATTCTTTTTCTGTTGGGTAGAGTATGTTCCCTGATTGACACCACGAGGAAAACATTTTGGGAGGGTGGGGGTGGAACCTAACTTTGTAACGCGTGGTCCGATTTCGATGGTTTTTTCTCTGTTGTATAGAGTGTGATTCCTAATTGCTGATAGGAGAATAATTTGGTCATATGGATTAGGATAATTCTTTGTCTGTTGGGTAGAGAATACTCCCTGGTTGATACCACGAGATAAAAATGTTGGTGGGGGAAGGGGGGTGGAACCTAGAATTGTAACGCGTGGACCGATTTGTATGGTTCTTCTGCTGTTGTATAGAGTATGATCCCCAATTGCTAATAGAAGAATAATTTGGTCCCATGGTTGTGGTGGGAGAGGAGGAGGGGTAGTAACTTCGTAACGCGTGGACCGATTTCGATGATTCCTTTTCTGATCGATAGAGTATGTTCCTTGATTGATACCATGAGAAAAAAAAACTTTAGTGTAATGGAGGTGGGGTACGGGGTTAAACCTAACTTTCTAATGCGTTGACCGATTTGGATGGTTCTTTCTTCGTTGTATATATACAGAACCACAATTGAAGATAATACATAATACTACCTGAACGTTTCAGCTCACGGGATCATAAGAAATGACGATTAAATACTTTTGTTGTAGTTGTTTGGTTTGTTTCATTTGCACCGACTTCAAAATGTCGTAATAGATATAAAATTAAAAATTATTTTATGCTTTTTAGCGCTTTTTGTGATTTATATTTATTGATTATAATTTTAAACAATTTTTTAACATTTTACTTACTGGGAGTATTTCCGTCACATATTACTCCCATTCTTGTTGTTTCTGTTTTCATTGTTTTGTTTCATTTCGCAAACAATAAAATTTATTCGCAAGGCAATTTCCAGAAATTACCAAATATAAGAAGCCTAGAAAGGGCAACAAGGTTTTAATTTCTTGCTATTCCTATTTATTATTATCTTTACGCTCTCCTTTGTAGGATAACCGTTTCCTCTCTTTAAACTCTCGCCTTTGCGCCGTTTAAAAACCGAATTTTGGGACTCTACTGGAAAACGAAAACTAACTGGGGTCGGTCCTACAAGTGATCAGATTTCGTAACTGGTAATAATAAATAGTTTTTGGATTAGATTGGATAGTTAAGGATTTAACCAGGCCCGTGTTGGAGGTTAACCCACCCCCCACCCACCCCGGACTTCTTTATTAGGAAAAATTTGACTGAAATACTAAAAAATTAACCTAAAATGTATAATATATATTATATATTAGATAACCCCCCCCCCCCCCCCCCCCCCAAGGAGCAAATCCTGCGCACGGGCCTGGATTATCCCAATTAACACACTGAAAACTTATCAAAACCTATACTGCTTGCTTCTCTCAGAAAGAATTTACGAATTAAAAAATAATTTTGATAAAAATCGACTTACCATTTGTCTGATTAGGTCGACGATGAATACTTCCACCACCATACTTGATACAGAGAATATATCATTTTATTTCATTGATGACGGGTAAGTTCGGGTCAAAGAATAAATAAGATGTCATTTCAGTTTTTATTATTAGAAAATCTTCATATTTTTCAAAAAAAGAAATTGTTGAGAGTTCAGAAAAATGTTTTATTAAAACGTGAGAATTGTGAAAGTGGCGCTATTATATTAAATAAGCGAGCTTTGGCAAATAATAAGTTTCACCCTTTTGCACAATGTTTTTTGTATCCGCCTGTGAATAAAATCAAAACTAACACTGATATACTTTTTCCTTTCGCAAAAATTTTTGCCACAGAGGACCAAAAGTGCGACCCGAATAAAACTGGACTCCCGTCCCGCGACCCATGTTCACTTTTCTATTGTTGGTGTTTTATTGTAAATATGGAGTATGGAATTATTCATATCATTTATACCGACTGACTATCATGGATACTTCTCGACTCAAAGCGATACGTGTGAAAAAATTCATATTTTGAAAAGCGATTAAAGTTAAGACAGCGAATAACTTGGTCCTACTTTTTCACGTATGATCATCTTTACATGATTGCAAGGCATTACATAAAAAATACAACTGATGAAATGATATTTATATCTTTTATATTCTTATTATTAATCCAACAATATTGCAAGACTGCTTAAATTTAAATATAATAATATAATTTTCTTTTTTTCTAGTCCGAACACTTCCTATTTCCTAATGATTCTGAAGTTGTCAACAAGTTTCCTTCGAAACACATGAACTTGGAACATAGATGTGTCAAATTATTGGAAAAAATACCAATAACAGCACGGGTTTGAGAAAAGTGTTTTATATCGAAATTAATTGATTTTTCAAAATGGGGAAAGGTTTTAATAATTATATGTGTAAAAAATTCTTTCATCCAGCATCTCGTGATAATTTGAAACGAGTAAGTAGTAGTCCAAGTTTTTTTGTAAGCAATGAAATATAAAAAAGTGCCTTAGTTTTTCTATATCCTCCTACAGTAATATGTTCGAAATCTTTTAGAAAAAATGAAATACGGAAACTGATATGCGACTTCATTAGAGTTTATTTTAAATGTAATCTCAGTTCAGTTCTGTATATTTAATTGGTTTGAAATTTTTTTACAAATTTACAATCTTATTGAAAACAAAATCTATGATGTCTTACATATAAAGGTTTCTTACCATATCATTTTTTAATAAACGCAAATTTAATTCATTTTTTAGATAATTAGAAAGGCTATTAAATAATTGCAATCCTTATTAGAATAACCTACTATTATTCTGCGTACTGGCTCTTCTGTATAGCGGCAGTCGGAAGTCACCAACATTCCGCAATTCGTAGCTTTCATTTGTTATCTAGTTCACGTTTCTCATCAGATACTCGGGATACATGTTATTTTTTATTTTAAAAACCATTACCAAAGCCTTGAATTTTAATCTCTGCTCAACATTCAATCACTTTAATGTTTGTATCATTTCCTTATATCGCTTATTTTGTAGAACTTGTAGGCTTTCCTGGTTTTCAATCAAATTTAAGTTTATTATATTATCAATGCAAACCCCCAAATATTTGGCTTCATTAACACTTTTCACTGGTTCACCATTGATTGAAATGTTTACACTTTGATCATTTCTCTTTACACACACATTTAGTCTTAAAAAAATTCGGTTTGAGTTTATTTCGCAGCCAATTATGGAGAATATTTATTTCAGATTGAATAACAAATTCACATAGCACATCTTTAATATCATTTATATATAACAGAAATAGTAGTACACCCGGTATAGAGCCTTGCGGTACACCAAGATGTCTTTGCTTAGGTGATGAAAGTGCCCCATTGAGTTTTACCCTATTCTTTTTTTAACATTATATTTGTTTTGCTTAATAACGCAGAAAGGTTTTATATAAGCCCTGCAACTTAATTGATGTTACATCATTAATTTGTAAAAACTATTAAACTTTGTTACCCAATCTAGTTTTTATCTTATCCCTAAGAGATATTTTTGCTTTAACTTAATTGTATAGCTCTGCAAATTTTATTATACACTCCGTTTCATATTTATAACCCACCTAACAATTTTCAATTATTTTCGCCTTAAAACTTTTTTTTCCCCAAATCTAATACAAAACAGATTGAGAAACTGTGTGCAATGATTTTTCTATGAATAATTTTCCATTACCGTTATTTTTGCTGCAGTTCTGAAAAATTCGTCATTCTTGTGCGTTTCATATTTATAATCCACATGGTGATTAGTGCAGTTAGAAGTCGACAAAGTGAATGAGTTAAGTTGTTGTTAATAAGTGGGTTTCCTAATAAACTTATTATTTAAAATGGGGCGTGGAGTGTCATTAAATGACGTTGAAAAGGGAAAAATTTTAGGGTACAGAGAGATAGGTTTGAATATTAGTGAAATTTTGAGAAAACTTGCTCGCAGTCGCCGTCTAATTCGAAACTTTTTAAAAGATCCGGAAAAACGAAACGAAAGGGAAGCAAAAGAAAACTTTCTTCGCGGGATGAGAGGAAAATTGTACGGGCAGCAAGCAATTCGACACTAAGTTGCAATGAAATGGCAGCTCTTGTCCAAACGAGGTTTCAAAAACAACGGTTTGGAGAACGATTGAACGTGCTCCTAACATATATAGAGGTAAAATGAAGATTGCTCTCCACGACTATTAGATCGCCATAAGAAAGCTCGGATGGATTTCTCAGAAAACAATATGGCTACAGGTTGGTCTTCTGTAAGAAATACTGGTTTTCATATTTCTTCATTGTTTAAGTTCAAGTTTTATTTCCAGGTTATATTTTCTGATGAAAAGAAATGAAACCTAGATGGACCAGACGGATTTAATTCTTACTGGCGAGATCCGAGGAAATAGCCTCTGTATTTTTCGAAGAGGAATTTTGGTGGCGGTTCTGTGATGTTGCGGGGAGCATTTTCTGCAGCAGATCGTTTGGATTTAAAATGTATTTCATCGCGGATGAACAGTAGAGATACATCCAAGTACTCGAAAACAGTTTACTGCCATTTCTGGCAGAACATGGCGAAAAAACTGCGATTTCCAACAGGATAATGCCAGAATTCATACCAGTCGTGGGTTGGATGGAGACAAATTCCATTACTGTGATGGACTGGCTGGCGTGTTCACCCGATCTGAACCCCATTGAAAACATTTGGGGAGTTCTTGTCAGACGGGTATACGCTGAAAATCGCCAGTACGAATCATTGGCGGAATTGAAAGCTGCAATTCTTGATGAATGGCGGAATCTCGACCCTGAGTTGTTAAATAAATTGATCCAGTCCATGAAAAAAGGATTTTTGATACAATAAAGTCCAAAGGAGGCCCCATTAATTATAAAGTATTTGTTACTTTTATATCTAATTTATATTTAATTGAAATAAACACTTAATTTTGTTGGAAACTTTATCTGGGTTATAAATATGAAACGAGCGAAAAGTGGCTATAAGCAGGAACTGTTGCAAGAAAACGAATCCTTGCAATAATTTACATACAAATTACTTCATCTGTAAGCTTTCCACGTTTAGCAATCAATTACAAACGCATAACTACTTTTCGGGTGGAAATAACTTAAAATTTGTAGGTGGGTTATAAATATGAAACGGAGTGTAGATGTCTAGTGATTTCAGAAACTTAAATACATTTTTTAAGGTTTTAATATTTTCTGACATTACATCATTTATATTCGAAATTTTGAATCTTTGTCTGACATTTCTGAGATGTGCACACTCGCCAAAGATGTGAGCAATGGTTAACGTATGGTTTCATTTGAAACATTGGAGGGGGGGGGGGGGATTCCTTGCTTAGGATGTGCCTGTGTGTTAGGGAAGTATATCCGATCTGTAACCTTGTTAGTATAATAGATTCCTTTCTGGTTAGTTGTTCTGTCTGTAGGCTGTGCCTTAAGTTATCTTTGATTGCTCGCAATTTATTCTGTGTTGGGGTTGATTGCCATTCTTCTAACCATTTTCTATTTATTTGTGCTCTAACAAGCTCTTTAAAATCAACATACAAAAATAGTTGGATTGCTAGTTTGGCTAAGTTATCTACACGGTTATTCTTTTCGATTTGTGCGTGGCTAGGCACCCAGAGACAGGTGACAGTTTTGTTTGGGTTTGCGAATAATGTATCGCGAATATTTTATGCAGTTGGGTGATTTGTATAGATATCAGCTATTGTTTCTATGGAGCTGCGGGAATCTGTGCATACAACAATTTTTTTTTTTGAATTTTGACTACTGCAAAATTCGAGTGATTTTTCAATTGCATAAAGTTCAGCCGAAAAAATACTTGTGTGGTTGGGAAGGTGGAATTGTTTTTCTGTCTCATTACATGTAAAGGCGCATCCAGCTTCTTTGTCTTTTAGAGATCTAGAGTAAATATTTTGGTGTGATTTATGTAATTATTGGTGATTCGTTAAGGAAAAGCTTAGAATATAATGCCGGAGGCGTATTTTTCTTTTTATAAAGGGATAGGTTTAAGTCATTACTTATATTGTCAGTAAGCCAGGAGGGTGATCTGGTTGATTTTTGTTTTTGTAGAAGGATATTGTATGGGATTTCGAGATTCTCTAAGGTAGTTTTTAGGCTGACATATTGGTTGGGAAGTCCGTTTTCCTGTGTTCTTCCTGTAAAGTAACTATTAAATCATTCCACGTATACAAAATTTACACAATTTCTTTATTAATATATCTCTTTATATAGTTTCGAAGGCACGCTTTAGGTCTAGATCTATAACCTTACCCTTACTCATTTCTTTTTTCCACTCAATTATTAGCCAGCTATTAGATATTTCACACGAATGACCATGTCTAAATCCTGATTGCTCTGTACATAAGAATCCATTTTCTTTGACGAATCTCATTAGTTGATTATAAATTACCTTTTCTATGATTTTCTTATATGTCGGCAAAATATTTCTAGAACTCAACTCCTCTGGACTAACTTTCTCAACCGGTATTATTATTGAGCTTTTCCAGCTTCCAAGGAAGATTCCCTTTGCCATAGACATATTTATTATTCTCAGCAATGTTGGCAGAATCTCGTTTTTAGATTTCCAAAATTATTTTACAATTAAATCCAAAGCAATATTTCTTTTTATTTATCGATTTTACAATTTCTTCAAGTTGGCTAAGATCCAATTGTCTAAATTGAAACTGTTGCCCGAGGGTACATATATTGTCAGAATACGTAATATATGGGATACTGCTGTGTATGTTTTCAACACTCAAAAAATCGTTCAATGCATTTGTTATTTCTGATTCCGTTTTTAAGATAACACCATTAATTTTAAGTTTGCCTACTTCACTTTTTTCTTGTCTTAAAATTTGTTTTTTCAATGTTTTCCATAAACCTTTTTGATCGCCTTCTTTCTCAGTGATTTTTTTTCGATGTATTTACTCTTCGCTGCACTCGTGTTTATAAATGTTCTTTCCTTCCTTCAAGTAACTTCAAGTTCCTCTTCAATTTTACCATTGTACCACATCTGTACAAAATTAACTTTTAAATTCTTAAGCAAGGCTGTTTTATTATTTAATAAATTTTTGAAAAAAATATTAAGCACTTTTCAAGTGTTCTAATTTTTCATACAAAATCTTTTGCGATATGTAATTAGCATTCGCTTGCGTTACATTAGCAAACGAATCATATTTTATAAATTCCAAATTCTCTATCATCGAACTGAATTATAACGGCAGGGAAATCATAGAATAAAATTCGAGTGGAATCCGTCTTAAATAGCATTGTCTGGTGTGCCAATTTCTTATTATTTCCATCCCGTATTCACTCGTCTTTATTGCTGAGCTTCCGCTAAGTTTTAATATAAGCAGAAAGTATCGTTTATATCATTGGGTCGTTTTGCGCTGAATTTTTGTAACGTGATTTAAAGAGTTTCTGCCACTTGACCTAAAAAAGCCATTGTTCTTGCACTAAGTAATAGCTCAAGATTGTTTCTCATCCCGATATTAATGAGTATCGCATTTCTGGAGATATCAGTCATATCAATTTTGGTCTACACTGCAGCCTTCATTGTTTTTTATGGCAGGAAGAATGTGAGTTTGTCTTAAACTCGCACTACCTCCACAACTATTCTATGAAAAAAAAGAAGATTTATATTAACTTAAAGCACACTAAATTATTTTTCCAATAAAGTAAAAACATGTACACTTTATTAACCGAAATAACAAGAAATCTTTGATTAAAGGTGAAAATTTAGTTGCAAACCAAATTTCCATTCAAAACGCAAGCAGTAAATCATGCCTTGAACATGGTCTGGTGCTCGTATTTTCTTTAAAATTCCACTTCCGTACGTTTCCGCTCTTTTAGGTTTATTGTTATTTTCGTAAATAAGGTATGAATATTTTTACTTCATTCGAAAGATTGTTGTCTTTACTTTAAGTAGAGCAAATCAATTAATAGTAATAGTTTGGCAACTAGGATGAGTTTAAATAAAAATCTAAATTAAATTTGCATCATCGGAAAACAGAAAATGCCAGAAAGACCATGCAAGAAGATGGTGTTGAATCTCAACAACCCAATAGCAACACTTTGGCCTTATCTATAGATTTGGAACAGGTTATCTCCATCCCTACACTGACACATTCAGAAATGTTTTACAGCAGCTAGCTGTCTTGCTACAACTTCGACATTCATATAGTCGTCAAAGCCGCACTCCAAGAGCTCGAATGGGAGGTCCTTCAGCATCCGCCGTATTTTCCGGACCTTGCACCGAGGGATTACCATCCTTTCCGCTCCCTGTCGAACCATATAAGGGGCGTTACCTTCGACAATAAAGAGGACCTTAAAAACTGGCTCAACAACTTCTTCGATACCAGACCGGGCAATTTTTGGCTGAACGGCATTGACGAATTGGTCGAGAGATGGGAGGAGGTCGTAAACAGCAACGGCGAATACATAAGTGATTAATTTATTGTTATAACTATTGATTTTTGTTTAAATAAAAGTCTTTGATAAAAACGCTACGAACTTATTCCCCAACCCAATATCTTGTTGCATCTGGTCAGTTCTCACAGATATATCAAAAATTCTTAATTTCCTGACATATATATGTATCTTCCATGTGACAGAGATTTTGCTCACAGAGATTATTCCATTATTGGAATGCAAAAATCGAATTACCAAAGCAAAATGAGACAACTTAAGGTCTATGTTAGATTACATTCCTTTGGCATATCTTAGTTTTTACGTAGACTGGATTGCCGAAACCGCTGGCACTTAGACCATTTATAAAATTTCAAAACTCTTTATTTTTATTGTTAAAGAGTTAACCGCTCTTTTCAATTTTGTTCTAGGATCCTTAAAACCAAATAAAAATTTTGAACGGAAATATCTTTGCTTAATTACTACAATAAACGGTTTTTGTTGAATATCCCAGATTATAACTTTTGGCACTTACACCATATAGAAGTTATACTCTTCAATTATTGAAAATATTCAATTTAATTTGTATTACTGCCTCGTTTGCTAAGTTGAACTAGGCGTTGATTTAAGAAATGCTCTGAACAAATCACACTACTCTTTCTAGTATGAAAATTTAACTTATAAGAACTTTTGCCACTGAAAAAACCATTTCCAATTATTGAAAATATTCAGCGCTTATTTAATTTGTAGGATTGTATCACTGCCTAGTTTCGTATCGCAGCTCTCGTTGAATTAGGTTTTGATTGAAAATCTTCTTCCAAGAATTTTAAGAAACTTTTGGCGTAAAACTACTTTTTTAGGAAATCTAATATACAAGAATACTAATCAGTGTGAATATTTTTATTTTATTAACCAGACAATTCTTCGTTACATAAATATAAAATTTAACGATCAAAAAATCTATAAATGTTGATATAATAAAAATGTTCGCAAACCCCTCTCAGACAAACTTTTTCCGTCAGTGTTATTCGCAGAACATCTGGAGATATCGAAACAAAATATGAATATTTCGTAATTAAACTTAAACTTCCTCCATTTGTAGATAAATGGGTATCGGTATCTTGTTGTAGGTGTCATAGACCAGGGAAATAAGCGAAAAAAATACCTTGTTCTTGACACTCACTCATCCAGCAAACCAACACGGTGTAATATAAGCCTATAGAAATAACCCTTAAATAAATTCTATAGAAAATTCGTTGTGGTGTTTGAGCTATAAACAATTAAAGTCGAAAAATTTTTGATAAACGAATTACTTGAGCAACAATTCATAGTAATCACTTTGTAGGGAATAGAAAAACCTACAAAATGCCGTTTGAAAATCGCAAAAAACCAAGTGAAAGGTAGGTTTAATAGTGCTCAATAAGTGGTAAAAATTTCACATTGATTCGTTGAATAGTTTTTGCATAATTCCATTTGTTTATCCCAGAGAAGCTTATTTTGCAATAATGTAGTACGCACAATTTTGAACAGAAAATGGTTTTGCGCGTCTCATATTGTAGGGGAGGTGTTGCTCTACGAATACAATTAATATTGGAGCATAATATTTTGTTTGAAATCATATTTTTTTTAGTTATACGTAAAATTTTACTTAAATAGATAAAGACGAACATCTTTCCAACATTCCAGTTTATTTGAAGAGTCCTAGGGACCTTGAGCAGGTAGTCAAACGTGGCGGGGAGAACGGCAGCTGCAGCGTACTACGTAATAAAGCCTGGAACTTTCGTTCAATTTGTACATGATAATGCTGATTTCAATGTTAACACTATAGATGGTAAAGGAACGTTTCATTATATGGGAAGTATTGAAATAGTTACTCCAAGTGATGGTATACAACCTCGACAACCTATCAGACGTTTAAAGACTCTTCCACCTGAATCTGAATTTGTTAAAAAAAGGTCATATACCTCTTCAAATATATCCAGCGTCTGCAGGTACAGGTTTTGCAAATATAATAATCAAATTATCAGACGTTGAACCGATCATTAAGACATTTACTAGAAATGGACAATTGAATATTTTGAATTTGGACCATTTATGCTGAAAATACGATTGATAACATAACGTCTGGACGTGCGTATGCTAGAGCAGTACGTGCTCATACTTTATTGCAGCAAGCTTTATCACAATTAATTTTTGAAGTTCTTAAGGAGAATAATGCGGATTTTGTTAATTTATTGAATGACGAAGAAATATCTATGATTTTTGAAATGTTCAATTATACTGAAATAACAGAGTATAATTTTTGAAAATAAGTTAGTTGAGCTTGAAACTAAAAATGAAACATCTAAACTATGGATTACTTATTTTCGAATGGTTACAATATTGAAAGACTTCATTGCTGCCGACCGTATGGGGGATTGGAATTTACATTTACATAGTATTGAGCTGATGATTCCACTATTCCACGCATCAGGGAATTTTCCCTATGCGAAGGCTGCACAAATTTATCTGCAAGATATGAAGGAATTACAGTATAAAATGGATCCTACAGAGTTCGAAAAATTTACAACACGATATTTCACATCTAGGCGATCGGATATTTTTTTTTTCCGGTATTGCAAGTGATCAGACTATTGAGCAGACTTTGATGAAAGGAATGAGCGTCGAAGGAGGTCCTTTTAAACGAGGTGTCACTGAAAGTGTAGTATATAAATGTATCAGAGGAGTTATTTATAGTAAAGATATTATTGAAGGCATAGAAAATTTTTGTGACATATCTTTCAATAAAAGTCATCAACACAGTGATTCAACAGAAAGAGAACAGAAATGGATGATATCGATGTAAAAATATTGGTAGACTTTTTCAAACAACACAGTCCTTTTCCTGATACAGATGCTATTATGTCAGTCGCCACCGGAATTACTGTAGATAAAAGTATAAATTGTTACGATGCTTTTGAAGAAGGTTTGAAAGTAATGAAGAAAACCGAAGGGAAAAATTTGAAGTTATTAAGGAAAGATAAAATAAATTCTCTATTGGCAAAATATAATAAAATAAAAATTCATGACGATGTTATTCCTGTTGATCCATTGTTGTTGTTTCAACGTATTTGTGTGTTGAAAAAAACTGATGAAGAACTAAAAAATTGTATGAATTATGAACTGGCACCATATCCACTTGCTCTGTTCGAAGATGGCCAACTCCGAAAGACAAAAAAATCAACTTTCTACGAATTATTCCCAGAAGTTCCGATTAATTTAAAAAGTTTACAAAATGTTGATTATGTTATTGATGGAGGCATGTTGTTATATCGTTGCAAATGGCAATTAAATGAAACATTCAAAATGATATGTGAAGATTACGTAAGATATTTGAGGAATAATTATAATAACGCAAATCCAGATATGGCTATTGAATGATTTAATCATCGAAAATTGGGGATTGAACTATTCCAATAATATCTATCATCCAATAACTATGAATCAATTACCTGCTCCGGAAAATTTATTAAAAATGTTATTTTGCAATTGCAAACTATTTAAATAAACAAATATTTTATATATTATTTAATTTTTTTATTTAAATATTCATAATTTACTTACTTTTTGCAATAGCTTTCACTTCTTTCACAAAAAAAAAATTCTACAGCGTAATCTGTATTATAGCACACATTCCCGCAAAAATCATTTAATTTCATCCGGTTCCTAAGAGATCCGAGGTTTTAACGTTTTTAACGCTCCAGGGACTACACTATTCGTTATTTTAAGATGTCTCAACTAGCTAACTTTTGCCTTCACAAATAATTTCAAGTGAATAAACAATCAATTAATCAAGATATTTTTTTATAGGTATGGATGGCCGAACAACAAGCGGAAGCATACAAGAAAAAACAAGAAGAACTGAGAGCTCAATATGAAAAGGAACAGGATTTACATGAAAATAAAGCTATGCTTAGCAAGGAGAGTAAAGATAAGCTGAGTATTAATTTTATGTATGAGCCACCTCCAGGTGTCCGAAAAGAGCGAGAAAAAGATGACAATGAACCTGAATATAAGTTCGAATGGCAGAGAAAGTACAATGCTCCAAGGGAAAGTTATTGTAAAGGCGACACAGAAATTCGCGATCAGCCTTTTGGAATCCAAGTAAGAAATGTTCGGTGCATTAAATGTCACAAATGGGGCCATATTAACACTGATAAAGAGTGTACCATGTACAGCATATCAATGAGTGAAGCAAGAAAAATACATTCGGAAGCAGAAGCTAATATGATTATGTCAAAGAATCTTTTGGAGCAACAAATGCTGGAGGATGGACTGGCAATGAGAAAAAGTGCGAAAACATTACAATCAGCTCCAGGCCATGACCTGGTTCCCAGCGACGATGACAATAATTCAAAGGACCAACCTGAAATAGCATTTTTGAAGTCCCTTTCGAAAGAACAAAAGAAAAAATTGTTGAAAAAGCTAGAAAAAATTGACAAGTTAAAGAAAAGAAGAAAGTCAAAAAAACGTAGCTCTTCGTCATCATCTAGTTCGAGTGAAAGTGATGATGATCACCGAAAAAGTAAGCGTTCTAAGAAAATTCACCATAAGAAAACTGGCTCTAGCAGCGAGAACAGAAGTTCTAAAAAAGATTCGAGGCGGTCACCATCCTCTACCGAAAAAGGAAGGATTCATTTCTCGTCAAGTCAGGATCGTACAATGCAAGAAAAAAACCGAAGGCGGGAGAGAAATCAGAGATCCAGATCAAGATCCCCTGCCAGGAATCATAGAAAGTAGAAAATTACTATTAAGCAAAAATTTATGGATATGTAGGCATCCAAAATTGCCTCAACCTGATTTTAATCACAAGAATACAGTTTGAATAAAATAAACAAAACAAAATTTCTTTTCCAAATTTTTTATTTTATTTAATGTTATGGCGAAATCCTTCTTTAGTTCCCATTGCGTAAAAAGTTAGTTTTCTGTAAAATAATAATTCTTGCAAAATTGGAGTGTTTTGAATTCGTTTCTGGTGTGTGCTGTCAGAATATGTATTAAAAAAAATTTACAAAAAATTGCCGAAATTTTGTTCTTTTCCGGTGAAACCGTCAGTAAATTAATTCTGATTTACACCTAAAATTATTCAAAAGCTGGAATCAAGGGTAGACATCTTCGAAAAAGCGATGGTCACAGCGTCCAATATCTCCTTTCCCCTAAACTTCAGCAAAAAATCAATCCCGCCCTGGTGGAATGAAGATCTCTCTAATCTCAAGCAGATTACACGGGACATCTTCAATATCTGCTACAGGCATAGGCATTTCGGGCCTTATAAGGACTGCCTTAAGGTTTACAAAAAAAAAAGACCTCAGATAGGCCAAGAAACAGGCTTGGATAGAGTACTGTCAATCTATTGAGAGCTCCAGGGAAGCAGCTAGACTAAGTAGGATTTTGTCCAAAGGGCACACCAATCCTTTCCTTCTAAGAGGATCAGATGGGTCGTGGACGCAATCCTCTGGTGAAACTCTGGAGCTTCTAATAGATGCTCATTTTCCAGGTTGCAGGGAAAGAAAGCCAAAGTATATCGGTAACCTGCAACCAACTCGGCTACGAACTACATTCCAAACACCAAGGTGAAAGCCATCGTCACCAGAGAAAGAACAATCTGGGCTTTGAATAGCTTTGCCTCATAGAAATCCCATGGGCCGAATGAAATCATCTCAATCATGCTGCAGAGCTGCCAGACTTAGTAGCGAAGTGGCTGGTGGCCATTTTCAGGGGTTATATTAATCTCTCACGTTCCTCAGACCTGGAGGAATGTTAAGGTTGTTTTCATCCCTAAGGTTGGCTGAAGGGGCCATGAATCTGATATCCTTTTTCTTAAGACTCTGGAGCGCGTGCTCGATGTTCACCTTAGGCAAACTCTTGATAGAAACAGTATGTGACAATCCCAACATGTCTACTGCAAGGGAAGATTCACAGAGACGGCTCTTCACGAGGTTGTACTTACGATCTTCACTCTTGCTCCGTTTATAGACATTGAAGCGGCATTCAATCTATCTTTGATGCTCTAACCGAGCTAGGTGTAGAGCAAGGTCTTGGCCGTTGGATTTTAACGATGCTAAGATCAAGGATAGTCCAGTCCGAATTGGGTACCAGCCCTGTTGTTAGACACATATGTTGGGGTACGCCTCTGGAAGGAGTTCTGTCCTCCTCCTTTGGCGTGTAATAATGAATAGAATGCTGACGATTTGGCAATCATGGTATTGGGAAAGTTTCTTCCCGTAATCAGCGACATAATGGAGAGTGGGCTAGCAAAGTTAGCAGATGGTGCAACGATTGTGGACTATCTGTGAACTCGGGAAAGACCGAGCTGATGCTCTTCACTACAAAAACCAAAGTTTACAACTTTGACATGCCCAAATTAAACGGGCACCAACTCTCGTTATCCTCCAAGATAAAGTATTTGGGGTTGGTGGTTGGTTCTCGACCCCAAGTTGAATTGGAAGCAAAACATTGTAGAACGAGTCAAAAAGGCAAGTTTGGCTTTTTATGCCCGCAGCTGCACCTTTGGCAAAAGGTGGAGACTGAAGCCTAGAATGACCCTGTATAATGTATACAGCTTTGGTACGTCCTATCCTAACTTACGACTCCCTAGTTCGGTGGCCGGCCATGGAGAAGGGGCATAACAAGAACAAATTAAACAAGCTGCAAAGAACCACTTGCACTGGGACTACTGCGGCACCGCAAACAACCTCAACGGTGGCATGCTGCACCTCCTACCTCTGGATCTCCACATAAACTAATTGGTTGCTGGGTTGCAAAATCCTACGGCCACAGTAAGATCCTCGACTTAATACCGAGGGGATCTTTTAATTTAGTGTCTGATTACGCTGTACTAACTTGGATTTTGCGAAGGGTTTCAGTGTCAGAATTTCATCAAGGAGTGAGTGGTCAAGGTGCGAACTGTTACAACACTACTGTTCCCTGACGGCTCCGGACTGTGGTGTCGGTGCGGGTGTCTTTTCTAATACGTTATATATTTCGGAGTCCTACTGAATATTTTTTTAATTTTCCCGTTTACAATAAAGGTGGACATGCCTTATTTAAACCTTTTCAAATTTCAAGTTGAGAGACATAAGTAGTTGCTGAAATAAGTAGCTGTGACAGGCAGACACAGCCGCACCACAAGGGTTCCTTTTTACCATTTTGGCATTTATTTCTGGTTCCTTTAATCCCATGTGGGGCATATGGCGTCTATTACACCAACTCTCCCATCTGGTCCGGTTCTGCGCCAATGCCTTTAACTGTGGCGACGATTTATTCATCTGGGTACCTTCCGTGTGGATTCCAATCTAGAGCCTGCTGTGCGATGCTGTTTGGCTTTTTTCTAAGTGTGTGGCCTATCCCTTGCCACTTTCGCATACGAATACTGGTGTCTATTTGGTCTTGGCATGTAAGTCTGTATAGCTACGCCGTCTGCTGTAACTATGCTTCCGAGATATCAACATTTATCCACTTGCTCTATTTGCTGCTCTTCCAGATAAATTTAATTGTGTCTCCTGGAGTTCAAGCTCATTAGTTTGGTTTTAGCAGAATTGATCTTAAGTCCTTCTTTGCCCAGGGCTTCGAGCATTTGGGCTACATGATTTTGTTCGTTGGATAGAAGTCATACATCGTCGGCATAGTCCAGGTGCGTAAGGTGGTTAAAGCGTTTTCATCTAAACCCTCGTGATGGGTGGTCGTTTAGGGCGCTGCACAATACATTGTTAATGACGATCCGGAAAAGCAAAGGTGACAGTATGCATCCTTGTCTCACTCCATTCAGCACTTGGACGGGTTTCGAGAGTTTTCGCTTGTGCAGGACGTGACATTGGGCTCCTGAATAGGACTCATTTAGGATGGTGATAATTTTTTTTTCAGAGATGTCTCTCCTACGTAAAGCTGCCCATATATATATATATATATATATATATATATATATATTCGCAATCAACGATGTCAAACGTCTTCTCAAAATCGACGGACATTAGATGTAAAGGGGACCTCCATTCAGCGGTATTGATGTGATCGCTGCAGGAGATACCCACACGAAAGCCTGCCTGTACATAGCTAAGAGTGCGCTCGATTGTATTCCTGATTCGCATTAAAATGATTTTAGCCATCAATTTGGAGACTGCAGTTAACGACAGATAATCGCCAAAATTGCTCCAACTCCTCGGGTCGCCATTTTTGGGAATCTTCACAATTACGCCTATTTTTCATTCACTGGGATAGGTCTCGGTTTCCCAACATTCCTGGATTACGGGGAAAAGAATATCATTCGCAGCAATGGGATCCGCCTTAAGTAGTTCCGCTAGTATTCCATCAATCCCCGGGGCCTTACCGAGGTCCATCGACTTAATTGCGTCAGCCAACTCCAATATTGTCGGTATTCTGGTGTTAATGTTAGCCGGTATTCGACGGCCCGAAGGTGTTATTTAGGACTTCAACAAAATATTATCTCCACGTCCGCAGTTGATGTTCCTCCGCGACGTAAGAGTCTTTCCTGCTAGTTTTTTAGCAATCTTGTAAAGATCTCCACTGTCACCGCGGTAGGCCGCTTCGTCCGCCTTTTCTGCTAGCATGTTAACGGAGTCGCGCTTGTCACATCTTACACTTCTTTCGACGCCTTTCTGTAGAGATCGGTTAGCAGTTCTGAGCTCTTGTTTAACTCCAACATCAGTAGCAGAATTGATGCGGTCTTTAATCTACTTCCGTTCCTGTATTTTGCACCATGTAGCGTCACTGATTTATGGTCGTCTTTCGCTCTCTAATCGTCCCACGTGCTCTGTACCACAGCTCACAAAACATTCCTTCGCCCTTTTCCATTTTTGGTTGATGAAGTCGTCGGTGTTATAATGGAGTGTATTAGCTTTTTGGTACAATGTAATGGTATCGCCGTTTTAAACCTCTGTTACAAGATGGTAATCGCTACCAATATCAGCTCCGCGCTTAGACCTTACATCGAGAAGACACTTTCTCCAACTTTTCGAAACAGCAATATCGTCAATCTGATTCGTGTTTCTGCCATCTAGGGAAGCCCAGGATGTTAAGTGGCCTTTTTTGTGTTTAAATAAGGATCCACGGACGACAAGTTGCCGTGAGCTACAAAATTCAACAAACAACTCCCCATTAGTGTTCCTGTTTCTGATACCAAACTTCTCCATTACATGTTCCAGGCCGACGTTGTTAGTGCCAATCTTATCGTTAATATTCCCCATGACTATTTTGATATCACCTTTAGGAACCTTATGAAAAGTGTCCCCAGCGAGCTGGTAAAAGGACTCCTAGTTGTTAGATCCGCTTGCTCGGTCGCCGCATAGCATTGAATTATTGAGATGTTACGTACCCTGATGTGGAATCTGGCGGGCAAGCTTGGTTAGCAACAAGCCTACGTGCGTAGTGCATATAATTCTTCCTGGCAAGAGTATAGCAACACGGTTTCAGATGTGGGTGATGTAAACTCTCCACTTCCTCTCCATCTAGTTTCACTTAATCCCAAAGGTCGTCATTACAAAATCATTTCGAGGTATCCAAGGCGTACTAGACGTTTCGTGTTTATATATAGTTTTTCAGATAAGCGGGTTACAAGCCTACCTATCCTTTTCCAAAAGAAGGACTACTGCTTAACGCGTCCTGGGAGTCACCGAGAATGTATTTATATAGCATGTAGGTACTCTCTAAGCCGAGGTGTTCTGCTGGCTGGTAACAGGTATTTGGTTTATTTACCGACATTTAACAATGAGCTTGATAAAAGAGTGTTTTTATCATTTATTAGATGATTAGGAGGAAATTTGCACTTTTCGTAATTGGAGAATTACAGAAAATTATGCTTTTATATTGAAAAGCAATATTTTAAAATTTTACTTGTGACGCCATCTAGATATCGATTTTATAATAACTCAAATACAAAAGTAACCGTGCTGCCATCTTTCAGAATAAGTTAAAATGTATATTTAGCATTGAAAACAACAATCATAATTAGTTCACTGTTGAAAAATTTGGCGCTGTTAGATATATGTTTGCGTTCACAACTATCTCTTTTTGGCAAATTTCTTGTGCGGACTGTGGTGTGGTAGAAAGAAAAGAAAATGAGAAAAATTTATCTCGCACTTAGGCGGACGCATAATTTTTACTCTGTGAAAAGTCTTAAAACGTGTAAAAATCATTGTCAACTTTCATAAAATGTAGAAAAAAGTGAATATAAAGTTAAATTGCAATGAATTATTGTGTAAGGATTGTAAATGACAATAAATTCCGTGCAATAAACTGAAGTGCAGTTTCTAGTGTTCCTATCTCGAGCCTCCGCCATCTTTTCGAATGTCATATTTTGTTTACCAAAAATCAATAATAATTTTGATATAAATGTGGCTTCAGAAGTCGAAATTAATGAATAAAAGGACTGTGATATGACATTTTTAAATCCGTCGCTTGTAGAAGGTGTTTTTTTCTTGCAATTGGACTGTACAGCAAAAGGTAAGAGGTGAAAAATATTGATCCTTTCAATGTCTCATATACATTTTGATTGAAGATTAATTTGAATATAAATAAAGTTGATAATTTCGTTTGCTTTATGTTATACCTAAATTTTGATTAAAGGTTAGTAATAATGTATACTGCGAGGACATTTTGTCTTGCGCAGAGCGGTAACTCTCCTGGTAATCTATACGTACGTCCAATAACAGCTACAGCTTTAGCAGGCGATTCTTTGATAAAATGTGGGGGTGCAACAAGTATTCGGTGGTTGCTAGGTGCACTTAGATCCTTCTCCTGCGCTCTGCCGAATAGCTCTTCCAGGTATCTGGTGGAAAGAGCTAATTGAGGAGAACGCCATGCAATTTCAATCGAAATATTTCTTGTAAAGGGTCACTCAAATATTAATATAATTAAGTTTTGAAAAAGGGGCTATATATATGCAATTACAACTGCGGAGTACGTCGATAGAAATATTTTTATTTTGGAGATTTTCTGGAGATTCATACAAGTACATTAACGCATGTATGTATAATAAATCTAAAAATGTTCGATTTTACATGGAACGGAGGTGTAGCTGGTCCATTATCATCTGCAGGACTACTACTACAGGGCTATTTCCAAATGCAAATGCTACAATCCACAAACTGTTAAGAAAACTGCTCATATTTGTTGCATAAAGACTGTGCTAAACTTCCTAAATAAGTTTTATATAATGATTTATCAACCAAAAGTAAAGTATTTTGTAGTATAGGTCGCATTTTACTTAGAAAAGGAATGGAAACTTGTCCCATTCGTAGCAAGATAATATTACACGGATCTGTACGTATGGTCAAGAGCATATCGGAAGAGCAAAGCCTGTTTTAGGTTTTTCCGTGACATAGATTCTACTAAATTTTAGAACTGAAATGCTGGGGGGTTGGTCCATACAACTTCCACCCACTCACTATTTCTACATTGCGAGACTTCTACCGTGGAGCACCATTTTTCAAGTGCTTATATTTTAATTTTTTGGGGGGAAGCAAATAAATATTGATGACTGCGGTTTTTTTTATAGTAATTAGGTCTGTTCACGTACTTTTTGATCAGAAATATTCTGAGTAAAAATGTTAAATAGGAGAAGTTACCAAATACCAATAGTACGTGAACAAGTTTGAGTAGTCTTGGACAAAAACTAAAGCAATGACTGTCAAGGTGACAATTAGTACTCAACTTATTTCTTCGGGTAAATTTGGACTAACATTAGGTCTGTTCACGTACTTAGTTTTGAGTAAACGCATTATGATATTTTTACTCAAACGCGTTCACGTACTCATGAAATGGGGGGAAATTTGCTGACGTAACATTTCCCCAACTTTCAAATGTTAGTCCAAATTTACCCGAAGAAATAAGTTGAGTAATTTTGTTAAGCTTTGTTTTAAAGCCACTGATTGTCACTTTGACAGTTATTGCTTTAGTTTTTGTCCAAGAGTACTCAAACTCGTTCACGTACTATTGGTATTTGGTAACTTCTCCTATTTAACATTTCTGATCAAAAAGTACGTGAACAGAAATATTTTTAAGCAGTGGAAATGTTACGTCAGCAAATTTTCCCCCATTTCATGAGTACGTGAACGCGTTTGAGTAAAAATATCATAATGCATTTACCCAAAACTAAGTACGTGAACAGACCTATTATTAAGTATTTATGTCATGCAAACAAATTTTTTTTATGATAAAAATTAAAAATGACGGTCGTCGGAACTCCGCGAAAGAGGTCTGCAAATTTCCGAGGATTAACTGCTCACATCGCTGCCCCATCCCCGCTGTCCTGAAACAAAAACAAATTTCATGTTTTTTATCCGAAATCCCCTTGGCCACAGAATGACGTAAGATATTTTTGCTAAGTTACTATTAATTACTTTAAAGAAATTTACATTTAATCTACGTGCATTCGGGTACGTGCCCATATAGCGCCAATGTACGATAGCCTATCCAAATAATATTTATTTTTTTTATTTTAAATTACATCCTAATACTAGGCTTTAGCTTGTACCTTAGATTATATAGGGTGTTTTCGATTTTGCTTCGGGGTTAGATAGATAGATAGATTCTTTATTTAGCATAGATTGCTACTTGTTCAACAACAACATAGTAATTAATTTTACTTACAGCCATGGACATATAAATAGCACAAATACATTCAAAAAAGTTAATTTGAAATTTTATTTTGTAAAACAATAAAAACAAGAATATACTTGCTTTCATCTAAGAACGTGATTTTAACAAATTAAATTCATTTCGAAAATTAACAAAATAATTCATAGAAATAATATAAGAACTTAAAAATTATACCAACTTCAAAAATATGTGGGGACACATTAATAGCACAATAAAATATTTTCTGAAATTAAATTAAAAAATCGTTAGAATTTTAACAATAATATTATACACTATTAATTTATCATAGATTTTATTAAAAATTTTCAAAATAAGACTATTTAATTTATATTTTTTTTGATTGGATACTTCCTTCGATCAGACAATTTAGACACGACTGGGAAGAATCCAATAGTCACAACTGTTTATATTTACGCCTCGGCACGCCCTTGAACATCATTATGTTCTGAAATAAAAGAAAATAACATGTGAGACTACGCCTCAGTGAGCAACTCTACATATTTACACAAACACACATATTGCCTCCTAGACCTATAACACAAGTCACCCGGGGGTGTGTTCAAGATTTTTAATCGAGTTGGTTTTAGCTGGTTTTTCTTACTCTACGCTGTTCAAAGCGCCCAAATAGCTGATATTTTTACTTGATTTTTGACATTTTATGTGTCCAAGGTAGAGAAAAAAACAGCTTTTTGAGTAGATTTATTTGCTCGCAGTTTGGACCTTAAGTAAAAAGATCAAATACAATTTTATTAGTGTGTGTAGCTGTCACTGTAATATAAGATTGATTCTGCGATGTATTGTTATCAATAAAAATAAATTGCAAATTTAAAAAATCTTTTGATGCGATTACGGCGGTGGTGAGTGGTAAACGTAAGTAAATTCAAAAAAGACTAAATTGTTATCCATATTTATGGATTAATCCCTTGCATGATATTTTTGATGAAAATGACAAGGAACTGGTGTTATTATACTACGTAAATTAGAGCATTTTCCTTACAGTAAGCCATTTTTAGAGCAAATGCAAATCACTTACACAAACGCCAAGAAGAAAACTTGGTTTTTTCTGTTCAAAATCTGGATTACTTTTTTATTACTCGAGTATGGTTTGACAGTTCTCTTTAAATTGGTTACTTATGCTCTTAAAATTGCTCGAGCAAAAAACTTGAACACACCCCCGGAGGATCATCACACACGCACAATTACTAGGCCTAATATATAAGAACGGTCAACCGGTAATTCAACAATGCTACTTACGTAGACCTCTTAGAATTACCTAGACCACTTGCAAATTATCTAGAATTGTACTCACCATATCTGAACTGAAATCTTATTTTAGCATGCGACACTATTTAAACTGCGAGATCGAACATTTCTAAGAAGTCTAACTTCTCTATCAGTCTGCGTATCTTACCTCTTTGCATAATATCATTCTAGACTGGCGCCTTATGAGTTTATTTGGCGGAATGATAATGTATTACTTAAAGATCCCTTTTTTTAAGGAACTACGAATTTGGGTTTTTCCCTTCGTTTTGCGAAGACAGCATACTTTACCTCTTCGCGTAATCTCATTTTAGACTGGCGCCTCATTGGGTTATTTGGCGGAATGAGATTTTATTGCTTAGAGATCCCTTTTATTATTGAACTACGAAGGTGCAGTTTTAGGTTTATCTGCATTGTATTTATTTTGCCCAACTGTTGCCTTAGCTTCGTTTTGTGATGACAATAAATTTTTAGTTTTATTTTTACCCTTAGCATTTAGTACTGTAGCCTGAATTTTTAATTACAGCGTCACATCTACGCCCCATACTCTCGAAAAGCTTCTGGCACCTATCCTTTGGAATAGAATACCAAGCTTCCTTTAAACCATTCCAGAGTTAATCAGAGTTTTTAAATTTTTTTTTAACCAATCCTGACCTTAACATCGTTCCATAGATTTTCTATTGGATTAAGGTCAGGACTTTGAGCTGGCCAATCCAAAACGCAAAATTTTTCTTTTGAAAACCACTCTTTTATTATGCGAGCTGAATGTTTTGGATCATTATCATGCATAAATGTCCAGATTACTGGCATAGACTCAAACGCATTTGGTTCCATTGTATTTTGTAAAATGTCCAGATACTAAAATTTATCCATGATTCCGTTTATTTTGACAAGAGGTCCTACTCCATGCCATGAGAAAGCTCCCCACACCATTATATTACCTCCGCCGTGCTTTATGGTCTTCTGTGTGTATTTGGGATTTAATGCTTGACCTTTTGGACGATGGACAGTTGTTCTACCATCTGGCCCAATCCTATTTACTTTTGTTTCGTCCCTCCAAAGTACTTTTTTCCAAAATTGGGAATCCCTATTCTTATGGTCTTTAGCAAAGCTCAAACATTTTTTGTTTTTTTTTGACAAAAGGGGTTTTTTCCTACTTATGCGTCCAAAGAGTTTAGCTTCGTTCAATCGCCTTCTCACTAATCTATCTGATACGTTTATGTCACATTCTTCATTTATTTCACGCATAATCTGTCTTGAAGACTTAAACGGATCTTTTTTGCATTTTCGAACTATCGCTTTATCTATGGAACATTTAGTTTTCCGCGCTTTTGGATCTCATTTTTTATTTTCCGTTAAATAAATACAATTTGTCTTTGCTAAATGAATTGCATTGTAAACCATTTTCCTGGAACAAATCATCATTTTGGTTATTTCAGCAGGCTTCTTACCACTACTAATAGATATAAGATATAGATATAAGAAAATAAGAAATATGTATAAAAAGAGTGTAAGAAGAAACAAGGCTAACTTTATTAAAGAGCAAATTGGAAGATCAATGAATCAAAGGACTATGTGGAGGACAATAAAGAATTTAGTCTTGAGAGAAAGTAAAGCGGAGATAAATGAAGTAATGTTTGACGGAGTGACAGTGAATGATAATCAGGTTAAAGCAGAAAAATTTAACATGTATTTTGTAGAGAGTGTGCAAGAAATTAATGAATCCATTACGAATGAGCTGTACGATGAAGCAAATGTAGAAGTACACAACAATCGATTTATCTTTAAATATATTGATATGAATGGACTTATTGAGACAATTAAGTTGCTGAAGCGAGAAAAGGGGACTACAATAAAGTTTATCCTGATATGTTGTTGGACGCGATGCCAGAAATAGGAGATATTTTTCTGGATATTATTAATGGATCAATGGAAAATGGAGTGTTCCCTGAATCGTGGAAAGAGTCAGTAGTAGTACCTGTGGAAAAGCTGAAGAAGTCTAAGCAATGTATGGATTTCAGGCCGGTAAATATGTTACCTGTGTATGAAAAAGTTATCGAAAAGGTAATACAGATACAGTTAGAGGAGTTTATAGAAGGCAATGGATTGCTTATACCACAGCAATCTGGTTTGAATTGTACAATTATGGACTGGAAAATTGAAATAGATAATAAGAAATGTGTGATTGCGGTGTTTTTAGATTTAAAAAGAGCGTTTGAAACTGTGGACAGAAATATTTTGTTGAAAAAGATACAGTCGTATGGAATTTCGGGTAAGGAATTAAACTGGTTTTCGTCAAATTTGAATGTAAGAATACAAAAAACAAAAGTAAATGAATCTATTTCGGAAAGTGTGAATATGAATCTTGGGGTTCCGCAAGGGTCAATATTTGGAGTAACTTTATTTCTGCTGTACATTAATGATGTGTGTAGTGTTCTAAAAAGTTGCAAAATAGCATTGTTTGGTAAACTGTTTTCATTTCATTCATTCATTTCATTTATTAGCAAAATATTAATGCTCTTTTACAACAACATATAATTCATCCATTCATACCTTAAAAAAACATTACCTCAAACTCTTTCTCAATCACAAACCAATACATTCCACTTACTCTTACTTACTCCACTTACTATAAATTCTATACAATATCTCTTAAATCTATCTACATTCATATCACTGCTATCATATCTTAACCTATTGTATATTTTAAGGCCCTTATAAATTGAAGAATTTTGTGTCCTTACTGTGGTAAAATTGGTTAACCTAAACTCATTCACTCTTCTTAAGCTATATGGCTGCACTTCACTTGTATACACCCCGTGCAACAAAAAGAGCCGGACGTGGTTTCCTTTTTCATATCTTCCCGGCTCAATTCGTGCTAAATAGTCTCCAAGATGTCCAAATTGCTTTTAACGGTTGTTGATGTACAATAGCACTCTTCTGCTAAAAATATTCACTATGTACAGTTGCATACATGCATAGGGTTCGAGACGTTATTAAGGCAAAGGGCGGTACTACAAAGTACTAATTTTTTTTAAACTCAATTTTTAAACTTTTAAGTTTTGAAAATACATTTTTAAGTTTAATAAAAATAAAGAGATATTGTTGGCTTACTGTATTTTTAATTTTTTATGAAATACATTGCATTAAAAATTTTGAATAAAATGAAGCATTTTTTGATTTCGAACGAAAACCTAAATTTTTTTTTTGAAAACAAGTTACATATTGCATAAAACATACTTTTTAATTGGGTTATATGCGAATAATGTAAAATACAGAAAAATTACATAATAAATTGTTGTTATTTAACTTTAAACGTGCGGCTCTTTTTGCTGCACGGGGTGTACATCAGATATTCACTCAGAAATCCAGGCAATAATCCATTCTTCATTTTAAATAACTTTAATGACTCCAGCATAACTTTAATAGGCGCATATATATTGCAACAAAGAATTGCTCTCATTCCCTTATTCTGAAGTTTCTGTAATCTATCCATCATTCCACTGCCAAGTAAAAATAACATAGAACAGTACTCAAAATGCGGTTTTATTATTACGTTATAGATTTGTATTGCCGTAAGCATTGAAAGAGACTTTCGTATTCTTTTTAAAAAACCAATCTTTTTAATTATTTTCCCACATATATAATCTCTGCTCTTTGAACTTCAATTTGTTATCAACTATGACACCCAGATACTTTATCTTTTCCACTTTTTCAATATAATCACTATCCATTTTTAAATTACCCTCATATTCACAATTGATTGTCATAAATTTGGTTTTTCTAATTTTCACTTTCAACTTGTTCATTCTTAACCATCCACTCAGTTCTCGCAAATTATTTTCCATTGCAATCACACACTCACTTATATCATCTCCCACAACATACAATAATGCGTCATCAGCAAATAATACAATGTTTGCACCATCCAATATACTCCTTATATCATTAATATAAATAAGAAATAGTAGGGTACCCAGCACAGAACCTTGTGGAACTCCCGCATTTATTGCCTTTCTCTGACACATCGCCTTGTCTACCTTAGTTCGTTGCATACTTCCGGACAAATAGCTATCAAACCATGATCATTCCTTTCCTTTTACTCCATACTTCTTCAATTATCTCATTAAAATATCTCGATCTACAGTTTCGAAAGCTCGCTTAAGGTCTTAAAACACCGCCAATACTTTTTGCTTTCTTTGCTTCCTTCCATTTTATCAGGACCAAATTTAAGTCCGTCTCACAAGGGTATCCTCTTCTAAAGCCTGACTGCTCACTCAATATTAGTCGATTTTCCTTCCTTCTGGAAAATGACCTTGTTGCATTGATTGATTTATAATTTTCAGTATCACAGGGCCAACCTGTCCCCAACAATCCAGCATCATACGAACATCTATCTTATTTGTATCTCTTTTATTTTTCATCCCCAAACATATCTTTCATAATTCATTTATACTTATCTCTTTGAATACAAAGTCGTGTTCAACTTGTTGCAATTTTTCTTCATGTTGCACTAATGTGTTTCACACTATTCACAAAGTACTCGTTAAATTTCTCCACAATTTGCGCTTTATCCCTAAACATTCCTTCTCAAAAGTAATTTCAGGAATATTTTCTTTTAGTAAATTTTTTTTTAAATTTCTCCACATTTCCTTTTAACTGTTAACACTAACGATCCGCTGATTTATATTATTTCGCTTCTCAGTTACTATTTTATGTCTGTAAATATTTTTGGCCAATCTTTCTAGGTATGTGATATACCCAAGTTACACGACAAACTGAAAGTAAACCGAACTCAGTTTGAACTTAGTTCGCAATCTGGGTCTCTTGTTACATGACACATTCAAAATTGAACATTAAATGTTACATGAGAGTATTAGATGCCAGTTTGGTGCTTGAGTTTACTACCTGGTCGCTAGTTACATGGACGTCAAATCGAAATGTATACTCAACCAAGCAACATTTTTAAACCGAACTCGATTTACTTTCAGTGCACTTTTCGGCTTAGTTTGTCATTATATGTTAGTTCGAAAATTTAAAAGTGTGTTCATTATTTTCTCACTTTTTAACTTTTTTAACTCATCTAATTATTACTGTTATCCGTTACAGCTTTCCGTTGTACGAACTTTCCCACCAAAGCTTTCATCTTGTGTTCAAAAACTTTCGCGCAATCATTTAGATTTTCAATCTCTCTCACTTCATTCATGCCAATGACCCAACGCACACCTGACTCTAAATTTTTTCTCTCAAGCCGGTTTGGGGATGTGAGCCCGACGTACACTAAAGATATTTTGCTCCGACTCAATTTAATGTCAGAATGCGAGTTGAGTTTGAATTGGTTTGATTGTTCAGAAAGCGACATTGTGTGACCCGAGATCTAGAAATCATTTTGTGTGCACCCGAGATACAGAAATCATTATGGTGAAAAAATGTTAGTCCTGAATTACACCAGAGGGATTTTACCCCATGAGTGACGAAAACCTGTTTTTTTCTTGGTGAGAGAAGTGAGGTAGCAAGAGGGTCATCTGTGAGTGTCAATCACGAATTGTAGGGGTTTTGCTTGAGTTTTTCCTGATTTTCTTTTGTCCATTTTCGTAACTTCCTCATTAGGGTTCGAAAAATTTTTGGTGTCAGGTTGCTTTAGTATTGCTTGAGCCGGTAAATAAAAATTTTCAACCTTGCAAAACACTTATGAACCGGGTTTTTAACGTTAGTCAAAGCCCCTTTCGTAGCAACACTCCGAGGGTTTTTCTACTTTTGCACAGAAGAGAATTGCCGTGAGTTATGGGATTAAATCCCTCTGTGTAATTCAGGACTAAGGAAGCAATTACTGTTTCCTGCGATCCTTTACCTGAAATATTTTCTTCTTAGTTCTGCGTTCAACCCTACCTCGAGGAAACCCTAATGAGGAAGTTACGAAAACGGACAAAGCAAATCAGGAAAAATTCAAGCAAAACCCCTACGATTCGTGATTGACACTCACAGATGACCCTCTTGCTACCTCACTTCTCTCACCAAGAAAAAAACAGGTTTTCGTCACTCATAGGGTAAAATTCCTCTCGTGTAATTCAGGACATAGAAATCATTTTGGTGGAAAAGTTACGAAAATGGACAAAAGCAAATCAGGAAAAACTCAAGCAAAACCCCTACGATTCGTGATTGACGTTCAAAGGTGACCCTCTTGCTACCTCTCTTCTCTCAACAAGAAAAAACAGGTTTTCGTCACTCATGAGGTAAAACTCCTCTCGTGTAATTCAGGACATAGAAATCATTTTGGTGGAAAATTTGAGGGAACAATTCCCTTTCCCTGCGATCCGTTATCATCAAAAACCTGTTTGTGTAGACTCAAAAGAGGACCGTGTGCGTTGGCTGAATATCATTCAATTCATTAGCAAATTCATTCTTTTCATATTGCAAAAGCTCCACAATCTTGGATTAATTAAAACACAATATCTCATGATCGCTAATTTTTAGGTAACTCGAAACTTTCAACTCCAAATCATAATAGTATTCGAATACAATTCATTTTTGAAATAGTTAATATTACAGTCTCCAGCTATTAAGCATCAAAGTGGTCATCCATAAAATTGCGAACGATATGTTACAGCAAATATTACTGACTTTCCATTAATCCGGCATTTTATCACCAACGCATAACGGTAAAAACACCTGATGACATCGGTGATCGATCGTTTATTAAATCTTTATGATAATTTGTGGGCAGTGACACTAACCGTAGGAGTAGAACGTTTTTAAGTGCCTGGGCAGTACATATAGCCTTAGGAGTGCAGGGTTAAAAAAAAACACATATGCTCGAAAAAATTGTACGTCATTCTGTGACTACATACTTTCCGAGTATATGGGCAAATTTTCAAGTCGATTCAGTGGTCAGGAAAGTGAGAGCCATTTTTAAAAACGTATTTTCGAAAAAAACGCGTATGAAATTTTGAAACGTTTGAACTCGGCGTCGACCGTGTCAAGATCAAACGTGTCAAGATTCAGGTTGAATCATACCTATATAGATTGAGAATCTGCAAAAAACAATCGATTTTTTCAAATGTATCAAGATAGAAATCTCCCTGAACGCAATCCTCAAGTGTTTGGAGTTTCCAGCACCTCAAATCCTCGGCTTTGAAGCCAATCAGTGTTGGTCCATTAATAACGCAGGTTTGCACTGCAGTTGCATAATTCAGCAATACACGCTATTCAGCTGACTTGTGCAGCTGATTTGCAAACCGGCGCTTATGAACGGGCCCTGGTCTTACGAGCTTTAAGTTTCAGATTATTATCTTGCTGGAAGATGACATCCGACACATTCTGCTCCCACTGTTGCAATGTGCCGAAAAGGTTGTCCTAAATGATTTCGATATAAGTGTCTGCAATCATCATATAAAGCGTTGTATTTTCGTCACCGAACTTTATGGTAGTTTGAGACAGGGCTATCATTTTATATTTCGAATGTTTTGAATTTCGAAGTTTCGAAGCTTCGTTGCAAACCTTCGAAGCTTCGTTGCCAACTTCGAAGGTAACAAAACTTTCGAATTTCCAAGCCTCGAAGGTACGAAGCTTTTCAACCAGCTCCACTTCTCGGCTACCCAGCGCCGTGCGTGCAGTGGCACTTGCATTAATTCACACTCCTTTAGTTTTTATTGGATTTAACCTCAAAATTACCCAACTACTTTCTGTTGCTAGATTCTGCATCATGTTGTTTAGATCCAGTGTCGATGGGCCAACAAACAGATATTATCTGCGTAGTCAAGGTCTTTGACGCGATCTGACAGTCCCCATTGTACGTCACCTGTTCTACTATTGAAAGCACTGACAAGGATGTCAGATGTTAATAAAAACAAGAGTAGTGGCAAAATTTTTCTCCAGCCTCCAAAGGGTTACGTGAATTAAGAGAGAGTAAGAGAGAGAGAGAGAGAAAGAGAGAGAGATATGTTATGTAAAGCATGGTAAAAACGAAGTAAGCCTAATATACGTACCAGGGCACTGCGGAATACCAAGAAATGAATAAGCAAATGAATTGGTGCAGAAAGGCGCAAACGAAGAGTTTCAAATAATGTTCAATTTGGATATCCCCATCCAGGAAGTCAAAAAGAGAATCCAGGAATTAATGATAAGAAGGTAGGCATATCGAAAGTTGGGAGGGATCAGAACCGACATGACACACAAAGGCTTTCTAAGGAGTTTTCCACGATAATTAAGATAATGAAACTCGTGTCTAGGTAGGCATGTGCGACTAATGACTCCTGCAAAAAGAATAGGAATCGTAGACTCGAGCCTGTGCAGGGTCTGTGGGGGGAGGATCCTCAGTATAAGGACGGCATTCAAAGCCAGCCAAACTAGTTTTGGGAAATAAGCTCCCTTGAGTTCATGCCATCTCACTTTCTCTTAGATATTCGTTCTCATTTGGGAAAAAAACACGCTTATGTATACGATTCATTCATTTTTCCTTTCTAGTTAGTGTTTTTTAAAAAATATTCTGCAATTATGTAGCTATTTCTCTGAGCGCCACAATTCATCTCGGGATAAATAAGGCATTTACCGGGAGATTGTTTATTTGAAAATTTGCGTAGAAATGGCAATTTTTAAAATCTGTTCGGCTAAAACTAAAACACTTCCGCTTGTTATAAGATTTAGTGATATTTTGTCTTTAATTTTACCTTTAAATCCGTTCAATAAATTAACAGAGCGGAGTCCATGTCACTAATCTCAAAATTTCTACGACTCTTTTACTGCTGATGTTTTTAATACTATATACCTACTTGGCAGTTGTAAACTGTATTATAATTGTTAAATGAGATTTTGATATTAATTTATTACATTTCAGATAAAAATGGAGAAAGATAAAACAGCAAACGAAAAACACAGTCCTAGCTGGCTAGAAAATGCATTTAGAGATATTAGACTTAATCACATTGGGTCAAAATCGGATTCTTCAAAAGTTGTAGAAACTTTGGATACATTTCTTGAGTAAGCTTAACTTTTATTTTACAGTTTCTTTCTTTATAAATGCTTATACTTTTCTGTTTTTTAGACATTTCCGAACATACTTCCGAAAAAATCCTCCTGATAAATCTAAGAGAATGACTGACATCAATTTTATCAGAGGAACTAAGCAACTTATGTTTGTACTTAATGACTTAGTTCAAGAAGAAAATGTAAGTTAATTTGATTTCTTCTTTCCATCACTTACGAGTTATTAATACTGGCATAACTCATAATATTTTTAATTTTTTAACATAAACTTTTACAATATTTCAGGAAGAATTCTTAATGAAACTCAGTGAAATGTTGGGTGGCGTTACTGCTCTTTGGCTGCGCCACTGTCCTTCAGAAAATGAGCAGTATACAGAATCGGACATGAAACACACTTTAAGTCTCATAAATCAATATTTAGAAGTGATTTTTAAATTAACTGTTTTTTTTCCTCACCTATTGTATATATTTTCAGTCAGCCAATAACGAATGGTTTCTCTTGAAGGTATTGATGAATGTCGTGTTTGCTAATAAGGAGTTACCCCAGTTTGTATTAAAAGCGCTGGAGTAAGTATTGCCAGCTACAAATATGTAAATACAAATATGATTAAAAAATTATTTTTGCAAAATTCTTGTGTAATATGTTTTCTAATAGTTTATATTATTATTTACAGAAAACATTTGAAACTTTGCAAAAGGCCAACCGATCGAAGCGATCAAGAAGTTAAAGGTGATCAATTGTATATTATGTACATAATAGCCTTTAAATTATTGGAAGATATTCGACCTGAGAACGTTATTGAGATTGAAGATATACCTAAATTTGCTAACGACTTTATGAAACCCTGCAAGTCCATACTGTAAATATTATCGAATTAGTTTTGAGTGTTATTTAATCTTAAATGCTCCTAGGTCTAATCGGCGCTACGCGCCTTATCTGCCAGCCATTACAGGCAAAGATGTTGATGAAGGGAAGGCTACTCGCATAATATTAAGCAACATACCAAGGGAGTTCATAATTAGGCTTGCAGAGGTAAGTACATTTTCAAAATTTCTTACACTTACATTAGTTGTATATGTTGATTTAATTTAATACTTAAATTACATTTTCATCCCCATCTCGTTCGAAACAATACTAAATCTCAAAAGTAAAATGGCGGTATATTCAAAAATCGAAGGGGGTGTCGGAACAGAACACCGGATCCAGACCCTTAAAAATGCAAAAAACACCCCTTTTTGAGGGTTTTTTGCGATAATTTTAATAATAATCAAAAAAAATCCAATGAAATACGCTTTTTTAAATATTTTTTTGTTCAGGTGATTGATTTATATCAAATCAAGCCAAATTTGATGATAAGGGATAATCCTAAAGGGTTATATTGTCTAAAAACTAAAAAAGTGCGCAAACAATTTGTCAAATTTTGTTTTTCATCTTTATACTTTTAATTCGATTAAATGGATATTGCCAAACAAAAATAAATTATTTTCTACCTTTAAGGGGGTAAAACTCCGTTCATTCCCCTATAGACTGAAATTTAAAAAAAAAATGTATAAAAAATTAATAAAAAAGTTATTTTTTCAACCTTATGCTTCAAATCCGATTGAATGGGTATTCTCAAATAAAAATAAGTTATTACTTAATAAAATTATAAATTAATTTGACTTCAGAACAAGTTAGTTGCAATTGATATAAGCTTTACAATTATTGAAGAAACAGATAAGCCCGCTTAAATATTCTTTTGGATTATGCTGTAAAGGTGGCGCGGAGAATATTATGATGCATTGTACGCATGGAATGTAATAAAAAGTGATCATTTCCCGAGCATTCCATATTTAATTTCCTTGGATACCGGCTTACTCGGAAATAATACCATTAATTGTCATAATGCTTATGAGAAAGGCTAAGCGATTTTTAAAGAGGTAGCAAATAAATGTTTCAGTAAATTAAATTTAAAGAGAAATGATAAAGTGCTCCCGTTAATACGTATGACATCCTCATTTAATATGTATATTGAATTAGTTCCCACCGATCCAAATTTAGTCTTTCAGCGTATCCTTCTGTTAAATGATAAAACGGATAGCTTAAAAGATAATATTGATTATGAACTGTCTCCTTTCCGAGCTGCAATTTTTGATGGTTTTACAAGACAATGGGGTTGAGACTCTTCAGGCAAATGAAGATTCCGATATTCTTATTGTTACAACCGCAAAAGAAAAAGCAGCAGAATATAAGGCGGTTCGGACAATTGGAGAAAACATCGATCTTTTAGTTTTGTTTACTCAATTTTGTGGGGAAAATTCAAATATTTATCTTACAAAGTTAGATAAAAAATGTAAGACCATCCCCATATACAGCCATAATAGCTTTAAGTGCGATAATTTAAAAAATATCGCTTTTATTCAAGCATTTGGAGCCTGTGACACTAAATTTTTACCATTTTCAGTCAATATAGGGATGTAGGGGTAGTTTTATTTTTAGTCAATATAGGGGTAGTTTTAACCCTCTAGGATTATCCCTTATCATCAAATTTGGCTTGAGTTGATATAAATCAATCACATGTACAAAAAAATATTTAAAAAAGCGTATTTCATTGGATTATTTTTTATTATTATTAAAATTATCGCAAAAAACCCTAAAAAGGGATGCTTTTTTGCATTTTTAAGGGTGAAGCAACCACTTTAGGACTGCGGGAACCCGATTTTCGTAATCAGCGACTCAAAAAACATAAAGTTAAATTAGACTGAAACCGGTGTTCTGTTCCGACACCCTTACGCGCGTTTTGAATGGACTAGTGGTATAACTCTCAACAATGGAGCTCGCCATGAGAAATTTTCGTCCATTTTCCACAATGGTTTTACACCTGTCAGCTAATTTTTCGATATTCCCTTTATAAAAGTTACTAATTTTTTGACGCCAAGGTACGCTTTGTACATCTTCAAAATTTATCTTCTCTCCTAGCTGAGTTTATTATTTCTCCTGCATGGTCTCCCCGATTACGAGGATCGAGTACTAAAACAGTTGTGAAAAAATTCCCAATCCCCAGTACTCGCGTATTCGGATAGTCGATTCAACAGAATGTTCGGGATTACAATGTTATCTAAAACATGAATACAATAAAAATAAAGTTTCCAATTCTGCGCTACGATGTAAGTCTTACACAAAATAATTTTTATATCAAATATGGTAAAAGTTCACATATTTTAAGAAATTTAGAGATCAGTGAAAACGAAAATTTAAATTAAAGTGATATTAAATTTTTTGAATACAATTTAGTTGGCAATAATACCCAACAAAGTGAATACTGATACTATAGCAGTGATGATTGCGACGTAATAGTACAAAAAAAAAACGGAAAACATGTGTTATTGAGAGTAATACTGATGACAATTTGCAAGATATTACATAGAGCGATGAAGTTCCAGCAGGAAGAATAGATTTTACAAGTTTCTTCAACTGTTGTAGAACCTTTGCAGTTTTTCAAATTATTTTTCACAGACGAGTTAGTTGATGAAATCATAAAAGAAACCAACAGCTATGCCAAAAAAAAAATTGCATTAAAAACAGTAATCAAAAACTGTATGTGACAAACGTGGAAAGATGTGGAACGAGATGAATTCTGGGCTTTCATTGGGGTTAATGTTCAAACATGCAAGAATATTGGTCGACAAATCAAAATAGCAGAATTCCTTTCCTTCCAGCCATTTTTACAAAAAGTAGATTCAACCAAATATTTTGGATGCTGCACCTCAAAACACCTAATTCAGCGAATAAGGACCTAAGAACTCGAATACAAAAAGTAAGCATGTATGGAGTACATATGTAAATTCGAAATTTTCGGAATATTTTATACCTGAAAAAAACATTTGTGTTAACGAGTCAGTAGTGAAATTCAAAGGGAGAGTTAGTTTCATCACATATAATCCTAGAAAAACCTACAAAATGGAGTATAAAAATGTATGTGCTAGCAGATTCAGAAACGGCTTACATATTACGGAAGTATAACTTCTGAAAATCTTGTTAGACCAGATTTACCAGTAAGCACAAGAATGCTGTTGCATCTTTTTGCAAAAATTTATAGATAAAATACCTACCGCAGAGGGATTCCACATGTACACGGACATGTATTACACCGGCTTCCGTTTAGCTAAGGAATTGATGCAAATGAAATGCCACCTAACTGGTACTACCAACAGAAAAGGTGTTCCTGTTACTATAAAAAAACCAAAATTTTTAAACAACAACTATTTCTAAAAGAAAAGGAAAAATAACACTGTTAGTTTGGAAGGATTGAAGGATTGTTACTTTATTGAGTACCTGGAATCATGCTGGAATGACATCTATCAGGAGATATATACGAGGTGGGTCAGAAGTAATGGTCAGCAAACCTAACATAGTGCTCGACTACACAGCTTCAATGGGTGGCGTAGATCGGGCTGATCAATATGGATCAACTTATTGGTTCCTAAGAAAGTTTCTCAAGTGGTGGCGGAAGTTATTTTTTTGGGGGGATGGAAATATGTATAATCAATGCGTATATCCTCTATAAAACCATTAAAAAACAGAATGGGCAAAAACCAAAACACACGCTGGAAATTTATGAAACAGTTGGTCGATCAACTAATAGGCAGTTTCCGAGTGGAACGTAAAAAAAGGTTGCAGCATGTAATTCGAAGAGGTTCTAAAAAGGACTGTGTAGTGTGTTCTAAGCGATGTCCAAATAAGCCGCAGATTCATATGGGAGATTGTTTCTACAGATATCACACTATGTTGAATTACAAAATATAAATTTCAAATTCCTTTTCTTTTATCAAAACTGCATTAATTAAATAAATGAATTAATAATAACATTAAGATCTTGTTTTTTAGTTAAGCAGAACTTCTTTTTTCAGATGCTCTAAAGCAAAAATGTCTCGTAGTTACTGCACTCTTAAGTAAAAAAACACTCGGAGTGCAAATATCAGAATTTTTTTGAGAATCGGTTTCGGTCGACGAGCGTTACCAAGAACTCTTATTAGAACTCTTCGGAAAATTAATTTTACATTTTATCAGGTGGAAAATTTGAAAAAATTATAATTTTCTTAATTTTCCGGAACTATTTTTAAATGTTCGAAAAAATAATTTCAGAACTCTTTTTAGCGCCGGATTTTTTTATATGAGTTCTACCTGTAATTTCACAGAACTATTCTAAATATCTATAAAGAACTCCAGAACTCTATCGAATCTACCCAGAACTCTAATAAAATATTTGTTTTTCACAAAAAGCGGTGCTAACTTCACACGAGTGCTTAGGTGTTTCCGAGTAAGAAACTAAATTTGCTAAATTTGATGATTTTAGCCAACAAGCGCAACGACCGGTAATTTAAATCACAACCCAAGAGCAATGAAGAATAAGGTGAAATATGGTCGAATCTCCGCAGGCCATAAATATACCTTACTATGCAACGTGCAACATACTAAATTGGCGTTTGTGTGCTTAAATACCCGGTAGCAGTAAGTCTTCAGCAAGCGTAGCTTAAATCATTCGGCCTACGTCGTTGTTTTGTACCCAAAAAGCCAGCTGTATCTGCCCGACGTTGCTCGGGCTTTTAATGTGCGTAGCTTTCAATTATTTTTACATGTCACTCCCTTCCCACTCACTTCCCCAGGGATGCTAGGGGTGTCTTACTCCCACAGTATCTAACGGCATCAGGAGTGTCATTAATCATCTCATAGACCCCGAAAACTATGTGTTCGACAACTAATATCGGTCGTTTTTGATAAGTTTTACATGTCACCAGCTTCTCCCCCCACACGCATATGTATATAGAGTGATACAGATCAATGTTGTCTAATATTCTTTGTTTAGGCGCTATAGCCCGTCAAGAATTTGATTTTACAGAGCTCGGTGACACAACAACACCAACATAACTTTTGATCCACCCTTGGATTTCAATCATTATTCCTTATTTGGATAGCTAACCAGCTTTCGAACAAGATGCTAATTGTTCTTATGATTTTTATCTTCTTGAAATTTTTCAAAATTTCATATTTTTAACGAAAAATATCATAAGATCCTTCCAAAATGTTCTACAAGGAGATATAATTTTATTATTTATTACAAATTCTCACAATGTACCTTTTTTTAGCTGCAGTAGTTTTCTGACTGGAGGCTAATTGCTGTATCTATGCCAGTCATAAAAGTAATCAAGATGGGTCATAAAATGCAATTCGACTACCGATTGTGGGTGATGTGTCATGTATTTTTCAATAATAAAATAACTTTTAAATAATATCATATTTATTCTTAAAAAATACCAAAACCTACAGAATTCTATTACAAAATCTGTCGAAAATGGTGTCCTGTCAATATATTATTTTGCCGACGATATGAAGATTGCCTTATACGTGGAATATTTTCCACCAGCGTCACAGAGTCGTGCAAAATTTTTTTGATCAGCTAACATCAAGAAATTATATGGTATACCGAAGAACACCTTCATATGAATCACCATACATACATTTATTTTTAGATACAGAGTGTAGATTTGGGAAATTATTCTTAGAGAATACTTAACATTAAGGGGGTTTTCTAATGTGATGGCCTGTTTTTGATACCTAACTTATATATATTTTTTAATTAAAAATAAGATGGGTACAATTATGAACCTTACTGTCTATTTATTCGGGACATCGAATGCCGAAAGACAACTTTTTTTAGTAAAAAAAAACCCCAAATATGGGAGCCCTGAACTTGACCTCACAAAGAAAATAAGCGCGACTCCACGGTGTGCAGAGTTATGGTCCCCATTACTCCCAAGTTTACCCCAAGATGTGCGCGCCACCTAACACCTAAGTTATCCGTAGGATTTACTCCAACGAAGACCTCGCGCAGCCGACGTGAAGTGAGTGTACTGAATGTCGTGTGCGGCTATCGATTCATTACGAAAGCGAGACGACTAAAACGCTCTCTTGCTGTATCCACCAATTCGTTTAATTGTGTGGTGTGGGGGTGTATAAGTGTGTTCCCAGAAGCATCAATGACGTCTCCAAGAACTGTGAGTTGTCCTGTATCGGCCGTTACACCTGGAGCATTATTGAACACCGAATCTACTAACTCGGGTTCAACCTGATCGGAATTGCTGAGAATTCCCCGTACCCAATTTCATTCCATTGCAAATGGAATGTTGGTTTTATTCTGCCCCAGGTCGTAATCGTGGAGATGAGATCGTGGGACAAAACCCAAACATGGGGGCGCTGAATTTTACCTAACAAAAATAAAAATAAAAATAAGCGCGACTCCACGATGTGCAGAGTTCCAGCCAGTCCAGTGACCAGTAATCAAAAAATTTGTTAGTTCTTTAAAGTAGAGGTTCGTGGTTATCGTTCTGACCAGATTCAAATTTTCAATGTGTTTTCGTCTTGAAGGGGCCGTAACTTTGCCCTTAATAACGCGAAAAATCTGAATGTGGTCGGGACAAGAGTCACATGTCTGCCGAATATTTTAATCCCTGATTTGCTGCAATTGAGAAATTTTTAGATACCGAAGTAGTGCACACCAGCTCGAAAATGTTGGCTGGGGCTGGTTTGGGATTGAAAAAAATGTTTACCCATTCTATCCAACCATATCAAACATTTGCAGAGAGAAAACAGTTTGGTGTTTATTGGTCTCTTCAATTATCGACTGGTAGACGGGAACGATGGAACCTAACTTCGTAACACATAAACCGATTAAGTTGATTTTCTTTGTTTTAAAGAGTATGTTCCCTAATCGGTACTATGAAAAAATGTTGGACCTAGAGTGGGGGAGGGGAGCCTAACTTCGTAACGCGCAGACCAATTTGTATGATTCTGTTTCTTTCTATAGAGTATCATTGTACCTGTTGCAATCGCTTTGGTCAACTTCAGAATTTTTCCAATCAATATTGTTTTATGCCTTTTAGCGCTTTTTGTGGTGACATCTTTTTTATTTTAGAGTTAACACGCCATTCATAGAATCGTAAACAAAAGAGTGAATTAAAAATAATAATATAAATGCCTAATAAATTTGCACAAGGCTTCATATTTGCAGAATCAGTCAATTATCGTTATAACTCAATTCTTAATCATATAAACTACTTTCAGTCTAGATGAAAACCGTTACGTGGCTTGTAATATTTGTTTTATAAAGCGTAGAACTTTCTAACTTTTAATGGGAATTATACTCACTGCATTAATCTCTTATTTTTTTCAGTTTACCCATCTTGAACCTTTCTTCCTTTCTCCTAGGTAAGTATTTTTTCCGAACTTCCTTAATTTCCTAAAAGTATACCGTTCTTGAAATTATTCCTACAACTCTTTACTATTGTATCATATTGTAAAACTCTATGCAGAAGCACATCAATTAAATTTAAGCAATATTTTTGGGGATAAAAAAACAATACGAACTAATCATTTTAATATTATTTTCAAATAATTAGCTACTAATTCAATATTTATTGTTCTTTTAGGAATATTCAGAAATTTTAAATTTAATTTGAAGGCTTAAGTGGATGAAGGTGTTAATTAACATTTTCGCATTAAATGCATTAAATGACCAGTTAAAGGGGAGCTAAAAGTGTTAGGTTCTATGAAATTTCTCTATCGGCTGTTTCTTCTAGTGGATAAAGATGTTAAAATCCCTCGATACTAAATTTACGAAGTTGGAATTTTATGTGGGTTATCGTACTGTGGAAGAAAATAGGTCTGTTCGATGGCTCACACTGGAGCGCTCCAGAGCCCTAAACCCCGTTCGATGGCGCCTCGATGACAGCTCGGTCCACACCGAACTCACGGAACTCACGAATGCTTCGGAACTGTTCAGTGCCGTTGCTGCTGCCCATTGAACAGACCTAGTGCGCACTTAACACCTTTATCAACGTTAAGTTTATAGAATTTTGTCGATTTTCCTTTTTTGATTTCACGAATTATGTAAACAATACTAATAAGTAGAATAATTTCCATTAAAAAAATTTTATGTGAGAAACTCAACTCAAATTAATATTTCTTAGAAATTATCCCAAATGTTTTTTTAAAAAATTCTAACAAATGTGGATTATTTCTTGACGCGAAGTAATGGTGCCATACATACTTAAACAAACCACATTGATTGAGGATTTTTTAGCTGGTTCAAGTAGCGAATACGTCCCAAGGAACAATGCAGATAGTTACGAATCCAGTGATAGCACTTATGGAGGTTTTACTGAAAGTATTAACATTCCTAAACCAATAGGTACTATACTAATATTCTACGCGCATTGCTTGCACATTTTTATGTTTATTTCGTAATAAACTAGACTCAAAAACGCAGAGCATTCCGAAGACCAATCAACCGATTTTATTTTATTTTTAAATCTGCCCCATCAGCGGCTAAGTCTGTGCGTGGACAATGAAAAAACCTTAAAAATTCTTCTTAAATATAAAAACAATTTATTTAAATCGCCACCACTTTGTTCAATACAAGAAATTTCACCAAAACTTCAATGGAAAAGGACTTATTTTTCATACCATCCCATCGAGAATGATATCTTTGTAAATTTTTAATATTTGTTAATAAAAATTGGTATAAATTTAATTGAGAGTATACTCAATAATACACACCTTACCAGATCCTTAAATGATTATACCCTGTTCCAAAAAGATTGGCCAGTACACGGTAAATGGGAAGTTATGATGCCAAATTTCACAAACTCGCCAAAATCCGTGTACAGCCATCCTTTCGATCTTTCTTGGTCGAGAAACCAAGAGGCAGTGATTCTTCCAGCAGCCAGATACTGTTGGTCGACCGACAGTGATCAGCACTCAGTGGTGGGTGGTAGGTGTTTTTACATGCGAAGTTCTCCGATGCAATACGAATTCGAGTATCTGGAATGGTCGGAAAGCACATTTAATATAGCCAGATTATGTCTTTTGGCAGTAGGCCACAAGGAAAAATAAGAAAATGTTCTGAGATGAAATCGTGGCAACAGCGTGCTGAGGAAGGGGGATGGAGGTATAGGAAAATGATGGGAAAATAAAGTAGATAGCAATACTCCATAAGAGCGTGTACTGCCAATATTTTTGGAACAAATTATAAATATCTCTCTCTAGTTCGCGTAACCCCTTGCGCGATCCGGGCTCGAGAACTTCACCCGATTCGATACAACGATTGCAAGTGTACTTACAATTAAAAATTAGTGGCCTTTTTTTATCGTAATCTGTTTTTAGCACAAAACAACCATGGTTTATAAATACACTTTTAATATACCCTTCAGCAAGCTTTTCGTCGCTCCCGAACTTTTTCTTTTTCAACATGTTTAGAATTAATGTTTATGTCACGACAAGCATCGTGCTTATTTTAACTCTGTAAACCAATATATTTTCTAATTTTTTATGAGAATAGCTAAACGTTTAGGTAGCTCCCCTTTTACCCCTATTTCCATCTCTTCTTTTCTAAGTCATTTATATAATGGGCTTAATGGACATCCTTATTTCACACCATCGTTTGAAAAAAAAGGCAGTATGGAACTGCCGACAGAAGTGAACATTTAAAACTATGAAATAACAGTGAACTATGAAATAATAGTGGGTTTTTTAAATTTTCAAATTAATTGTAGTTTAAAAAATTTAAATTTTATAATGTTTAAATTAAAATTATTAACATTAGTCTGGTTTTCACATCACATCGGGGCTTCGAGCAACAATTATATACATTTTATATACTTAATGGAAATAATAATTTATATACTATACACTTATAAACAATGCACAGTATACACACATTGAACTTTCCCCACAGGCAATTTAACTTTACTTGCATAGAAATACACAGCACTAATGCTGCACCACGTCTAACGCGCACAACATACAGTCGGGCATATATATACGATGTATTTCTCATAGCTACCCAAAAGATTTTCCCCTACCAAAAATCGCTAAAGTTTTCAAAAAATTGTTAATGGAATTCCATACCATAGCTGTTTTTATACATACTGTATATAATCTTCATTACTTTTGAGGAAATTCCATAATGCAGGTTATGGAAGTAAGGAATCTCTCTTTATTGTATAAAAGCAGATCTGCAATTCACAAAAAAAGGCGTACAATTTCTTCCTTTTCGCCCACTGGAGGTTTATAATAGGTCTGTCTGCTTACTTTTGTGTGTAAAACTTGGGTAAAAATAAAGTAAAAAGATCAGATCGTTTACAAGAAATCATAAAAATAAATAAAAATGAATAACAATTTACTGAAAAACTTAATAGTTCCCCGTGTTTTAAATAAACACTTAAATTTTTATTTATAAGCTGTAACTTGCCAAATATCAATCAGCTGTAAGTTGTCAATCATAAAAGAAGAAGAAGTATTCTGCCGGACTTTTGTCCACACTCATCAGCATGTGTACAATTTGGGCAAAAAGGGAAATTACTCGGCTGTAAAATTTCTTAAAGTCCAAAAGTAAATAGACGCAGTGCAGACAAAAACTTTCGGTTTTGTGTAAAAACTTTCGAGTAAAGAGACAGACTTAATATTCGTTAAGCTAAGAACGTTATTCATAGTGAAATAAACAGAAAACTCCTCGTGTAAGCAACTGGCAACTTTTTCCTTATCACAATCAGTTGGTTTTGTAAATTATGTTTGAGTTGAAAGCAGTAAAATTTCCTTATGCAAAGCGGTTGTTATATGGATCACTCCCAAGCCAAATCGATTAACTCCATTCTGAATTTTTTTTACTGTCAGAATATAAACACTTACATATTGTCAAATTTTTTTTGAAAACAAAACCAGGAATTCAGTATATCGTTTCTTAAGTTGTGGAGTGACCTATTTATTAAGATACTTGGGTTACTTTCTAAAAAGAATTTTAAAATAAAAATATTTATATTCCAACGGTAAGAAGAGTTAATAGATTTGGCTTGTAAGTGATCCATATGTAAACGTTATTTTTGTAGGGGACAGTGGGGAGTTTTGAAGAACGCTTTGTTTGGGGGTCAAAACTACCACAAAAATAATTTTTTTTCACATTTGCTCCAATCGAATCTCTATAGCATCTTAAAATACACTTCCTGTTTGAAGGATTTGCATAAAATCAAAAATTATCGAAAATTTTTCTCTGTTGGCCCAAAAAACTGGTTTTTGGAGTTTTCAAAAATCGTGAGAAAATCGAGAAAATGACAAATTATTATATTTATTAGGTATTAGAGTGGAGAAAATGGAAAAAAATAGAAATTGTATTAAAAAAATGTGAAAAATGGCAAGTTGCTCAATCATTCCGATTTGCAATGCACGCAAGTATAACCGTCGACCAATACACGAGCGCACTTCACATGTAATGCTCGGTTGCATCCATTGCAATGAATTGCGTTGATTTTGGTCAATTTTTTCGGCAATAGGACCTTTACAGATGGTGCAAAGGTCTTCTTCTTCAGAGTCAGATTCCATTTGCGGTGGTGCCAAAAATGTGCGACGACTACGCTTTGCTGCCTTGACTGTTTTTTTCATTTTCTTTTGATCCTTTTTGGCGTAAGTTGGCCACATTTTCTGGCGAAGTTAATATGGTGGTTTTCATTGGCTTGCGACCTCGATTGGATTTCTTGGCCGGAGTGACACGCTTTAACTTCTTTTAATGCACGGCGAATGGATGCATCAGATGTGCTTGGCATCGATGATGCACCTGATGTGCTGGCCATTTCAGAGGCAGATGTCGGCAATTCTTCATGCCCAACCGTTTCAATCACATCCCCACTACCCCTCATCTTCAATGGCCTCATTTTCGCCCCTTAGTTCGCCAGCAACAAAATCTTCAGCATTGAAAACATCACAATTATAGTCACAAATTCCCGTGACTTTAAATCCACTCTTTATATTCTTTCGCGTCGCACACGCATCGAGACATTGTTCAGCAATGGTGACAATATCATAAAACTGCAATGAAGAGTGCGATTTCATCCAATTTTGACACTGACGGGAAAACATCGTTTTGAACGAGCCAAATACGGTTACATCGAGTGGCTGCCCTCGATGCGTGCAGTGGGGAGGGAATGACACCATATTTATGCCCGCATCGGTCGCCATATCAATGACCTCAATACTTACGTGGGCGTGCTTAATAAAATGAGTCATGTACTTGACGCATGTCTTTGATTCCATCCATCCCGATTCGTTTGCCACACCGACAGAACCTGGAGAAGCTTTGACCATCCATGAATTTTGCATGTTTTTCCTCGGAAAAATAAAAAAGGTGTGAATGGATTGTCCTGCCGTATTCACAGCAAGCGCCAATGTAACATTTGTGCCTCTCTCGGCGGAAGTTTTTTGGCCCACTCTTTTTTTCCCCTTCTCTGCGATTACTTTTACTGCGATGCAGTTTGGTATCATTGATTGTTGTACGCCTTGGCAACGGAGCGTTGCGATTTCTTGTCAATCATCACCTCTTTGATGGCAGCCACCATGACATCGACATCAATCGCTGGTTTCTTTTTCGGACTTTACTTATTGACTGAAAAAATCGTTCAAACACTTGCGAAAAAAAATACGAAAAATAACAAAGTTCATTGAAAATAATGTAGTGCTTCACATCTCCCCACTAGATGTGCTTCATTTCTCCCCATTCGCTACTATTTTAAAATTGCCACCGCGTCAGTAACACATCGAATGTTTTTGCATAAATCCTTTTGAACGTCAAAAGCCTAATCATTGCTGATTATTTTGTGTGTACTCACCTTTTCGATTCGCTTGAAAATGTTTATGAAAATGCCACAAACACGAATGCTCAAAAAAACTTTTCGAACAAAATGAACACACTGTCTGGAGAGATAGGTACGAAAAAAGTGTGCTATCGGGAAGAGTGCTAGAAAAAAACTGAGATATTTGGTGAAAAAATTTTGACAGTAGGTAAGAGCTATCAAAACCACTACTAAGCGACATCTATGGCCGTGCTTCACAACTCCCCATGCTTCAAAACTCCCCACGGTCCTCTACTTTTTTTTATTTTGCTTATAATTGTGTACTTGTGTGTTTTTATTAAAAAATAAATTCGACATTGTTGCTTCTTATCAAGCAATCGAAAAATAATGGGATTTTTCCATAAGGGATTTTAAAGAAAAAATACGGGCTACGTAATACGGGATTTAGTTGTACGAGATTAAGTACCGCTCTCATTCACAGCAAATAAATTTTTTATGCTTAAATGAATTGCTTTATTGTATTTGGTTGGAAGAACTTTTGTGCCACAATGTATTTGCCTCCATACGCAACGTCATTTAATGACTTTAAAATTTATTTTAAAACTCTTTCAAAATTATTTCTGAATGAAGAATGCATTTTTTACAATCTTTGCAGGCAGTCGTTAAAGAAGATTGGCTTTATGGTTGTAACATACAAAAACCAATAACTGTGGTACGTATTATTCCAATATTCCCCTTGTTTTCTATTTAGCTCTTTTCGATCCTAAAAAATAAATTTTCTTGAAAAAGAGTATAGATCTTTATAAAAGCTTCACGTTCGTAAATTTTTTTTATTCAATGAAATCCAATGATTTATTAGTAAAAGGTCTGATTTATATCATTGGCTCGTGCATATTTGTGTTAAGAAATATAATCTTGAGCTTGATATAAAATGATAACAAATTATTCTGAGGTTACTCCCTAATTATAAATAAATATTCATAAATCGAAAACAAATACTTTAAAAACTTTTGATTTTAGGACTTATCTGAAGAAGATGAAGAAAGTAAAGATGAATGTGAAATCAGCGAAATCGATTCAATGGGCGTAGACGTCGAATGTTTGTCATTAGAGGATAGTGATATTGAAGATCAAATAGTGTTCGAAGAGCATGCTTGGATAGAAATTTTGCAGAATAGGTCACAATATAAAAAAATAAAACAAGAAAACCCATGTTATAATCTAATTGAAATAATAGACTTAGATGATGAAGAATCATCATCAGATGATGATAATGATAATGACAAAGATAAAGAAAAAGATAGTAAAGATGATGATGATGATGAGGATGATGATGTTGGTGATGAGGATGATGAATTATCTGTTGCGAGTAGTTTCGAAATAGACAAGCATTCCATAAAACTAGTATGTAAAGGTCTCATCAATGATAACGAAAGAACAGCTTTAGGGCAAATAGAAATTAATGACATTATGGAAATTGCAAATACGTCACTAACAGAAACAAGATTGGAAGACAAAAATAAACCTGAAGAGCAGGGCAGACAAAAAGAAACTGAAGCAATGGCAGAAGTGCCAGTGGAGTCATCAGAGAAAGAGCAGGTAATTGATATGGAAATTTCAACAGTAACAGAAATTACGGAAGAACATGTGAAAGAGGGAATAGAGGAATGTACCCAAGAAAATAAAGCAAACAAAACTTCAACAGAAGATATCGACAAGAGCACTGAAGGACAAATGGACATTGAAGTTGAGCCAAGAAATGTGCAAACTTCAAAAGATTCTGGTGAGCTTTTTTCCACCTCTAAGGAATCGAATGAGCTCCATGTTGAAGACACTGAATCAAACAAATCTACTTTAAAAAATCTCACACCAGATTCTGAACCTGGAACATCTCAATCTGCTATTTCATCAATATTACAAGTCAATAATACTCCAGCTAGTAATTCTTGTACAGATGACGAAACCGTTGAAGTTCTTAAGATCTACCCAAAGTGTATTACTTTGGATATTCAATCAAATTTTAACAACAAGTTAGACATGGAAGAAGAAATGGAAAAAAGAATTAATGAAATGGCTTTAACAGAAGGGAACAATGTTGATTTACAAGATGATGTAAGCGACGATGACAAACCAGTAAGTATTATTTCTATAGAAGACACTATGTCAAAGTCACCAACGCTATTATCTGATGGATATGAACGTGAAACGGAAAGTACAGAGAGCGCTGAAGCTATAACTATTGAAGAAGATGAAAATGTGGATATAGAAAATAGTTTGAATAATAAGGTTTCTGAAATATCTGCACAAACAACTGAAATTATAGAAGATAATACAGACAATAATAAAAGTTGCAGCAATTTTTCACGCAAGTCAGAAAGCGACAACGAGCTCCCTAATGATCTTTCTAAAGATGATTTAAGTAAAATCAATTCAGACAAAGAAAATGAAAGAAATATAAGCAGCCCTGAAATATTAGAAGATGAAGCCAGTATGCCACATAGCACTGATGATGATGATCACATGTCCATATCAAGTATTATTGAAGAAAGTGAGACATACGATAATAATGATGGAAAAATTGATGACATCCATATAGATAAAATAAACTCACATGAAATAGACGAGGCAACAATGTCTTCGGAAAAATCTTCCTCGGAAGTTTCAGTTTTATTCAGTGTAACAACGGGCAAGAAATTATCTCCACTTAGCGAATATCCTGATAATTTTCCCGAAGAAATAGATCAAAATGATCGCGTAGTTTTCAGCACTAGTACAGCGAATGTACGACAAAATAGATGTGCATCACCTAGTTATGGGTTTTCACCATTTTCAGAACGTTATTATTCGAGTTCTCCGGCGGATGTTGAAGAAATAACATCTCCACCTGTTGAAAGTTTCTCAAAATTAGACACAGATGAATTTAGAAAGCTTTTTAATAAACCTTACACAGAAGCCGATAAAAACGCTAAAACTGAAAGCAGCACAGAGAACGTCGATCCTGTTATAGATGGGCAGGCAAATCAACCTGAAAATTTAGTTAGCAACAGGACTCATAAAGTGATACCCAAACGTAGTATTCTTTCTAAGGTAAGTAAACCAGTTTATTTTTCTTTAGAATATCGTCTTAAGTGTAACTAATTTCATATAACTTGAAAACAGTAAATCATTTATGTTTTTATTCAACTTTATTTTATTTTATTTAAAAATAGATGAGTACAGTAACATCGCAATTGTGCAATTGAACAATTTTCTTAACTTCTAACTTGATAGCTCGTTTATATATAAGTAAAAAGGCGAAATATACAGCAGTTGCACTTTTCAGAGCTGTTAAATATTTAACTTCAATTCTTTTATATGCGGTCGTCTAGATGGTATCAAATTATCAGAGCTTATTATGATATATATTATGGACAAATAGTTTTATGAAAATATTTTATTATTTTTGTTCCACACTACTTCATATTTGGTAAAAGTTGGAGCAGTATAAGTATTTTACCTAAAATGATGTAATTGACTAATTGAATTTATTGACCTCGCTAATCTTTTTATCGTATTGCGAAAACAAATAGGTCGCAGTTGTTGATTTCTTAATTGCAATGGCAAAAACGATTTTCCGGAAAGCTTCACATTTAGCGTAAATATTAGGAAGAATATATCTAAACCTGTTAGTTGATAATTTAAACAACGTAGAAATAATAATTCCTAGACTTATCGATGAATCTGCAAATGCTATAAAAAGAGCTGTAAATTGTATTGATAATTTTAGTTTAAAGTATAGCACTTAAGTATCATTTTTTCTAACTTTTTCATGTATGCTAAAAAACTGGAAACTGGAGGAATATTTTTAGTGTTATTAAGAAAAGAGAAGCAATTTTTTTGCACCTTACGTGCCGCCGAAAATCAGTAAAACATCTTGAAGAGGTGCGTTTGAAATATTATAACTTTATTCGTAAACATGGTATAGACTTCGTTTTGGTATCATTTGCATGTATCAGGCTTTAGGGGCCGTTCAAGATGATTATTATTACCTAAAAATGTCAATTATGTTGCGGAAAATACCGGAATAAGAAGCAATGTAAATTAAACGTAATTTCAGCCCACTTTGGCCCTAATGTTTGCGTGAAATTCATAAGTTCATGGCTTATAGTTTAGGTAGTTTAGCTTGACCGCAACGGTCGGACTTTTAGAGTCCAAACTATGGACTCGTAATACACCACGGCTTATTGTGATTATTTGCCATATATATACTTCTGCATACTCAGTGACGCGACTCTTCACGAGTTAAGAGTTAGGACTTTTAATTTTAACAAAAACTTCATGTTACGCTTTGCTTGACACCCCCCCCCCCCCCCCCTAACTGTGTTACGTAATACTTGAACGGCCCCCTACTAAAATTATGTAAAATAATTTTTGTCAAGAAAAATATTATCAAGATTAACCAATGTGTCTTTATCCTGGAATATTCTAAAAAGTACATGTTGAAAATTTATAATTTGCTTAGAAAAGTCTTTGTTTGGTTGCAAATGTGGAGGAAATTTAAAACCTAGAGAGTTTTTTATGTTATAAAATTTAATTATACTTCGTAATTTCCGCGTAAACAAAGGCAGCTATCAAAAAACTAATCTTAGGAAAAGTATCCTCTCTTTGTCGCAAACAAAGGAGGGTATTAAAAACGTCTTCATTATAACATTGTCCTTCACTTTACTAAAAAGGTCTTGAAAAATATAATAGGTCTGTTCCACCGATTTGCGTGCAAACTTGCCGTGTAAATAAATCGAGGGAACATGTTTCATGCAAACTCGTAAAAATCAAGAAGAAGAAAATTCACCGAATCTATTTTAACTGCACTTCTAATTGTAAATTGTTAATCTAATCATTTTAATCACCAAATTATCCTTTATTAATAACTTTATTCAATCAATTTAGTATGAAACAGTCACTCAACCTAACCTCATTTTCTAAACAAAAACACCGAACAGCTGTTTGTACTTTTACAAGAAAAGATGGTGGCTAATAAGTTTGTGTAAGTTCGTGCCGGAAGGGAACATGTGACGTCGATTTTTTCTCCGCCATTTTGCTTGGCACAAAACGCGATGGAACGCAAGAACTGTAAGTTCGTGCACATGCGGGATTCCGCATTCTCATCAGGGAACAGACCTAATAAAGGGATATTCTAAAAATGTCATTTATATCCTCGTTAAGAATAATCGTTAACTATATGACTAAGTGAATTCGCCATGCAATGCTTAGCAATGTTGCACTTTTAAGAATTCCTCCCAGATTTAGCGAAAGGGTTACTACCAAATGACTAAAAAACTATGGGTCGAATTGAAAACTTCTTTTTTTTTTTTGGAAAATCGGTTAAAAGTTCATTTCTAAATAGGAACACGACAAAAAATAATAAGCAAACTAAATCGTAGAGAGAGAAAACTCGTTAGAAAAGGTAGGCAAATACAAATATAGGATATATTGGTTATATCAATTTCGTTAGGTAAAAATATTCTCGAGAATCACGTCAACGATTCTTCTCCACTGAATCAAATCTGTGAAAAAATAGAACTAACGTTTATTAATATACACATCAAGTGAAAACTTAAACAAGATTGTACTCGAAAGTGCTTGAAATGTATTTAGAACACTGATGGAGGATTTGGAGAAGGAGGAGGACTATTAAATGGATTTGATACATAGTTCATTTAGAATTGGTTATTTGAAAAGTTTGTAAAAAATGAAAATATTTTGAAAACAATTTTATTTACAAAAATGAAGACGTCGAAGAGCCAATATCTCCAATATCAAAAATTGTAAGTGAAAATGACTTATTGCTTTGGATATTAAGGTCAGTTAAGCAAAATAAATTACTACATTACTAAACTGAAAGTATTCCTTAAAGTATTATTTTTACAAAAACAGATAGGAAAATTTTAAATTTAATAAAAAGTTAGAGGTTTTTTTTCGCACTGTGTGGAATTTTTCTCTTGGTATGCTGGAAGTTTTCAATTCACCTATCATATTCTAATAAAAGGTGTCCATGCATGGAGGATGCATGTCTAATTTCTTGTAGTTTTTGCACAATACGAGCGACGGTGTGTTCCCTATCTGCTTCTGCTGGGGCACAACCAGTTAAACATTCCGTTTGCAATAAAATTAACTTGATTACGGGGAACTCTTAGCAATTCCGATCAGGTTGAACCCTGAAATAATAGATTTAGAGTAACGGACGATACAAAACAACTAACAGCTCTTGGTAACAACATTGGTGCTTCTGGGAACACATTGCTACACCCCGCACTATACAATTAAACGAATAGATAGATACAGCACGAGAGCATTTAACACGTCTGAGTACTGGGGAACCTAGCAATGAGATGGTAAGCTTTTTTTATGTTGAATTGACCGCCGCACACGTCAGCTGCGCGATCTCTTCTTAGGGGTAAATCGGATAACTTAGGTGTTAATGGATATATTTTGAGGTAGATGGGAACGATAACTACTAGATTAAGCTTTGGCTACCCGTCTTAATTCAGAGACTTTGATGTAGCTCTCAAACTGTTTAGTTATATTCTTGTTCATTGAAACCATCCCTAACATATCGATTGTCGAATTCAAAGAGCCTGCGTGACTTGTGATGGTGAGGGAACTCTCTTCAACAGACACTGCACTTTTATGACCCAGTGTGGCGTTCTAAATCTCGTTTGCGATATGTGCCAAAGAACATACAGTCAGGTGAATTGTTTAATTTGTTTTGTCCTTACACTTACTAAGTCAATTCATATGTATGCTTATGGACAACAGACCGACACGTTTTACGGTAAACCAATTCGTTGCAAATTTAAGGAGACGATCAAGGCTGGAACGTTTATATCAATAAGTAAAAAAAAACAAGCGAAAATACATAAATCAACATCCAGCCATGCATTATTTGGTTATGATTTTTAAGACAAAGTTTTTTCGTACATGTTTTTAATTGTTTGTGACCGACTGTGATCTCCCGTATATCTGATCGCACAACCCTAAAGGTCACGATTCCAGGTTGGGAAACGATGGTCTAGGGTATAAGATCGCATATTTTGGTGCTCACAAACCCACACATTAAAGCTTCAAGTGCAACTTGAAATTTGGAACTTTTATCTATCTCCTTCGTTTGAATTTGGCACATTAGCACATCTTTTTTTTGATGCAAATAAAAGAAAAAATTTACGCAACTTTACCATCGAAAGCCGTTACTAAGAAACGTCTGTCAATTTTGTATGGGAAAATCCATCCATGACCATCCAGTGAACAAAGCAAATCAAAACCTTTAAGGTACTTCCCATGTATTTAGAGCACTTAAATTTTGTATGTAGATAGTGTTTTGAGTGGAAATAACATAAAAAATAAAAAAACCCAATTTTATCAACGCAAACAAAACAAATAAATGTCTGAAAGTTTTGTATCGGGACATACAAAACACTTATGGTGTCTAGTAACTTGAAATTTGGCATATAGAGCTTTGACTAAAAATGAAAAATGCTTAACTCCCGAAATCAGAAAATATCTTTTTATTTTTTTTATGCGGAAATGTGAAGTACGATACTAAAATAAACAGATAAGTAGTCGGTTAGGAGTAAGTGATAACCATCTCATCCAACCCCATGCCCAACAAAAGGATGATATGGGAACTAGAAAGAGAAAGTGGACAAAGCAAATCAAAACCTATAGGATGCATCTATTAATAAGTACATGGGAGCTATGATTGTAAATAAACAAAATTCTAAAATTTCTTCTCCTAAACAAAGGAATGACTGTGAACTTTATATAGGAAAATATAAAGTACTGATGGTAAACAAAGTGAAATTGATAACACCCACGGCAAAAAATTAAAATAAAAAAAAAGAGATCACTCTATTGCTACAAATTACAAACAAACGAAAAGGACAAATTTCTCAAATATGCGAAATGTATGTTGATTAATGAAACATGAATAGATTTAAGAGCTTTGCAACAAGAACTGATATGCTAGAAAAAACATAAATATATGTAAATTATTCTATCAGTTTATTTGGCCATAAGAGGAATCGAAAATTAAAACGGCATCAAAATGCATGCCAATTAATTTAAAAAAATTAAAATGACACACCGCTCTTACTTTCTCGTCCTTAATACATGTTTTCTTTAAATAGGTTTTTCTTTAGAAAGACCTAATACCTTTCAGTCTTTTTGCATGTTACTGTACTCATTAGCTGACGGACTGTTGCAGTAACATTTTACTTTAAATAGATTTTAAATTTTACTATTTTTTATTTATAATAAACTTCTGATATATTCAAACCTTTTGCAATTGGTTAGCTTGATCTCAGAGATACTACTTTTTAATTTAAAGATTGGGATCCTACAGTTAATTTTTTCTAATAACAGCGTGCTCAGTTTGAAAAACCTTCCATAAGGTATTACCTTTCGGATTTCTTTTGTGGGATGACCGAAACTACCAGATTTTGGGAAATTTATTAACGCGACATTGTTATTAGAGTTGTCGGTTGCGGTACTTGAAAGTACAACCACAAACTTATTAGTGATAAGATTAAGTTAGTTTTACCTCCGCTTAAAATTTTAATTCGAAATTGAAAGTAAGTTTACTGATTTTTTTTTAAACAACTACATATATTCAAGTTTTCATTTTGATCTATTTTCTAATAGCAAGTGCTCATAATAATCCTAGTAGTACAATTGAGCACAACAAAAGGTGATGACTAAGACACCTTCACACAAACACCGGCAGCAGGAGTCAAATAATTGCTTCAGAGCAACAGTGGACCAAGTAAAATTTTTTGACGTCTGTAGGAATATAAAGTCACTTCTAAATAGTGACTTGTGATCTTAATCTAACTGCATTTGTTTTCTTTCTACTTGATTTATCGATATATTATAAAATATATTATACACTTTTACGACTAACTAAGTTCAGAACATAAACTTGACCAGTAGGGAATTGTGTACTACTTGACGAGCAGGGAATTGTGTACGATAATTCTTGGTGAATTAACAGTTAAACAGACATAAGATTTCAGTAAATTTTTGTAAAAATTAAAAATAGCTAAAAATTTAGAAAAGTAAAGGGGAGCTGCGTTCTTTTTATTGTTAGGTAAAAATAGACGAATAAAAAGCTGATGATAGTCAAGTAATCTTTGTCCTATCGGAGAAAAACTACCCCAAAATGTTGCAGTCATTTGTTATTATTACTTGACGTTTTAAAAATCTTAAGAGGGAACAACACTTTGAAGCCATATTAATTTTGTAGAGGTAGCTGGGAACCACTGCACACAGAACATGATCCCCTAGTTGACAGTTCTACGTGGTCGTTTTTTATCGGAAAAACAAATTTGGTTTATTGTTGTAATATATATTAAAGTAGCTTCAGTTAAGCGTGCCGATTAAAAAAAAACTAATTTTTAACAAAATGACAAGGTAAAAATGTCGACATTTCCGAAGAAAATCGATTTATTTCGGGCTGAAAAAAGTATTTATAAATATTTATTTTTAAAAGATGTCCACGCTTAACTGAAGATATTTTTATGTAGAATAAATACATGTAAAATTGAAATTAATCCAATTTAAATAGACGTAGATATACTGTCAACCAGTTGCGAAAACATCATTTTGAGAAACACGTGCTTAAAGAGTAAAATTTATGTTCTTGCATGTATATAAATCATCATATCATGAATTTAACTGTAATATTCTAGGAGGATATTCTCCGTAATTCAAACTTTCGAAAAATATAAAAAAAACAAAACCGTCAAAGTGTTGCTCCCCCTTAATCCAACAGACTTTTTAATTTTATTATCGTCGTTGAAGTTTCCTAAATAGTGCGAACTTTAAATGACTTATTTCTTAAATATTTGTCCATACGTTCTCTAATACATTTCAAAAAATACAAATATTAAGCTACTTTTTTGCTTTTTAATTTAAGAGCATTCGAAAAAGAAAAAAAAATAAGGGAGAATAATACCGTATTTCAAAAGTACTGGTTTTCAAGTTATGTGAAAATTTGCTAAACTTATCTTATTATTAATAAAATGTGATTCACTTGCGTTATTGTCGTTGGACAACATTTACCGTTTTATATTACACCATTCGAATCCTTCGAAAAACAATTCTTATTAAACCAAATGGATATTAAAATTTTTACAGACCGATGGGAATATACAAAGTGAAAACATATCATCATCAACTAAGCGAAAAGCAGTATCATTCGCAACAATTTCGCAAGAAAAGCGACCACTGATTTTGAATCGAGATCTAGACCTCGATTCAACAATATTAGAAAGAAAATCATATGTCAGTCCCATAACCGTTCAAACTGATCCACAAATATGGAGGCCGCCCTTAATCAACACAACACCTATCTCCAATCAACATGAACAACCAAAACCATCTAATGAACAAGATCAAGACCTTGAAATATTATCTACCGGCGAGATAAATAGCTTCGGCTCTCCAAGTCCTCCACTCATCAAAGATTCAGGTATGACTCAAAATATGTTTCAATTTGGAAACGATTCACAATTGTCAGTTTTTAATGATGATGCTGTCGGCAATAATTCCGAAATTCTACATAATAAATCTTGTGAAAGTGATAACAACTTAGTTTCGGCTACAGATTTATCTACTAATAGTGGCTCCTTAAAAGTTAAATCAAATTTGATCAACAATAGTTTTGTACCTTCATCAAAAAATCAACTAACTGAATTAAATAATATTGAAGAGGAATCCACCAATATGATTTTAGAATATATTGGCGGTGAATGTGATAATAAAACAGAAGAGAAAAAAATTCAATATTCTTTGCCTTTAAAAAAACGAAGAACTTTGTCACGTGATGGTACTTCCGTATTTGAGGAAACTTGTAAAGACAGTAATATTAAGAAATCCTTTGATTACTACGATTGTGACAAAAATATCGCATATCCAGCGGAAAGATGCATGAGTATCTTACAAGTTTTTGATGAAAAAGTTACATTTCTTGTTAATAGTAATCCCAATAATTCCACAATTGCAATTATAAATTCACCATCACAGCAAACAATTTTAACAGATGGAAGAGGATTCAATGTAATTTCACAACCAAAAGGGATTCCACAAACATCTAGTGGAAATACTTACACAAACATTCCACTTCAAACTGAAATTAATAACTTTAATGAAGGTATGAAATTAAATACAGAAAATAGTAGCGCAAATCATGCAAGTGGAAATGTTTATAAAAATCTACCATCTCCAAATAAACTGAGCAATTTGGGATATTTATTAAATACAGAAAATATTTACAACAATCCATATACAATGTATCAAAATGTCGCGCAGTCGAATGATCTGAATAATTTTGATTATTCTTTAAGTTCGAATTACCTCACCCCTAATAATTCTCAAAGAAATACTAATCAAAATTTGAGGCCTTCGCAAGGAGATTTAAATTTAACTTTTTCTGTTAATCAGAATGGAATAATGCACAATCCTCAAGTAGGAAAAACGGTTGAGCATTCAAGCGATGTAAATAAATTTAGTTATCCATCAAATACAAATCTTATTCAAAATATGGACACCGCTACTAGTGATAAAAATAAGTTTAATTTCTCAATAAGTACTGGGATGATGGCACACAATTCTAAGCGAAACACTGTTGAAAGCATCCATCCTCAAAACGATCTAAATAAGTACAATTGCACATTGAACTCAAATGTGAGCTCACATAATGCACAGGTGAATATGGCACAAAATAACCAACAGGCAATATTGGAAGCAAATCAATATAATTGCTCCTTGAATGCAAACATGTCTGCTCACAATTCACAAAGAAATATTAATCAAAATATTCAGCATTCAATAGATCTCAATAAATTTAATAGCTGTTCATTGAATTCCAATTCTGCTGCACATAGCTCACTGAGAAGTATACAAAATTCTGAATCTTTATCAGAACTAAATAAATATAATCGCTCAGTAAATTCAAATGAATCTAATCGAAACGTGCATGCCAATATTACGCAAAATCTTGAACTACGAGGTAAAATTCACAATTTAAACTCACTCTCATCCAATAATAAGCGGACATACTATCAGGTAAATAATTTTAGTGATAAGGTCAGTGAAAGTTCTGAAACATCCAGCAATTGTAGTTCGAATGACATTATTCCGTTAAATTTAAATCAAGTTTCTTCGAACGTCAATCGGGGATGTTACCAGACTACGTTAAATGAATTACAAAGTAGTGAAAAATTAAAAAAAGAAAAACTAAATTCGCGCCAACAAGCATTGCATACTTACGATGTAGCACAAAATAATTTTCAAACTAATTCATTATTATATCCAAGAGACTATATAGCCAGCGAAAAAGAAGCTCGTAAATTAGCAAAACAACAATTAGTAGGCATAAATCTGAGCAACTACGATCTCAATTATGAGCATATGAACAACTATTATCAAAATAATCAAATGAATTTTGCGAAAAAACGTGCCCTTTTACAGGAAGGTGATGACACAGAAATGGCATTTTTTCTACAAGGTAAACAAGAAACGCAACCATATTTGAATGGGAGTCCTAGTAAGTACCTAAAACAGAAAAAGAAGACCGAGGAAAGTCGTGGACGGCAGAAGAAAAGTCAAAATCTTGTCACTGATCGAATTACCCGGAGCTCAAATAGGACAATACCAGTTAATTACAAAGACGATGGACTGTTAGAAAATAATAAAACACGTAAGCGTAAAAGCAGTTCTACTCACCGTAAGACGTGAACAATGATCAACAATATAACAAATTCAAAATAAAATTTCTAATAAGTTTTCTACTTGTGGCTTAGGATCACTTAGTGTTTCTAAATTTAACGTTACTGTAAAAATGTGTACAAACAAAATATTTCCTTAATGAAAATGGATTTATGCTTTAAAGAAATTTATAAATTCCTTTAAATATGATGTTTTAAAATCAAGTACAATCAATTAAATTGGTGTTTAACCAATAATCCTCATTCATCATTCTTCAATCAACATTCTTCAATCAACATAATTCTTCAATGAACATTTGCGCCAAATCGAATTGGAGAAAGCTGGAGTATTATTGATTTGTTTGCGAATAAGTTGTTGTCCTTTCACAATTCATAATGCAGATAAAAAACATGGGAAAAAGCTGACAATTTGTAAAATAATAACAATGATAATTAGTTAATTAGTTGCAGAAATAACTTATTTTATGTTTTATATATTGTTTCTATATCTTATTACTATAATCTTAATCGATGTTACACTTCAACCGTTCGGCTTTTTGGGTAAATTTTTATCTTATTCTTACTGTTAACTTATTCTCAATTTAACTACGATTTATTTATTAACTATTTTTTCAAAAAAAAATTGAACTCGTACCATGGTAATTTTACCATTTATCGAGTTATCCTTTTTTATATATTGATTGACCTTGTATAAGGGCAAGTTCAAGAAGTATTTCTCTTAAGCATAAGGTCAGCGAAAAGTAATTATATCAACTGGATTTATCTTTTAGTACTATGAAAAGATAATCTTCAACTCAATTGATAAATAATATCAATAAGAAGTAAATGCGTAAAGAAATTCTCATTTGAACTTAAAACACATTTTCTAATTGCAAGATTGAAATTTAATTGGATAAAAATTTTCAGAAGATAACACGCTTCCAGCATATAGGCAGCACTGCCTACCCGATAGGCACAAACCGTAACGCCTTAAAAATGTTCGTCCGTCCGTATTATACGCATTATGTGTTTATTTGACCCAAAATAAAAAATCTTGTTTAAAATTTTGAAGAATAATTAGTTCGGGGAATCTCAAACAATTAAACTACGATTATTTTCTTTGCCTAGGCTTGGGGGTATTTTTGTTTAGAGCCCCTCGATTACAATGCGAATGTGTCTTTTGAAATTTAATTTACTTTAAAATGATGACAATAAGGGACAAAGCTCGAAGACCGCAGATTACTTTTGTCCTTTAATTACGTTATATGGCTATTATGAAGACGGATTTGAATCGATGAATGAGTGGTACGATGACCACTCCATTGGTCCAGGGTTCGAGCCGCGGTCTCTGTGAGTTTTAAAAAAACTAAAAATTAAAAAATCTACTCCGTCTCTGGGCTTTAGTCTGGGTACAGCAATGCAAAAAAAACAAGACTTTCATGTTCCCTCATTCCCCTTACCCTTATTCCCTTCCGGAATAAGGAAACGCGTATTGACTTCAAGTTTACATCACTCAAGTAAATCACAAAATGTTGTTTCATTGACTTGAAATTTATGATGTAAACTTGACTTGAGGACGTGAGAAAATGCAAAGCTGAATATGGAGAATACGAAATATGAAAAAGAAGAACATTGTAAATAAAAATTATGATCGGCTTTGCGTTTTGCCATTCAACTCAAGTACTGAAGTATGCATGGACACGTACTGATAGTGATGACCTCTGGGCTTTAGCTACATCATAAAGAGATAATTTTTGATTCTGCTATTTTTTAATTTTTATTTATTTTTATACGATGTGGCCGAAGCCTAGATGACAACCCTTTTATGCGTTAGGATGGCTTTGCCCGGAAGGGAATTAGGGTAAGGGTTGTGAGGAAACTTGAATGTCTTGTTTTTGCATTTCTGCGAGCTAGACAACTTCCCAGAGACGAAGTGGATTTTTTATTTCAATTTTAAAATCCCACGGGGAGATCTGATCTTGAAACTGGGGACCATGGCATGGTGGTAAATTCTTTTGGAAACTCTACAGAAATCAATCGAGAATGCCTGTATATATCAATAAACAACGACATTTTTACATCCAAAATCCAATGCTGTTTAATATCCTTTAAAAAAATCCCAGCAAACAATCTATTTCAGTCGACGAAGTGAATATTCGCCCTCTTTCCTTCCACCATGAAATTAATTACCAAATGAAACAGCACGGGAAACTGTAATTTAAAAAATAATGTAATGGACCTATCCTAATTCTGAAAATCGGAACAAAATAACTGGGATGATGACGGGAGCGAACGTGAAAAACTCTGCAGACAAGTCCTGCGGGACCCTAAGCGGTTTCAAATTTGTTGGGCGCTCGTTAAGACAGTTCTTGGAAAAGGGGAGAACGGCGGCTCTATGGAGAGTGCTTCTGCTTAAAAGTGGGGTCTTTTGAAGCTTCGCTCAGCGCTGCTTCTACTCTGAGAGAACACTCAGACGACGGTGTAGTAGCTTTCGGTTTTTAATTTCTCGGTTTCAGGTCAATTTTTTTCGCTCAGTTAGGTTAGGTTTTGATGCGAAGTTTTATTTTTCATTTTCAATGTTATTTTGTGTACTATTTTTATAGCTGACACTCAATTAGAGGTATTTCAAAATGTCGTTAATTTTTAATTATTTTTGCCTCAAGTTTTTTAACCTTTTAAGTATCTATTAGTCGTTATGTCTTTTTTGAATAATATTGAGCATTTTTTGTGATGTTCAATAATTGTTAGTTTTAGGATTGCTCGAATTTTGCAGGATTTTACATTTATAATGATGAGTAAAAAAATAAATAGTCAAATTGAAATAAAAAAGAATTATTATCGTTAGTATCAGGACTAAGAAAAATGCTCCCCAAAACGCTGGTATGTTTGGAAATGATTGATTTCAATTGATGTCGTAGATTTTCATACGATTAATAATTTTACATCAATATATCGACTTTATACTACTGAACTACGCGTCCAGGACTTAATCCCTCTCAAACACAAAAACCTCTTTGCCTTCACGTACGTTGACAAACTGGCTGCTGCACACATTTCTCCCCCTCGCGCATCTGTCACTTTGTGTTGATTATTGTTTGCGTAGCCTCTTGTTGGTTTTAACAAATCTCTGCCTACAATTAATTACTAGTTCTCCTTGTTAAGTGATGGAGTTATATTCTAATACTTTGGTGCACGATAGAAAAATGATGACAAAATCTCATATTTAGCAAGATTTGGAATGTCCATGGAAAAAATAGGAACAGGAATTCAACTAAGTAGTGATAAGAAAGGGGATGTAGCCTGAATGGTTGATTTCCTGGATTAATTAAAAGTGCAAAATAATAAAATAAAAAAAGTTCAATTACAAACTAAGCGTCTTGGATCTTCCGCGAATTTTCTAAAATATCATTCTTAAGTTTGTCTTTGTTTTCAAGGACCCATTTTATGTACTTTTTAACGCTCCGCAACGTAGAGAAAGACCTTTCGATGGTGCTTGTGGTACATGGCTGGGCTAGAGATATAAGAATAGTTTTATTGTAGGCGGAAAGAATGTTACAGACTCCTTCAGTACTTCTACAAAATTCAGTTCATTTAAGGTTTCCTTTCCATTTTTTTATCACGCCAGACGGTATACCAACAGTGGTGTAAGTGATAACGTGTCGTTCTACCAATCCGGAGGTCCAGGTTCGAATCCCACCGTCGGCGACCCATGGTTATTTTCTACTGACAACACATTACCATAAAAAACCATCGTTGTCTCGAATCGGGTGATATTCGTCTCCCGCCCATGCCCTACGAGGGGTTACGGGAAAAGAGAAAGAGAAAAACCTTATACCATACTTCAGCTTCATCAGTAATATTTTCAATATTGTAATACTCAAAAGACCCTTGCATTTTTAATTTTTTTAAATGTCATTTTTAACATTGAATATTTAGAATAAAGAACTAAAGCAAGAGCTGAAACTTGATTTTAGTGAAGCAAATTTCTTTTGTAGTAGAATTTCGGGTTATGTAGTGGTAGCAACAATGCCGGCGTAAATTAAGTCAGATTTAAAGTGGGGCCAGAAGTAAATTTAAAATCTCGATAATTCGTTAAAGGATCATTTGATTTTAACTTCCCTGAATAAAATATTTAAGCTGCATATTAATATTGACGTTATATTATAGGTCAAACGAATTATCAATTTTGGTTTTAATTGATTAAGTAAGATTTCCTATTGATGCGCCCCCTAAAAATTTCATTTGACTCCTCCCGGGTACCAAGGACCCGGAAGATAAAAATCAGTTTTCACGTTAACCTCACAAATATTCTTACGAGACTTTTACTTTTTTCCATAAATTGAGGTTTTAATTGAACTTCACATGTTCATAGCATGAATTTAGAAGTAATTCGAGTACCGACGACTACCCATCATCTCATTTCTAATTATATGGGCACGAAAAAACCGAACACTTTATGCTGATTAATTTAAACAAATTCTGGTTGTTTAAGCAAAGTCGGTTCACAAAAATCACAAAATAGTCTAATAATTTTATTGGATTGATTACATAAAGTTTTAAAAGAAGCTATTTCAACAAATTGAACAACATTTAACTTAATTCACTCGAAGAAACTTTTTCATGCACAAAAGTAAACAACCTTTGACAGAACGAAATATATTTGTCTCATTTTCTTATATAAAGGGTCCACGGAAATAACGCGCATTTTTTAAATTTTCGGTTTTTTATGTCATTTAGTGGCCCAACGTATGTACTTCCTACCTTATAAGAATGGAAAAAACCCACTAGGTCTAGTTATATAGCCAATATAAAAATGTCCATCCAGTAAAAGAACCTGCAATTCTCACACTTTAGAAATGTTCTCCGGAACATTTTTTAAAATGTGACTACGCACGTTTTTTCCGTGGATCCTTCATATGCTTTCGTCCCTATAATCCTACGACCCCAGCTGATTTTTATTTCCTAAAGTAGTTTCACTCACGGATAGGAATTTTACACGGTACACGCTTCCTCTCGCTCTTTATTCTAAGATTGAACCAGGTTGCAAGAGAAATAAAGAATAAGCCTGTAGATTGTCATCCGAGATATTACTTGTAACAAGGGATGTCGCTAAATTAAGTATCTAGAAAATTAACAGGTCTGGCAAAAGTACAAATGTGTTACATAAAAAGCGTAAAAGTACCATTTCTTGTAACAAATGGTTAACTTTTTCACAACATATCCACCACCTCCATGGTAGGATTTACTTTTTCTAAACAGATACCAGGGAATTCGAACTTATACTTGACATGCATTGTTTTTTCTTATCCATACATACAGTGGCGGCCAACTTATTAGAAACGATGTGCTAAGAAAAGTAAACTGCATATTATTTAAATGAAAATACAAGATTTCATTAATAAGGCAATTATTTCATTAATAAGTTCAATCAGTTTGTGCCATGTTAAAAGGGGTATTTCGGTCCAAGCTGCTTTAACGGCGTTAAACAGTTCTTCCATATTACCATATTTGTTTCCAAAACTTTGTGTTTAAGAGTCCCCCAAAGGAGTTCGATAGGGTTTAAGTCTGGACTGCATGATGGCCATTTAAATACTTCCACACTTTTCGACTTGAACCATTATTTAACCCTCTTAGCTGTATGGTTCGGGTCGTTATCCAGCTGGTATTTCCAAGTGACAGGCAAGTTTACTCCGCATGCGGTTCCATTTCATTCTCAAGAATATGAAGGTACTGATTCTGATCCATTTTACCCTCCACACGATAAATTGGACCAACACCACTCCATCCAAAACGCCACCAAAGCATTATAGAGCCACCTCCAAATTTTACTACAGGCTTTGTGTATTTGTGATCGAACTCTTTTCCAGGAGGACGGCGACAATACTACCTCCCATCTGATCCCATTCGGTTAATTTTTATTTCATCCGACCACGAAGTCCGTTTGCAGTCTTTGGAAGTCCAATTTATGTGTTCACGAGCAAATTTTAACCGAGCCAATCGGTTTCGCGCAAGAGAGATTCGTAAACGGCTTAAAATGTAATATACGATACATACATTGATACCGCGTTCTTGAATATTCCCAAGTCGGTCATATGATATGACCTTCTGGATCTGGGCTTGGCAGAGATGTTGGCTATTCTGAAGACGTGCTAGATCTTAACGCAGGAATCAGCAGGTCGCAATGTTGCCATTTTATCTTCGTTCTGGGTCCCAGAACATATCATGAGATATCTAGGAAAATGACAATGCTGGGAGCTAGCTAGATGAAGGTGGGTCTGCGTTATTCTTCGCTTTACTGCAAATTTGATGCACATTTCGCTTGGTACGGTTAATAGGGACATCTTTCAGTACTTAGAAGCTTAATGTCCTGTACCATATCTACGAAGATATTACCTTGCTATGACAAGAAATAATCGAATTAACTAAATAGGATCCGAAGGGACATCACCAGTGTAACGGCGCTGTGCACAGGTCTTGGGCAATAGGAGACCATGCGGAAAGACTTGGCATTACCTTTAAAATACATTGCCACAGTTGCAAGGATGAGGGTCGAAAGAAAATCTTTTTCAATTCCTGTGCTAATGTAGGACAAAAAGTCGGGCATTAGGCATCCTCTGTTTCAGTGAGTTAAGGGGCTACATACATCTATGTATATTATTCGATAGTAATACCTTTCAAATATAATTTTACAAAATTTTATTCAAAAATTCGCAAATTTTCCGAAGTTTCAGTGACCTGGTCCCCTCCCTACTGCCCTTACTTGAAACTTCAAACGCGTTTTTTTAACAACTAATGGACCGATTTAGTTAAAATTTAGAGCTTTAAATGATTTTCTACATTTTTGTTTTAAACTAAGATTTTTTTTTCATAAATATATAAAGTCAATTTTCGAGTGAATATCACAATTTCTACTTAACATGCCCTTAATTTTTCGAAAAATTTAAATTTTAAGAATCCGTGTCGACAAAAACTGCTTTATTACAGCGTCAATCCATATCCAATCGACCAATGATGGTTGCTGATAAAATTTATTTATTTTTTATTTTTCTATCTAAGTTTGTACTGTAGATTGTTGAAAAAAGGTATTCATCAATTTTTTAGTTTTTTTTTGAGTCGCCATTTTGTATCGGAGCGTCAGCCTATTTTGCATTTTACAGAGGTTTGTGTTAAACGCTGTAACTTTTGGGTTTTTTTTTTAATATTCAGTTCAAACAAAAACCATGTTAAAGAGCATAAAATGTACAATATTTTCTGTCTAGTAAATATTTAGCCCAACTTAACTGTAAATACGAAAAAAAAGTCGGTAAATATTAACGTTTTCAAACTAAAAACTTTCTCTTTTAAAATTAAAAATGTTAAAAATAGAACTAAGACTCACATTCAATTTTTTTCCTGGATAATGTCTTTTTAGCATACTACTTCCCTAAAAAGTTTCAGACCTTAAACTTATATCCTTTTTTTTAATGGGTCTTCAAATATTGCGGTTTTTCGAAAATCGCGCGTTTTCAATCTGAAATATCTCAAAAGGGGCACAATTAAAAAATCCAAAGTTTCAGGAAACATTCCTTCATTATATTGTAATAGTATTTAAAATTTCATCACTTGAGACTATTAGTTTTTTAATTATAAAAAAAAATGAAAATTTGCTATATTTAAAAATTTATAAGTAAAAAACTAATAAAGTCGCAGTTGTGCAATTTTCAGGAAACATTCCTTTATTATGTTGTAATAAGTGTTTAAAATTTCATCAACTATCATCCGATTAACCTGATTTATTTTTATTATAGTCTCACAACCCTGCATTTTATAAAAACTATGTTTTATATATCAAATATTTATTGCCTCCGCCAATAACCGCGCTTCGGCGGACTCCATTTTATGGTATACAATCTCCACATGCTCTCAGTAGTCTAAAATCAAAATTAAAACTTTTATTTCATTGTTCATAACGTGGCGGTCGAAAAAAGTTTATATGTCAAAAACTGTGCAAATGGTGCAACTTAAAACCTAGACATGCGATTTTCGACACATTTTTATTCCTTAACTTTGTTCGAAAAAAGGTTTAAGCAATTAAATTAAAAAAAACTCGACGTCACAGCACGCGTCCAGTAGCTGTCTTTTATTAACAGTTTAATTAGAGTTAGTCGGTCAAGTATTTTACGCGCAATTCTGTACACATTTTTCGAGAACGTGGTTTCGAGAAAAGCGCTTTTACAGTTGACAGAAAACGCATAACGCGATAAGCCGGAACGAAGTTTGGCAGCTTATATATTCTATTCTATTATTCGGATTCGATTTTTGTAGGCATACTTCTAGGTTTATTGTAAACAAGTTAAGATGAAACATTTTTTTTTGATCCGCTACACTAGGATTCCCCCTTAAAGGTGATATCGGGGAGAAAAATCAAAGAAGTCATCGACATTTTAAATGCTACAGCGTGGATCTGATAGCCTCCTCTCAATCGCTCACCTCACGACTTATACTATATCTTTAAACAATCGAATCACGAGTTTGTGTGATGTCGAAAGGGCACATTGCATGTTAAATGAGCCTTCACCGCTATGAAGACCACCAGTAATTCTAACTAACGCCTATCTATTAAGTTTTGAATTGGTGCCGCCATATTTAGCCACAGTTAACTATAAAGTACACCACATTTTTTTTTAAGATAATGCCTTCTACACTAGACTCGTTCTCTTGAAATTTAATTATCTTATTGACCTTATTATAAAATTAGTCGCCGGCCCCTTTTCATACCTTCACCCTACCTACAAAGAAAGTGTTTTTGTGGTGCTAATCCTGCCACGTACAACAAGAACAGGAAGAAAGAATCATCCGAATCGGGCCACGCATTACAATGTAAGGGCCGATCCACACTATAATGCCGTTCACAGTTCCTTCTCGCTCTGGTAAAATATCAAGTAACAAATGAATGTGTGCATCCATACTATTCGCAAAAGTTAAATTCCGCTCGAACCCTTAGATTAGACTTTATCAGACCGAGATCGGACCAAGAACGAACTGTGAACGGCATTATAGCTTGGATCGGCCCTAAGAATGCTGCCTACGATCCCCGTTCACACTTTAAATATAAATTTGTTATCATAGTATCATTTTAAATAGATGCAAAACGTGTGGGGACGTGTTAGGTCACTGTGAGTATTCTATTAATTGACTAGTTCACAGACTTTTTTTAAAATCACTATTTATTTTCATATCTTTATAGTACAGTCGGCTGAATTAATAATTTTATTGATATGTAAGTCCCATATAATAAATATTTCACTCGACCTTTTTTACTTATCCAATTGTTGGATCAACTCATTCGCGAAAGTTCGTGTTTGAGCCCTGAAATGTAGAGAACACTAATTGGGTAAGATCGCGCGCGGGAAAATTTGAAGAGGTTTATCTTCCTTTTTTATTATATTTTCCTGGTTTTATCAGAGATTAGGTGGTTTAACATATGTATTTACCTAAGTTTACTTTAATTTTGTTATCTTTTTGCATTCTTGGAGTATCCTCTTAAAGTAAGCATCTTCTACATGGATTTTGGCATGAACGTGTTTTTTTATAAATAAGAAAGGAACGTCGATTTTATGAGCTCGGAAAATTTTAAAAAATTTCTAGATTAACATAATTTCAGACACCAAATTGGAGCAAAATAAAAAAAAATTTTAGCCAAAGAAATTATTAGTACTAAATTAGAAATTACATCATCGCTCGAAAAATTCGGCGTTCTATCAATTTGTACGCAATCGTCTCGTTGTGCTTTGATGTCCCTTAAATTGGCATAACAGATTTTTATAATGGCGAAATCTAAATTCATACCTACATGCATAAGTTTATAAAATTTATTCAAATAGTTTCCCATACGTATTTTTTATTACAGCTATCATTAAAAAATACAATTATAATTAATAAATTCGACAGTATAATTTTCAGAAATCACTTCATTATGAGTTTAACATACCTATCTATTTAGTTTATTTCAATGTTGAATGTGTTTATAGAAATAATACGATGTTAAAAACTGTGTTTAACGCAGTCTAGTCTAGATTATTTATTTTGCAGACTATACTACGTTTAGTATTGTGTATATATGTATGACTTCTTTTTATATTATAAATTTTTAACCTACGACATAAATGTCGTGGGGTAGCATTATGTAACTCGTATCGAGTTAAACCGTTGGAACATGTTACATTTTATTCCATGTAAAGAAAATTTAAAAAAAGTAGGCAAAATAATTAAAAAGTACTCGACAATAGTGAACTCACCAATTAATTCTCTTATATTTTCTTCTTTCTTAAAGCTCTTTGGTGTTTATATTTCTCTACTGCTTATGTTACATGCAAAATTGCACTCGTCAAATCGAATCGAGTTACATGATCCATCATTGGTGAAAAATTGTTTATCATTTCCAGCACTATATTTTTATATAGTAATACAAAAACTCAAAATAAAACTCTGCAAACTATTTCTGAAAAAGCATGTAAAATAGTTTTGAAGACAAATCAGTTGGAAATCAAAACGCAACTCTCGACTGCTGAATTAAAAGAACGATGAGTTTAAAGCAAGCATATTTTGATAAGCGGCAAACATTTTAAACAATTGTGAGAATAATATATTAGGCACTTTCTTAAAAAGTTGAAAAACGTTTTATTTTAGAGCTCGTCATGGAGATTTGGTTATAAAAAATTCGTGAGTTTTTGGCGAACATCGCATGGTACGCGTATAAATTTTGTTAGTAAAAAAAACCTCTTATACTTCCGCAATAGAATTATTAACATTATGGAACTATTTTGTTGTTATCTGACTTATTCACATAGCTTTCGTAATTCTAAATAAGTCTAAATACAAGTTTTGTCACTTGCTGTTTTTGTGGGTAAGAAGAATGGAAAATATGCCAAGTGGCCGATTCTATAAAATGCTCAAACATGAATTTATTAAAGGGGGATTTTCTTTTTTCCGGTAAAAAAATCGAATTTTTGTTTTTCACAGAATCTTGCTGTTTAATATCTTGACAACATTGCGACAAAATTACTGGTAAACATTTCTAAACTTAACAAAGTTAAAGGCCTCGGCGCGCAGTTTAAGTTTGGTGCACGGGGCAGCTGCTTCGACGTCATATCTATCGGTAGATTCTAATGAATGATCTTTCTGTAAAATTTTTCTTTACGTTTATAAATTATTATTCAGCCATTTTAACTTTGAACTGCTGCCATCTTCTCCAAAAGAAGAATTTGTTTTTATTTTAGTTCGGCCCATAACTACATCTTCTAGATCGAACTAAATACCACAAAATTTTTTGATTTCAGATTACCTGGAGAGGAGATATGATGTCAACCACCCACAAAGAAATTTTGTGCAGTATCTTCATTAAGGTCTACAGGGGGTCTACAGACCATATTAAAAAAAAAATATTTATGAAAATCTCTTTAGTAACAAAAGAAAGTTTTTAAAAATCGGGAAAACGTTTTATGTTTACGGAATGCATAGTTTTATATATAAAAGGTATTCAAAATGAAAAAAAAAAGAAAATCCTCCTTTAACGCTGGCCAAGAAATACGAAGAAGGTGAAATTAAGTTTTTCTAATTTCATATTTTCTTATTTCTTATATTATTGTTTTAAATAATATTTGATGTAATAGTGTAAAACCTCTATTTCTTTAAATAATATCAATTTTTAAAAAATCGTTTGAAGGATCCGCCATTACATTACATTACTCTGTCCATAAAAGTAAGTTGATAAAATTTTGGTGCTAAGTATCTATATATATTTACAGTTCTTATATATATAATTAAATAATTTTTTAAAGCATGAGTACACATTTATAATGCTATACAAGAGTTAACCCATTAGTAGGGTTTACATTTATTTAGTAAACCCCGCCGTTTACTGCTCTGGTTACCTGAAATTTGGGCAAAAAAACGAAATATGATTACAAAATTATTCTTTATTCGCGAATAACTTTATTTGCGAATAATTAATTATTCGTCAATCATAATAATAAAGCTTGACGATTTTTTTTTACTTTCCAAATAAATATTAATCGGAATAGACAACCTTTAACTACATACAGTCATGTGCATCAAAATAGCAGTGCACATCACCTTTATTGAAAATTTTATCTAATGCGTGTAAATATTTCGCATTAGACAAAATTTTCAATAAAAGTGATGTGCAAAACATTATATTGTTATGAAAATAATCTTTATAATATATCGATCGTTGTCTTGCATGTAAGTCCACCGTAAAGGCATTTTTTCCTCAGCAAATGGAAGCATTACATTTTGCAATATGTTTACATAAACATCTGCATCCATTTTTCCCATTAGACCATAAGACTGCAACAGCCATGTTTGACTGTATTTCTGGTATACTTTGGATTAAATTCTGTACAGATTGGTCTCCGAACATACTTCTGGCATCCACTAGAATCAAAAAGAAACTACTTTTGATTCGTCACTCCACAAAATATTACGCCATTTAGAAGAGGGCCACATTTCGTGCTCTCTAGCAAATAATAGGCGGTTTTTTATTTGTCTCATATTTAATAATGGCACCTTTCTAGGACGTCTCGATCTTAAATTAGCTTTTATGAGGCGTCTTCTTATTGATGAAGTACTGATTGAAAGATTCAAATCCTGCTTAATTTGTGTCGAAGTCTTAAACGGTTGCTTTTTTGAAGAATTTATAATATTCCTGTCTTCTTGAGGTGTAGTTTTCTTTTTTCCGCCCCGTTTTTCAGTCACATTTTCCCATTTTCTCGCATTACTAATCATTTTGGCTGAACACTTAAAAGTTTCTTGTATAAATTTGTACGTTTTGCCATCTCTAAGTAGCTGCCTGATAAGTGATCTTTCCCCAGGTGTGCTATGCTTAGCCCGGCTCAATTTTTCTAAAGAAAAACTTTTTTAATACTATACATTATATTTCAGAATAATCCTTACCTTGAAATATACACCGATGAAAAAAAAGAGTCACTTTCGAATTTTCCAACAAATTTATCAAAGAAACCAAGTAACACTGCTATTTTAATGCACATCAAATTTTGTAGTTTGCTATTAATGTAACGGGGAATACCCTAAAATAATTCTTAATTGAAGTGTTGCCACCACACATTGGTTTAAAACAGTAAAGAGATTAATTACAAGAGATGTCCTTCCAATCAATAAGGGAGGGATGATTAAAATTCACTTTTTTAAAAATTTAATCCGGCACTGCTACTTGAATGCACATATGACTGTACATTTTGGCACTATTTTTAGTTAGCGGTAATTTGCTATTAATAACAAATTAATAATTTTTCCAACGCGCCTCAAAAATTGTTTTTAAATTCAAAATTATTCCTTCTTTTGTCGTAATGAAAATCTTTGGGACTATGTATATCTTAATATTTTTCAGCTATAAATTTAACGTAAGTTAAATGTATTTGAAAGTAACATCTTCTCATTTGATTGCTCAATTTTAAAGAAACAGGTATATATGTATATTTCTTCAAAAACTCAGCCAAATTAAGACCTTGAGTTTAACTTTATACCAACTCTTATTGCTATTTTGTTACTCATTTTATTAGTTTTTTCTTTCAATATTTTTCTGTTTTAATGTGAAATCTTGCCAACTCGACAAACGACCTCGATCCTTATTTGTTTTTTTTTTGTTTTCTAAAATCATTTACACAGTTACCACTACATTAACCTAGTCCCTCTCTAGATCTCATTTGCAGATACTTAGGATTTTCTATGCCCACACGATTGTTAATTTTCGATTTATAAATAAAAATAACAGTTCTTTAAACTCTTAAATTTTTGGGTGCCGTACAATTGCTTGTAAACTATCCCTAGTAAATCAAGTTATCATTTTTCGATTCTTCATTGAGTAAGAATCCTCAAATGTTTAATTCTTCCTCTAATATGACTCCTAAAATGTAAAACTCGTCGTCTATTTAAAATTAATTAATTCCCAAACATTACATCCTCCTTATGCGATTTCTCGTTTCTATGCTAGGCGCTTACGTGGGCTTAATTCTGTTCTTAAGGGCCGATTTCTGGGTTAGAAGTTGTTCTTTAGTGTGCGATGTTACATAATGTGAAAAGGTCAAGGACAAAAATACTAGAATTTTTAGGTATGTTTAATAACCGGCTTAAGCTCAACGTAAAGCAGTAATTGTGTTTATTGACAACCGAAAGCTGTTCTAAACTATCTGATAAGTTTTCAATGAGGCTGAATTAGCTCAGTTTAGAGCTGGGTCATTCCACAGAAAATCGACAAATGGCTCTGAAAGCACCCTCTCAGATTTTTTTGAAATTTTGCTGGCTTGTATAGTTATGTAAAAGATATAAACGGATTTTTTCTTTCCGTTGCTTTTTTTTTTAAGTTATAAAATTTTGAAAATTCCATGATTTGGCAGTTCGGGCCAACTTTAAAAATTCATAACTTCCGTTTACGATAGAGTAGGAACATCATTTTAGTCTCATTTTAAAGCATAAGATTAATACTTTCCATAAAAAATTACTACTAGGAAGAAGGAGGCTAAAAGAATATTAAGGACACAATTTTTGTCCTTTTTCCTTGAATATCTCAAATGAGTCCACTCTGTGAACTTTCATTTTTACATATATTATTTGTCCTACTGATATCTAAAAAACACCAAAGTTTCAAATTGGGACGGAAGTGGGATCATAGTTAAACTCTAAATAAACTGACAATACATATTTTCCTCGAACTCAAATAATGGTAAGCATTATAAAAGTTTTTATTAAAGTTTCAAGGTTCGTTAAAACATCACTGTTTATAATATAACATAAATAAGAATTTATGAGTAAATTCATCTAAGGAAAGAGAGAAATACTTAGCTTTAGCTATGCCTTTAGAAACAGTGATAATTTGATGGACTTTTCTATTGAAGTTTTTTTAACTTTAAACTATCTTCTCTTACATATTGTTCTGAAGGTACCAAAACGAAGTTAATATTTATAAGGAGTTGTAATTTGATTATCAAAAGGTCTTTGAATACTAGCTTTAGCTCCAAGTCGCTTTAAGGTTAATCCAATACTTCTCCCGTGGGCAGTCGCAAAAAAATTCCATTCTGCGTCTATTGCAAACTCTTCACGATGTAGTGTTAAATTGTAAGAATTGTACTGATCTTTATATTGCGCGACGGAGCCGTCCGAAAAGTAATGAATTTTTCCGATAAAATTGAGTTTGGATTTCAAAAATTCGATTAGTTTACTTTGAAAGAGGTAGGTGTACAGATATATTATTGTGCGTCAAACAATCACTTATAACTATGAAGTTAGTATTTGCTATTTTCTGTGTACCATTGTTACGAAAGTATACTCCAAAGGGATGAATAGTTCCTTGATCAGTGTTCCAGTGGTATCCCTGAATTTCATCTTGAACAATAAAATAATAATGTTCCGAAAAATCCATTAAAACCATAATATCGCCTTCTGGAAGTGAAGATTTAAGTTCTTGAAGATATAGACTTTGTTGTTTTGCAATAAAGGAATGCCTACTCGATTCAGGTAATCTCTCAATCGCGGTCTCCATAAAGTCATCCACTGGCTCCACTATAGTTATTAATTGATAACGGTTCGTTGATGTCCACTGTTTATACGAAATACTTTCGATGCAGTGCTTTTCAAAGTTACATCGAATATATTTTTAAGCCTTGAATATCACGGGCACTGCTGGCACTCTTCAAAAAGACATGGTATATTTGGTGGATTGCATTTTCCTAACGCTAAAAGCGTTTTATAAATTGAAATTTTTTATTTACTCATTTGCCGTGAGCACAACAATTCTACACCCTTCCAACAAAAGTTTTATATTTTATTTTAATCGTATGCTTTAAGATGAGACTAAAATGATGTTCCTACTCTATCGCAAACGGAAGTTATGAATTTTTAAAGTTGGCCCGAACTGCCAAATCATGGAATTTTCAAAATGCTATAACTTCAAATAAAAAGCAACGAAAGATAAAAGAAAAAAATCCGTATATTTATTTAACATAACTCTACAAAACCAGCAAAATTTCAAAAAGATCTGATAGGGTTCTTTCAGAAATATCTCTGAAATTTGTCGATTTTCTGTGGAATGACCCAGCTGTTTTTCCTGCTCTACCTTTTTATGTAGAGCAAGTCTGGGCAGAAAAGTAAATTGTCAAATTGATGCAACTGACATTTGTAATATTTGAATTTGGATGATATTATAAAAGGGATTAAAGTTATAATTCAGTATTTTTTTAATTTTCTCGGAAATATCATATTGTAGGAATAACAATTCACTTAACATTTTGCAATCCAGAAAGTTTCAAAATGGTGCTCATTGAGTGACCTGTTCTTTTCTGCTTGGTTTTGCTCTAACTTAAAAGCTGCTCTGGGTAGGAGGGGAGGGTTATTCTCTATTACGATACTAAAATGTTTACCATTCGAAAGCGTAATTTGAAACTAAAATGGGTTCGTATTCTCTATTACATTTTTGTGAAATCTAGTTGATGTTTTCATTAGAATCCTATCCAATAAATTTCTGTATGCTAGTCTACTTAAAATGTATAGAACTACTACCCCGCGTCAAAATAATTGGCCTATGTGACTTTCTGAAGCAATTGTTGATATATTTCGATTTGTTAAATTGAAAGGCTCATTTCTAGTTTGAATGTTTCATTATATTATTAACCCTTAATGTATACACTAAATACAAAAATAATTTTCAACTTCTCTGAAAAGGATTTACATAAATATTTTTCTTTAAAAAAAAAACTGTTGCTGCATCAAAATAGTTGGCCTACCCTGAAATTGTATCATAATATTCGGCTCATCACAAATTCCGATACAGTTGTTATAAATAACATTTAATATTGGGTGACATCTCCTTTATTTTTCTTAGCAGCTGACAAAGGAAATGGTGTGGTGTCTAGGAGGTTTTCCAGTCTTCAGGGGTTATGGAATGCCATATCTCTAGGAGACGAATTTTTAAAGTTTCCAGGTTCACAGTAGGCTGATTTTTTAATGACTGTTTCCTTTTATTCCATATGTTTTCGATGGGTGATAGATCGGGGCTGTTAGCTATTCATGGTAGCACAGGAATACTGTTTCCCATTAACCACCGATTATTGGAACATAAATTCTCCTACTTTCACGCAATTGAGGAAAAAATATTGTTTTCAAGTATTTCCAGATACTTTATAGCATTTACGGTGCCATCAACGACGCATATGCTACCTACTCCTTGTGATGACATGCATCACCACACCATAACAGAACAGGGAAACTTTACTTTCATTTTTGAGCAATCACTTCGAAATGCTTCTTTTGTTGTCCTTATAACTTGGCTTCGGCTATCTTCTACACAAACTTCAAATCGTGCCTCATCACTCCACATAATGCTGTCACACTGACGAGGTACCCAATTAATTCTCTCATTTGCCCACTGTAGCCGTTTTCGTTTTTGCGTCCATATCAGCTACGGCTTTTGTTTAGCCTTAAACACATTTTTTACAATAGAAATGTACATACTTACAATAATTTTCAAAATGTTACCTTGTAAAAACGATAGCCAAGCCTTTTAATTGATCTCAAACAGGTTGACTTTGAAGGATTAATATTGCTTAAGGGGTTATATACAAAGTTGGGGCTTTTGATTGCATATTCTGAAAGTACATACTTTCGAAAATATCTGTGTGAAGTTTCATCCAGATCGGAGCACTAGATTTCAAATGACAGCCGTTCGCAGCGCGCTAGTTCCATCCATAAGCACTTGGCGAGCAGCGTCCAAAAACTTTAAACGCGATGATCTCGGAATAGAGTTTTTTGAAAAATACCGTTGCGGTGAACGTGATATCTCAAAAACTTTTCAACCGATTTTCATAATTTTTATTTTAAATTGTTCATATTTATAATCTCGTGTACTTGAACGGTTCCTTTTTCATCTAAAAATTTTCGATTGTTTGCAATGAATTTTTGTTTAGAATTTTGAACACCTCAAAAATCGATTTTTTTGTCAACATGGTTTTTTTATTGGAAAAAATTTTTTTCCCGAAACCGAACCGTTCAAGTACACCACAATACATTTTTCTTCGATAATTTTTTTACTCTTTTGATTTCAGTTAAGCGGTTCGCCTTGGAGAGTGTTCACCGCAAGCCTCTGCAAAAAAAAAACGCGCTTCGGGAGAGGGGCCATAACTCCGACAATTTTTAATATTTTTTTATAATTCAACTTGTTTTTTTTTCTTCGATAGTAATACCAACAAATCGTCTTTCGCTTTTTCTAATAAAATTTGCATAAAACCCTTAAAAAAATCACCAACTTAGGTCACTTTTTCCCCTCAACTTTGTATATAACCCCTTAACGTATTCCATTCTGTTAATTATATTTTTCAAACACCGTTCACTCGCGATGCAGCGATCACCCGTTTTTTTTCTTTAATTCCACGTTTCCCGTTTTTTTGAACACATTAATAATATTTCGGATACTGGTACGAGGAATTTTCATTTTTGCTATGGCATACGCCATTTGCCATTTTTGTAATACTGAATCACCTTATTTCTTATTTCAACTTTCTCGAGCCACAATTACGGATCTACTACGTGTTACTCATCTGCCGATAACAACTTTTTAAACATGTGCAAAGTACACCGCTAGTTAAGAGTAATTTTATTTGGGCCAACTATTATCACTCAATTTTAGGGTAGGCCAACTATTTTGATGGGTAGGCCACGGAGTAGGGTAGGAGACGGAGTTGGATCAATGCGTTGAGCGGCAAGACCACCATGCCTTGGGTCCCGGGTTCGAGCCCAGATGACCGTGAACTTTTATTAAGAAATTAAAATAATCCACTCCGTCTCTGGGCTGTTGTCTAGCTCGCAGCAATGCAAACAAGACTCAAGTTTCCTCACTTCCCTTACCCTAATTCCCTTCCGGCCAAAACCATGCTAACGCACCTAAGGGTTGTCCCCTAGGATTTGGCCATATCGTATAAAAAAAAAAAAAAAAAAAAACTATTTTAAGAGTTAATAATATAATGAAACATTCCAACTACAAATGAGCCTTTCAAGTTAAAAGATCGAAATATATCAACAACTGCTTCAGAAAGTCAAATAGGCCAATTATTTTGACGCGGGGTAGTATACTAAGTACCAAACATGAAATTTCTGCACTGTCCGATAACAAACATGCTTTCGAGTATAAATTTCACAATATTGTTGTATGTACTTTTGAAACAGTTTTGTAATAGTGAATACCATTTGACAGTTTGGTAAGGAAATTCTCAAAATATTGTAATAGATAATTAGGCCCTCGCTCTAGAGCTCGTCGAGCTCGTGCTCTACTTTAGTTTCGGGCTCATTAAACGGACCTATTATGAATGGTGAAAAATTCACTACGAATACGATAAAGAAAAAACTATATACGAATTGAGGAAAATACTTACGAACAATCGTTCTACACAAATTCAATTTGCATTTGAGCGAAAAGTAGCTCATTTTTCTAATGACGGACTACTAAGGATAACAAATTTTTTTCACATCGCCATCTAAAGGGGCCGTTCATAAACGCAGGTTTGCGCATCAGCTGAACAGAGTGTACTGCTGAATTATACAGGTGCAGTGCAAATCTGCGTGAAATTTTCTTTACGGTGGTATCCGTTACTCCACTTAATGTGAATCGTATTTCTTTCTAGGCGCCTTAACACGAACTCAATTCTTCTTGCTTTCATTAATTTCGGTTTAAGTTCGTCTACTAATAGTACCGGTTTTTCGAATTAACTCTTACCGCTCATAACTATATAAAAGCCCGTCCATCTACTCTTTATATATAAAGACATAATTCTACTTTTGATTAAAAATTAAACTATTGAACTACTTTTTGTCCTATACATGCAACTATTGCATTGCTGCAATATAGGGAAATTGTTGTTACCATATAACTGCATATTTCTATTTGTTACGCAGCCATGATCAACAAGAAGTGGCATACAGGCGAGAAACTTAGCTGGCAACGCGAAATCTTTTAAAATATTGTCAATCAATCCATCCACGTTAACATTGGCACTAATATGCCATGTTGTCAACTTAGTTGCGAACCAAGTTTGTCGTCTGTAGGCAGCTTTAGTGTATAGCACATATCGAAAATGTATTTATTTGAATTGATTTGAAAGGTATTTCAACTATGTAAGTTTGCAGATACAATAATTATAATTTGTCTTGAATTTATAAATTATATCAAATGATAAAGAAATTAAAACAGTAGAAATTAATTAAAATCTACACAATGAAAAAAAAACATTTTAAATTAATTGATTATTTGCTAATTCAAAAAAATGGTATGTATTAAATGAGATTTGGCTATATGTAATTTGAAGATAGTGGTATTCAAGGTTCTTCGACTAAATTTACATTGGATATATTTGCGAAATTTAAAATTATTTTAAACGTACTTTTACTTGAAAACTGTTGGTTACAAAATCCAATATTTAACTGTTTATAGTAAACAGTTTTTTTTAAATGCAGTAATTTCAACATATTTTTTGTTTGTTATTGAAAACGAAATGGTAATGAAGAAAGGATTTTAAAAATAAACTGCTAATCTTACGAATTGAATTTAGAACCGCCATTTTTAGTTACATATTTCCTTAAAAAAAAGCTGATATTTTATCACCTTTGAGAGATTTCCGAGTAATTTCCTATCACTATAATTTACTCTAAAGTCCAGGGTAGGAATATTGGCAAACGCAGGCTGCCGTTTCAATGAATTGATCGCATACCCAAAAATTGCTGTGGCAACAGACAAAATGTATATATCAATGAGTAAATATGTCAAGTTTGTGCGCATAATTTGATATTCTCCCATACCCTTCTCCGGAACTTGCATCTAAATCCTCAACCGCTTGGCCTTGACCTGACGTATGATTTTAACACTGATGGTGTTTGGAAAGCGGTGTTTTGTAAATCTACACCCATTAAAAATTTGTGTGTCCTTACAAAGCAACCAGTTTTCTGAAAACACCGGACGTTTGCCAGAATTCCTACCCTAAGAACTTAAATAAATTTATTTTGGAAAACCAAATTAATTTCGTTTTTATGTCGTGAATGAATTATTTTTAATGTTTACATGTTTTATGTCAATTTGTTAATTATATATGTATGTTTAAAACAATTAAGCTATTAGAAAAATTAATCAATTCTTTCTTCTTTTATAGGTCGTGAAAATGCCGGGTCGCTAATAAACACAGTTCCGAGTAAGAGTGGTTTAAATAAAGTGTTTTTGTCGAAAGGTGATCACACCAACACTTACGGAAAAATTTCCCATTGCGAAGACAAAAGTTTCTTAGAAGCCGATCATAAAACCAAAGTAAAAGAAACTAAAGGAGTCACAAATGGAAATATCCCTTTACTACAAAGGAAAAATCTTTTAAAAATTGATGTTATTCCTGTGGATCTCGATTATCCTTTGCCTAATGTAAAGAATCCTTTTGTTAGACAAGTTAACATAAGTACAAGTACTAAACCTCAAAGCGCTGTATTAAAACAAAATTCTGCAAAGCCGCCATATGATGGCATGAGTGATTTTGATAGATATTTAGCAGAGAGAAGAATAAGTTTCACAGAATCATACAGATATTTCTCCAATAATAACTCTAATTGCGCACCTGAAAATAATATGAATAAAATAAAAAATGACCCAAAAATGAATCATTCATTCGTTAAGCTATATCGAAATGACACAAATACGGATAATGGCAAAAAACCGCAGAATAGATTGTTGAGTGACCGTGATATAAACCTATTAAATTCTTTTAACGATCCTAAATTGAAAAAGAGAATTTTAATTAAATTAAATAAACATAAAAATGTTGAAACTGAAAAGCTTAACAAATCGCCACAAAAGCCACTAACACCGCAAGTAACTAATAATAGAATAGAAAAAAATCATAGAGACAGAGAATCAGATACCCCACAATTGGAATTAAACCAAATTAATACCAATGAAAACTTAGACGTAATTCGTAATGAAAGAACTTCGATAAAGCCAACAATGTTTTCACACGAAAATCTACAAAATGCTAAAACGGTTGCTAACAAAAAAAGCTTACCTGTAACATTTTGGTCTTTTACTAACAACAAAAATTCTAATAATTTCTCAAGAGCTGAAAATGGCATTGCAATGTCATCGAAATTAATTTCAAAAAATAACAACACAGACAAAACTGGTTCGAATACAATAGTTGTAAAAAATAGGAGAAGCAGTCTTAATTCATTAGTTGTAGTACGAATGTTTTTTGAGAAAAATAAGATTTTTTTACCTTCACGGATTTTACGTCCAAAACAAGGTGATACTTTTAAGCAGCCTATTGTATTGGTAAAACGCATAAGAAAAGATATATTATCTAAATATATGCCAAATAATAAATGCGAAAGTAAGAAGAGGAATAACAACCAAAAAAGAGATCAATCTAAACGTAAATCAAAATCAAGAAAAGCAAGCGAATTTGAAGAATTTCTTGAAAAGAGAAAGCGCATTAATTCCAAATCAATAAGCAGAAGATTCAGTGAAAATCAGCAAATAAAATACATTAATGATGAATCAAATACCTCGAATCGAAATCGAGGCAGGTCAAAATCCATCTCTGAAGCAAATAAAGAACTTTCAGAAGCCGACTTTTCGTATCCATCAAATAAAAGACGACCGCAATCTAGGGCAAAAACAACATCGCCGTCTCCCAAAAATATGAAGAAATCAAATGATGAGTTGCACAAAAATCCTACTTTAACTCCTTACAAAAAAAGAGCAACGTATAGACCGAAATCAAGATCAAAGTCGAAACCGGTCATTTCTGTTGATGACATTAAAGAAGAAGATGCTACATCTAAATCGCCTGAAAAGATTTATTTTGATCTGATAGAAGAAGAAAGGCATTTAGCAAATAATTCAGCTCCTGCAATTTACATACAAGATGCAAATGATGCGGGCAGTATAAATTTGTGCATAAGAGATCAGAAAAATTCATACGGAATAGATGCTACCAGATATCATACTCCAGATATTTTTAAAAATTTAGTTGATAGCAGTGAACTGTACGCAGACGAATACGAATCCTATACGCTTCCTCTTGATTTGTCAATGAAAACATATTCACCGCCAGCGGACAAAAATTCATTAAAAAATCCTTTTGAATGTAACCGATTTTATGGTAGCAGCACTTCATATTATAGGTTTGAATTAGAAATGAAATCAGAGAGTGGAGAAGATGAAACATCTGACGAATTTTCATCACAATTACATTATAATACATTATCTAGCCAATATTCTTCTCCAGAATGCCCAACTGAAAGTGAATCACCTCTTGTGCTTCTTTCCAATCCAAATGAGGGTGTTTTTATGTCTGATGTATTAGATGTTTATGAGAACAGTCAGTTTAGCAGAAATAATTCGCAATGTTGTTCATCAGATACATCCGATTTAGTAATTTTGCCAAATAGGTGTGAAATATTGGATAATATGAATTTTAATGAAAGTATTTGTGATGAAAACGGGCATACGCATGCTTATACGACTGGAAATGATAAAGGGTCGGTTATAAGAAGGCATTATACACATAAACGAGGCGAAAATATACAAAAAAATACATCTGAAAATAGACTAGTTGTAAATAGACGAAATTCCATTGATTCTAGTAATTCTGGGTCTGAATCCCCAGAATGTACATTTAATACTAACATAGTCATCAGAACCTATTCAAAAAATAACTTAGTTAAAAAGGTCTTTGTCCCACCGGAATTAGAGATGAACTTCGAAGACTCTTCAAAACTCTCTTTAATTCAGTATATACGAAAAGGTAGACAAAAAAAATTGCATCTGCTTAAATTTCCTTGACTAAGTCTATGATATTTTAGGCCTAAGTAATTCGTCTGTGGTGTAGCGTGCTGAACAACTAGTCATATCGAAAGAGTTGGTAAAACTCAACTCTCCAGATTTATATTTTAGGGCGTTAGAAAACCGGTTTTGATTATCTTCAAGATAAGTTTGTACAATTTGCGAGAGTTGAAATGTCCGAAAATTGAATGTCTAAATATCCAATCTTTTTAGATTATTAAAAATAATTATCTTTCTATTCAAATACATTTTGTAACACTTTTGTTGCATTTTGAAAATTCTAATTATAACTGAATTGATGTTGGCCAAAAATTGCGAAAAGTGAAGGGCTGTGCACGGAATTAAGGCATGTCTTCATAATTTGTAAATAATTGATTTTTTTTATTTTTATAGCTAATTTATATTTATTTTTAATTAACACTAAAATAAAATAAATAATAAGATGTACATATGCAGCTGTACATAATAATTTTTACCGCAAAAGCAACTTTAGGTATAGTATTGTTATTCATTTTAAAAGCAAGGATCACTAATTTTTTTTATAATTTTTTCTTTTACACATTGTGATTGTAAACTACTCTTCTATATTCATTTATTCACAATTTTGTTTATTTCTAATAATGCGTCACACGTTATGTAATGGAGACCTTTAACTACCTATATGATGTTATTATAAAAAGAATTTATATCCCATCCCTATTCGGTTTGATTTTACAGGCATATTTACTTTAACTTTTGAAGAATCAAGTTTAAAAAAGTGTATTTTCCCCGAGGAAAATATTAATTAATTTAGATTAAATATAAGCTAATGCAAACAAAAGTTCTTCATACTTCCCTGATAAAACTATAACGCTGGAAAATTATAATTAGATAAAACTGCTCGCATTATTACCTGTTCTTTGAGGTCTGTTATTGTTGTTTTTTTTTAATTTTCACTTTGTTTTTTAGAAGTATGGGTACACAAAGCCTAAACAACAAGCGGCTTCTAAAAAATGGGATGCAAGAGCTGTAAATGGCTTACAAGAAGTGAATCAAATCGTGAAATCAAGTGAGGTGGGGCTAAGTAAAGAGACGACATCTGAGAAAGTGGGTATGCTGGATTTTATTATGAGGTATTTTAAATTTGACTTGTTCTTTCCTACAAATTTTATTCAAAGACTTGTTAAAGATTTAAGGGGGGGGATATATTTTGAAAGTATATTTAGATTATTCATCCGAAATATTTTATCGTTCAATTCGTAGAAACAACCATTCTATTAACTGTTTAGGAATTAAGATCGGCCCGTAAATGCAGGAGAATTGCGAGTCAACCATACACTAGTAGTAGAGACATATACTATGGTTCAAGCATTGATGACGTGCCGTAAGTTTTGCAATTACCTTGTTATATAAAAAAACCCTCAAATTTAATTACGTTTTTCTCAAAACACTGCTTTTGGGTACGGTTGTGGAATTTTCTTATAAGATTTAAATCGAATAGAATTTCTTTTAAACCCAGTTCTACATAAAATCAGCTTCAGTTCATCATAGGATCATAGTAAAAAAAAAAGATTCTTAAAGACTTCAGTGAATGGTTTGTCCTTTTTTTAATAATTAAACACTAGTAATCATCATAACCAGTTAGACGCGTCTGCAGGTTGCAGAGTCCAAGGAATAAGTTTATAGCCGGCAAATTTGGAAACAGAAAATTTAACTGGAACAGAACATAGGTTTAGACATTATAATGTAATTTGTTTCACTTTGACGAGTTCCACATTTCATAACTTAGGGAAACACAAATACGGATTGGAGTCAAAATTAAGCTTGTTTTATATGTATTTTTAGAATCGTTATTTCGAGTTCTGAAATACCAGTAATTACCTGTAAGGTAAGTTTTGAACATTTTCAATTTTTACGTTTGGAAAAGATGCGCCATATATTCGAATTTTCAAATGTAGTGGTGCACTGGCATTTGGAAGATTGACTAATCTAACGGCACCTCATTTTCTAAAATTGGGTAATCCGTGTACTACAGCTTCGGAGAGATTTGATCAGAAATCACTTCAGCCCAAACCATGACATAAGCCTATTGAGCTCTAGCGTTCAAACGAAGGCTAAAATAATCTTTCAACCTTAAATAAACCCGATTATTTTATTTGATAATATACTGGTCGATTCGGTGCGAAATTGTCAGATTAGCAACCACTTTATTACAGTGTTTCTTTCAAATCTGGCCTTCACTTTTCGGACAATTCCTGATGAAGTTGCTGCTTTCCGATATATCAACTGTTGTTTACATTCTGTTTTATCTGTCTAACGATAGCTGGTTGCCAGTTTTAAGTCGTCGGTGGAGTAAGTGATAAAATGTCGGCCTACCAATCCGGTACCAGGTTCGAATCCCACCGACGACGAACCATGGTTGTTTTCTGCTGACAACAGATCACGATAAAGGGGCCTTTGGGGGTTGTAGAAAAAAAAGTTGATTTTTTGTCGTGCCAGTGGGGATGTGCAAGCATTTAGACGTTAATTGGTGTGGCACCCATCGATGCAATTTGGACACTTTCCCAATTTCCAAAAAATGTCGATAAACAGTTGAATGAGTTGATCTGAGTCTCTCAACTAATGCATCAATGAAGATACCTAGATTCTTCTCTACCAAATCTCGTAGAACGTCATTATCCAGTGGTTTAGACCTCCCACGAACTGGTGCATCCAGCATCGAAAGTTCGTCAGATCGAAATCTGGCAAACCACTTTCTGCATGTTCATTCGGCAACACAGTCATCTCCGTAGATCCCACAGGCAGATTCGCCTTTTATGAAAAACATTTGAGTAAATGCCGAATATTAGTTTTATTTGCTTCCATTTTAAATGTCAACACGTCCAAGCGCCAAGACCGGTCAGAATAAACTGAGCAATGGTCGTTTTAAAGTGTATGGCAAAAACAAATACAAAACTTGTGTCCCATATTTTTTTTTATCTTTTCAAAACTAGTGTGAAAACGACACGTATTTTTGGCACTACCGAAATTTCTGTTTGCCTTGAAGAGTAGAAACACTTGTCAATAGAGGTTTGTTTGCTTTGGTACATTGAGCGCATCTACAATGATAAAAATCAAAAACGTGAGACTGAGCCATCGCGTGCATTCACTAACGTTTTTAACTTACGTTGGCCTTCGATGTATTTTATATTTTACAGAGTAAAAACATTCGAAAAAAGTAATATTATAAGGATAGGCCAATGGCCGAAAAACATCCGATCTTCACCCATCTTTATACGTTTATATTTGTTCTTTTGTGGCTGATGCTTTGTACAAGTTTCTTACCTTTTGTAAACTTTTTAAATTGTTAATTCGTCTATAACTAACGTATCTTTAATATATAAAACATTGTTCGTCAAACAAATTAGTTTGAAATTCGGTATTGCAACATCTTGTACATTGAAAGTTAGCATACGAACATCCGTAACTTACGCAAAGAAATGTCTCAAAAATATCATAATTAGGTACAACCTTATGATGTAATAGCATGGCTTTGTTGCAGGATTTCGAATTTCATTAAGAGGAGGTTTAGGTTTTACCAATTAAATTTTTTTTGCAAGCAATTTGTATGGTCGCCTTTCTTTTATCCTCCATGGCATCGATTCTACTAAATTTAGCACTTAAATGCTGAGAAGACTGTAGTTCCAGCAATTTAATTATCTTTGAGGTCAATCGGTGGTCCTGCAAGCTTTATGTTCCGGATCATTATTTTGCTGGAAGATAACAGTTTGCTGCAGTGTGCCGAAAAGGTTGTCCTGAATGATGTCAATATAGGTGTCTCTAGCGAACGATCCTTTGGCACCTTGTAGAGGTGGGTAACTCAGATCTGAACCGGCTCAAAGATCCGGCTCTCAAAAGTGAGTCAAGTGAACCGGATCTCAGTTTTGTCCCGTGACGGATCCCGAAGAGTCATTTCTCGACATTTGCACAGTTTGATTTGATTCTTCTGGAACTGAAAATTCTGCAATCTTCGCTCTAGAGGCAAAATGTCTCAAGCTGAAAGTTTTCCGTGAATCTTTCGAACCGACTCTTATAGCCGTGCTTATAAGAAAAGAATGATATAAAGAGGAATACATGAAAAAACAGGAGAACGTGCAAGAACTACAACTGAAGCTAACGCAACACTACGGGCTTCGCTCTAAAAAGAGCCGAAATTTCTCAAGCTGGAAATTTTCAGTAATTCTTTCGAACCGACTCTTGGAGCCGGATCTTTTAAAAGAAGCAGATCCGAAGAGCCGGTTCGCTCAAAAGATCCATTTTTCCCATCTCTAGCACCTTCCAAACTTTTCGCACTTTATGGAAGTTTGGACGTGGGGATCTTGAAGATTTTCACCTTTCCTTTTCCCGGTCCATTGGCGACTGTTCGACCCGCATCGGTTAATCTTTGCTTCAGACGGAGTTGGATCAATAAGTTGAGCGGCAAGACCAACATGCCATGGGTCCCGGGTTCGAGACCAGATGACCCCGTGAGCTTTTATTAAAAAATTAAAATAATCCACTCCGTCTCTGGGCTGTTGTCTAGCTCGCAGCAATGCAAAAACAAGACTCAAGTTTCCTCACTTCCCTTACCCTAATTCCCTTAAGGCCAAAACCATGCTAACGCATCAAAGGGCTGTCCCCTAGGATTTGGCCACATCGTATATTAAAAAAAAATCTGGCCGAATCACAGAGTGCAATGCCTCTTGGTAAATGCTGGGTTTATGACTTTGGCACGGTCATGTAGTTCGTTCTGCCGAATTCTTCTTAGCTTGAATGGGAAACTCTTTCCGGATATTTGTTACGGTACCAACTTGACGAGCAACTTTACGGTGCTTACCACTTTTTTTAAATAAATATTTTCTTTCGGTCAACTTTTCTACACTAACTGGCTTCATCCTTGAAAACTAAAAACAAAATTCGAAAGTCGCCTTAATTAACGAATTTAATTTAATTTTTTATACTCACTCTTTAGTTAGAAGTTTTAATTTATGACAAATTTATCAGATTTTCACAAAACTGCTGAAAACGTAAACCACTTTTCACTTCAACTTTTCAAACTTAACTAATTGTTCAAGTGACTCGAAAACAATCAGTACAATGTTTTACTGTTATTCAATAACAGTTCTCTTTCTAATCTCATCAAGGCTTTAAAATAATGTAATTCAGTTTGCTGACAAATGTATACTCAAACATAGTTTTATGAATGTATTTTGTTTTATGTTAATAAGTGTTTTCAAGGACAATAAGAAGAGGCTGTTTTGAATGCTACTTCCTTAAGTAAGATCATAATTTTTAGTTAAGAGCACACCTTACATTCAGATAAAAACTTAGAGTCAACATTAGGGACCTTAAAAGTAATTAACAGCTTCGGAATAATAAGGATCAAGTAACGTAAATGGGTTCTTCAAAACAAACTCGAAAACAACCAATTATTTGACTGTGGATTCGGGGGTTAGCTCGGGAAGTCTCGAAGAAATAACGAGCAATTTGGGACTATTGGGGGCAAATTTTACGAACTACTTATTGCAATCCTTTATTTATTATCTATTGATCCCCTACCTTCAATATTGTGCTAATAAAATGGATAAACGGTATGTAGCAATATTATCATCATAAAAAGTACAATAAGAATTCATTTACTGCATGTCGATGTCAAAATTAAAATATATTATAAGTTCGGTATTGTTAATATGTGTGCATGTGCGTTTGTATTGATGTACCTAAATTTATATTAATAACATATATTTCTTTACTACCTTGCAAGGATTAAATTTGATTAAATGTGGAATTACCTATCTTCCTATGTAATAAATGAAAACCAAAGTAATAGATTTGTATACTTCTCCTATATTAATGTAAGAGAACATGTTTAAAAAGAAATGAGACAAGCAATTTGCTTTAAAATTACTATTTATACAATGTTTACTTGATACTGATTTGCATCTCAACTAGCATAGAAAATAGTATTATTACAAATTAAATTTTGAATCTCAAGTATTTGACTGGAAAAGGTAATGCTCAAACTTTTTAGGTATACGATATTTTGCATTGCGACAGAACGCATTCAGAACTATCATATTTTAGTCCACAATCAATGGGAACATTCGTAAAGTTTCTCAGGATAGGAGGTTTAGGAAAATTTTTCTTGGAAGTTTACAGGATCCGAATTTGAATTTTTAGCTTGTTTGGGGTTTTTGGTGCTAAAATCTACAAGAAACTTTATTGAATTTAAAATAATTTTTATTCAATCTTTTGACATTTGAAGCTTGCTGATTAATCTGTCCAATCCATTAGAACACCAAATGCTTATTTAGAAGAAATCTTTAATTTAAGCTAAAAGTGTAAACCGAATTTTCATAATTCTAACCGTGTATGTAACCGTCGACTTTTTTATATTGTAAATTGTAACGCTATAAAATTAAACTAAGTGTATCCATATACATACTGTTATGCATTAATTATTAAGAACTTAAAAAAATAATCAAAATCATCAAGTAAAAGTGTGAAAGAATGATTAAGTTATTAAAGAATACACTAGAAATTACATTTTTAAATAAAGACATTATTATAAAATAAAAGTGGCCACAATATTCATAAATGTCTACTTGGGATATTAATTTGATGTTAAAATAAAACTATGTACAATGCAACAAAAGTGGTTATTTGTCATATAAATAAATGCAGGGGCGGATTTACGTATTGGTTAAGTAGGTTGTATATATAAAGTGACAAATTTTAGTCCAGTTGTAGTGGCGGTAAATATTCGATGATATCTGATAACAATCAGGAGATTTCTTAAAAATTATAAAACAATTCAGGTATTTGACTATTTTTACTTACTTATCACGTATATAATTTCATTTGGTTACAATATTTTAAGTCACGTATTAATATCTTCTTATTTTGATTTTCAAAGCCTAGGGCACTAACAAATCGAATCCGCCCTTTAATAAATTGTCATATTAATAAAAAGAAAGTATGATGAAGATAATCAACGTTGAACTTTAAAGCGCCAGTAGATGTAAGTAATCGTTTCTGATTATGTAAATATGTGTAAATATTTCTATGAAATGTAAGCACTAAAGATAATTTTTAATACATTAAATAAAATGAATGTATAATTATGTGATGTAACTGCGTCGTTTTATTGAATAAATTATTTGTTGTATACATTTTGTAGTATTTGATTTTTGTGGTTCTTTTAAAATATTAAACATTTAACAGTTTCGTAGGTTTTTTTTTACTAAAAGCGTCTTAGAAAAATGCAGTACAGGTTTTTAACTCAACTATCATAAATGCAGCACTATCATTATACTATAGTACACACAGCAAAATAAGGAGCTTCACTAGCTCCTTGTCTAGCTTGTCTGGAACTTTATTATTATATTATTTATTTCTTGGCTTAGTAGAAAGTAAACCTAAGAATGCCGTAGAATAAATTGTAATAATCGATTATTTAAAATTATGATTTATTATTAATAGGTCTGTTGCCGTACTTCTGCAGCTGGCTTCAGTTTACTTATTTATGTGGTGGGGGTGAATTCACTTCAGTACGGGAACAACCAGCTGCAATTTTCTGAAAAATCAGAAGATTTGTTAGTTTTCCTATTTATGGAAACTAAACAATCACAATTCTTCCTTATAGGCTACTTCACTTCCTTAATCCGACGCTTAATTTTTAGGATATACTCTATAAAAGGATTCACAAATTTCAAATCCACTCAATTGACGTTTGGGCAGTTGTCACTTTGACAGAAAGAAGACTTTTCAAGCATATTGCAGCTGGTCAAAGTTGCTGCAGAATTCTTAAATTTTCTGTAGCAGGGGAAGTTGTGATGTAGGCAAAATCTTCTTGGAGAAGTGAAAGCGCTTATAATATCGGCAGATACGGGAACAGACCTATTATTGAATTGGATTATTCATATGGTGGGCACTGCGACCAAGGAGGTATTTTATGCCATAACTCCTACTGCAAAAGACGATCAGCCGCCTTCAGATATGCAATGAGGTCTGTCCTCCAGACAGAGCCGACACTCCGTTTCACTGAAAAGACCCATCCAGTGTAGATGACATCTCAGCAAACAGTGCCCAGATAGGTAGTCTAAGAGCAACCTTAGATCTGAGTCCCTGTTTGGCAACTCGATTTAGAGCTGCGACAATATTTGGAATATTTTTGTGCTTTTAATGAGATGAAAGTCTACTCTATTTGGGCTCTGCCATCTTAATATTGAATTTTAGATAGTGTTTTATAAAAAAAAAATTAAGAATAATAATAAAAATTAAGAATTCATCGGGTAAACTCTCGGTGGCAGGTGAGGGTCAAGGGGCGATTAGGAATCGATAAACCTAGAGCTCGCAGCAGTTCGGGGTAATCAACCGCGCCTCGCAAGCAATCAAAGGCAAAAACAACTCTAAGAGTGGTCCCGTCTGCTTTCAAGGGACTCCAATGAAATAAGCTTTAATCGGTTAGCGTAGGGAGGCAGCCGAAGAGGATCGGTTCAAGGAAGGCCGCGAAGGGCAAATCTAACGAATCTACGCTGCACAGCCTCAATACGATTAATATGAGCCGCATAAAAAGGAGACCACACAGGACTAACATACTCCAAAACAGGTCTCACGAACGTAAAATAAAGGAGTTTAGTTATATATGGGTCACCAAACTCCTTAGACCATCGTTTGACAAAGTCCAGAGCAGAATTAGGTTTGTTTACAATAGCGTTGATATGGTCGTCAAATGAAAAGGTCGTATTTAGCACGACCCCTAAATCTGTGGTCTTGTCAAGTCTGTTCAGAGAGCCACCGCCTAAGGTGTAGTTAAAGTGCACTGGATTCCTTGATCGAGAGAACGACATAGTAGTGTACTTGCTAATATTTAGGGGAAGGAAGTTTATAGAACACCAATTATGAAAGGCGTCTAAGTCCGAGTCTAATAGTGCACAGTCATTCGCACTTGAAATAACGCGGAAAATTTTGGCGTCATCAGCGAAACATAAAATTCTGGAATTAGGGAGAATTAAGGATACATCATTGATGTAAATGATAAAAAGCAATGGTCCTAGATGACTTCCTTGAGGAACACCGGAGGTAACATAAATATCGTTCGAAAGTGAACCTCGAAATAGCAAAAAAAAAAAATAGAAACCCTAGAAAAGACAACTTACGAACAAGAACACTATTATTAATTCTGTCAAAAGCCTTGCTAAAATCAGTAAAAATGCAGTCGACCTGCTTGCCAACTTTAGAGAATTGGATCTACCCTTCATGAATCCATGCTGAAAGGAACCTAGAAAAGGTTTGCAGTGGAAGTTAAGAGCATTGGACATCAGAGCCTCAAACATTTTACCGATACAACATAAATTGGCAATGGGGCGGTAGTTTGATATGTCATTTTTACTTCCTTTCTTATTTAGGGGAATGATGACAGATGCTTTCCAAGATTTCGGAAAAACACCACAACAAATAGACAAGTTAAATAAGTGACAAAGTATAGAAACTAGGGACAAGCGACAGTTTTTTACAAAGCAAACAGGGATACCATCAAGAGAAACGCACGAGAAACTATCAGCCAAACCAGAAATATGCTTTAGCACATCATTCTCGTCAAACACAAGGTCTTTGGTTTCAAGAGTAGTCGGAGCAAACCTCGTCATATGAGTAAAATCTAGTTTTTTTTTTTTTTTTTTTTTTTTTATATACGATGTGGCCAAATCCTAGGGGACAACCCTTTGATGCGTTAGCATGGTTTTGGCCGGAAGGGAATTAGGGTAAGGGAAGTGAGGAAACTTGAGTCTTGTTTGCATTGCTGCGAGCTAGACAACAGCCCAGAGACGGAGTGGATTATTTTTTAATTTCTTAATAAATGCTCCCGGTCATCAGGTCTCGAACCCGGGACCCATGGCATGTTGGTCTTGCCGCTCAACGCATTGATCCAACTCCGTCTCCTAGTATCACAGTCTGTAGTAAAAAATGCGGTGCTAAAAATTCGCGAAATAGGTTGGCAGTCGTCAGGTGGTCGTCGCTCTCGACATCACCAAAACTTAACACGGATGGCTACCCAGCCATCACAATTGCGCTTAGAATTTACGAACATCCAGAACTGTTTACTCTCAACACGCAAAGTCGATTTAATTCTCTCTAAATAGTCAAAATAAGAAATATCAAGTGCAGAGCAAAATTGGTTGCGTAACATGGAGTAAGTGAATTAGTCAGCATCACTCCTTGAGGAACAAAACCGCTTCCAAACTTTATTCTTCAGATTCTTTACGTTCTTTACGGAACTATTGAGCCAAGGTTGTTATGAACGCTAACTACGAGACCTTGAAACAGGAAGACAAGTAGCAAGTAGCAATTGAGTGAATGTTTTGTGTGAAATCCCAGTAAAGCGACTCCCTTAAGGGCAAATGGACGCTATGTATTCTATGTGATGTAATCTGGGCTTATCAAGCTTGCATCCCAAACAAGGAAGCAGTTTTTCTTTGCAAAGGATTTTTCTAATATTTTTTTCATATAATGTTTAATATGAACTGTTATTTTGTCTGTAATTTGCTTTATGTTTTCTTTTATATGTTTTGGTTTGGTTTGATCTATCCAAAACGAATATTCGAGTAAAGTGGAATAGTGCCCCACATTACACTCCTACTACAGCCCACATTACCCGACATCTTTCAAAGGTTTTTGATAGAGTCTGGCATGCTGCCCTTTTAGCCAAACTTCAAACATGGATAGAGAGTTTCTTGTCAGACCGTTCCATTCGTGTAGTAATTGACGTAGTTACATCTGATTCCTACAAAATAAATGCCGGTGTATGTCAGGGCTGTTCTTTCACCAACTTTATTTCTTCTTTTTATTAATGATCTTTTATCCCTTATTCTCAATCCTATCCAATTTGGCCGACGATAGCACCCTTGATTTCGCGTACTCATTTGATTCTGTAATGAATTCACGTGGAAATTCTACAGGAGTCAATCGAGAACGCATGTTTAGATCATTAAACAACAACAGCGAGTACCATCGCTTGGGGCAGAGCAAATCGTGTTTCGTTTAATGCATCAAAAACTCAATGCTGTTTAATGTTCCTAAAAAAACGCCCAGTTCACCCCCAACCCATTTCAGTCGATGGAGTGGGTATTCAGATATCCAGCAATCTTAGCTGGACTGATCATATATTTGCAATCGCTAAAAGTGCGATGAAATGTTTATTTCATAAAAGCGCATACTTAATAGTAGACTAATTAACGATGAAGTCTTACACGAGACCAAAAGAAGCTACTACTAGCATCGGCATACCTTCCATTTGAAGAGAATCCACCTCCCACGGAAACTGAAGAATATGGTAAGGTATGCAAAGGAAATAAACTTAAGGTTAGTCGTAGGCTGTGACGCAAACGCACACCATACACAGAAGGCAGCACGGACAACAATGACAGAGGTAAGTCCTTAATTGAATACCTAGTAAAATCAGAACTTTTTATTATAAATAGGGGCAATAAGCCAACTTTTATTAACAAAAACAGAAAACAAGTTATAGACATTACACTTGCGAACGGGAGGACTGTTGATAAGATTGAGAATTTGTATGTATCAGACGAGGTATCATTCTCGGACCATCGATGGATACTCTTTGAGCTAAGTGTCAATGTCAGAAATAATCCTCTGACTTTTAGAAACCCCAGAATAACAAACTGGGATAAATAAAGGGAGGTTTTAAACACAAATTCGTGTACAAGAAATGTTCCTTTGGAATCAACACAGGGAATCGATGATGAGACTGCTAACATTGAAGGTGTTATCAGACTCGCATTCGAGGAAGCGGGTCCAAAGAAACGACTGAAAATAGAATGGAATCAGAGATGGATGAATTCTTCTCTCATGGAATTGAGAAAAAGGACCAGAAAGCTATTCAATAAAGCTAATAAACACCAAAGAGAGGAACTCTGGGAAGAATATAAAACGGCACTTAATTGAAGTCCGACTGCCGAAAAGCCCAGCGGGATTCATGGAAAGTTTTTACTAGCCAAATTGAAAGCACTGGTGCGGCAGCTAGACTGAAGAAAGTATTATCTAAATCGTAAAGCCAATTAGAACTCGTCGAAAACTCACCCAATATGAGGGAATCTCTTGAAAGGTTGATTACAAATAGCTTCTCGGGGAGTACCCTGGTGGAGGGAGAATCGATGAGGGAAGACGCTACTCCTTGGAGATCCCTAGTTGGAATGGAAGAGGAGCAAGCGAAGAGGCAGGAGGAGCGAAGAGATGAGCAATAAAATCCCTCAGCCCATATAAATCACCGGGAAGAGATGGGATATATCCCATCATGCTACAGAAGGGAGATAACAAACTCGTCCTACTTTTTAGAGCATGTCTTAAGTTCATTTACACTCCTAAAAACTGGAAAGTGTCAAAGGTAGTGTTACTACCCAAACCAAACAAGACGGACTATAGCACACCTAATGCTTATACACCAATCAGCCTTACCTCATTCCTACTGAAAAGTCTAGAAAGACTCATAGAGTGTGAAGTAAGGAACCAGATAGGCATAAACAAACTACCAAGTTGTCAACATGCATGTATGAAAGGTAGATGGGTCGATTCCGCTCTACACAGCCTAGTACATCAAGTGGAAAAAGCATTGATGTACAAGGAAGTAGCGTTAGGCTGTTTCATTGACATAGAAGGCGCCTTCAACAATGTCGGAATCGATAAGATTCTCTATAGGTTAAAGGGGAAGGGGACAGATTACAGTACAATCAAATGGATCATAATTAGTTAAGTTTCGTTAATCAACAACTGACGGCGAGGGTAAATAGATGAACTCCACAAGGAGGGATTCTTTCACCTGTCTTATGGCTGATAGTGATTGATGAATTACTTGAAGCCCTGTCAGATAAAGGTCTCTTCGTAACTTGTTATGCGGACTACCTAGCGATAGTAGTCAGAGGTAAGTTTGAAGAAAACTTGGGATACCTACTTAAAGAAGCAATAGACACTGCAACCCCTTGGGCGCAGGATTGCGGACTGAAGATAAACCCAAGTAAAACGGAACTCTGCTGCTTCACTAAAAGACATAAATTAAGAAAGATAGTTCCCCCGTGCATCGGAAATTCTAGATTAACCTTAAAGAATGAGGCCAAATTTCTGGATTTGCTGATGGACGGGAAACTAAATTGGGCTAGGCACCTACACGAGAAGAAAAACAAAGCGGTAAGAACTTTCTGGACGTGTAGAAATGCTATAGGTAAGGTATGAGGATTCGGACTATCACCCTATATTATAACATGGATGTACACATGTGTACTCAGACCCATGATAACACATGGAGCGATAGTCTGGTAGAAAGCGATGGAGGTGGGCAGAAACCAGAAGATTTTGGACCAGGCCCAACGTATGTGCTGCTTAGGCATAACAGGGGCTACTAGGTCAACACCGACAAGGGCCTTGGAGGTCATTCTAAATATAACTCCATTGGAATTCTACATTAAACAAGTAAAACTAAACTCGGCTATACGTTTGCGAATGAATAAACTGTGGAAGGTAAGGGGAATGCAAACCCAACACCTAATTGAAAGTCATCATCTTCTTTCACTATCGCCCCTTCTCAAACTTCTTCTACCTCCGCTATTCCGCCCCTTCCGCAAACCAAACCTTCATCCGAACATAACTCATTTATCGATCCCCTAATCCCACCTACAGTTAAATTGACTTTGCGCTCTGCGGATTCCAACGATGGACGATACCTCTTGTCCCGTTTACGGGTCAGCCGCATTTATGAAAACGTACGTCTATTTCTAGCCTATCTGCACGACAAACTGAATTCCGTCTGTATTGATGGTAAAACCAGCAACAATGTCATGTTAAGTATACATCAAGAAGGCCTGCCCACAGACCCAACAGTCTTACATCAACTTTTCACTAAGCACCAGGAGTCATTCAATATCCCTTCCCATAAGGTTTCAGAAGATCTATCCACCTATGCTGCGTACGTCAGTTCTCGCCGCATTTCCCATCTCCAAAAAAGTCACAACGACTCCTTAAACTAATTTCGCTCCTAACCCTCCCGCTTTCTCTATTTCTGACCTCCCCCCTAATGCAACTGTGGTCTTCGATCAAGTACCTCTCCCCAACAGCTTGTCAGTCTATTACCAGAACGTAAGATTTAGCAGAAGTTAAGAAATCAGGGTATAATCGAATTATCCAATTCGTTACGGGGATAAGTTGGCTCGACAGTGGATTTTAAGGTACGGTGACAAGCAGGGGGCGTAAAACGGGCCACTAAAGGCCTCAGTGCAAGGAACACATGCATCTTTCCCCCCTCGAAAACCAACCAATTAACGACGAACTCTTACACGCACATATCTTGAACTTAGAGCTTACCGTTTGCTCGGTTTCCTGCAACCGATTGAATTCTCGAACACGCTGATAGACGGCTTCCAAAAATACATCGCATACATCTCTAAAGGATATTTTTATACGATGAGAAACATTTTAAGTCTAGCAGATGGAAAGTTAAAAAGAACCTAGTGAGTAAACCTCCGAAGTATACATACCAAAAATATAAGGTCATGCAACAAATTACGAGTCGTACATTATCAAATATATTTAAGATACATTAAAACCCATTTAAGATTCACTTAATGTTAATGTTGTGTAGACGCCGGTTTAGATCTTCAAATTTTAAGATCTTTCTGATAAAGAAATCGCCATAACGGTGAGATACTTTTGTGTCAGCAATATGAATCATATCATTGTCGATGTAAAAGTCCAACTAAAATACGCGATGATTAGTACAATACCTAAATAAATCCATTTCAACTTACTTCCGATCCAGACTGGAATTTTCCTTCAAGTCCACTAGATCCCTTGGTCCAAACAACATTTTTCATTTTATGCTTAAAGCAAAGAAGATGAATTAATAATTTTGCAATTTGACGATCATCAGCATCACAAGTCTGATCCATAAACGAAGCAAGTTTTTCCATTGGAAGAGTGGTGTATAATTTTAAATAAGAGCGAATAGTGGGCAACTCCTTTTGCTGACGAACCTCATCCATGAAAACTTGTAACTGATGGTCCATTGGATCCTTAACGTAGTCTTCTAAAGGAGCATCGCCAGATGGAGGGCATGGACTTACAAATTTTGGACACGCAAAGATGAAGAAATTTTTGAAAGAATCTAATTCTCCGCCCTGCATTTTGCACATATTATCGTTGTAATTTTTCTCCCTTAAGACTTGTTGAATTGATTCATCAATGCATTGGGGATGGAGAACTAAGCAGATCGCTAAAAGATGATACATTTGATCAGTTTGTTTATTAATTTGATCATTCTGGTATGATCTGGTGCTATACAGTTGTTTAGTACGTTGAATATAAAGTAAAATTGAAGAGAAAGTACGGATAGCATCAGCATATCGTCGCATCATCATGTAAGCAAAACCAACATAGTAAGATGTAGATATCTGACAAGCAGGTATATGTGAATACTGGGATTTTTTGTGTATTTCAATAGGTTCCAAAACCTTAATTGCCTGATAGTAATCGCCAAGCAAAGAATGCACTCGAAGGAGTCCTACCAAAGAAAAGTATCCTAGCATTTTATAAAATGAGTGACTCCCATACTCTCCAGCTACAGTTTGTGGATCAATTCCTTGAGATGCAGCCTCCAATTGCTTTTTGATATTAGATATATCCACTAAGGAATGTAAAACATTTAATATACATAAAATGCTCCAGACGTTACTGCTGTTGTTAAGCAGCTGATCCATTTCCTCTTCAGTTTTGTCAGTTAAACGGGCTCTGTACTGTGCAAAATTTTGAAATTGGTAGACAAATTCATCTACCAGCTCCCACAACCAGATATCAGGTAGTTCAAGAAGAACTGGTTCTTGAGATGATAATATAAGATTGAAGAAATCGCAATAGTTAAAAAATGAGTTGATACGCTGCTCCAGTTTAGGTCCACCTGGAATCCTCGCATGAATATGACGATAATATAGTTCTTTGTATAATATCATAAACACTTTATCGTTATCAACAAGTTGAGCAACTTCTTGTTCATCCGGCCAGGCAGATTTATCAAAATGATGGTCGCTTAGTTGAGGAAACGTATTTTCATACATATTCTGAATATCGAATATGACTCCATCCTTTATAGCTTGGCAAAAGTTCAATAAGAAATGCTTCACATTTTCAGGCATTTTGTTGGAGTAGTAACCCCTTTCAAACTCCAAATCCAAATGGGGATCTCCGGTATGGCCGTAGTCGTCGTAGTATTCCTAGAAATAACATTTTAAGGTTAACTTACTGCAATTCAAAAAGAGAACACATTTCTTCTACATAATTAACACAATTTTACCTGGCTAACGTAGTCCTCGCTCCCGTACATTTTGCACTATTAATTAGTTACAGAAATTTACCTTAACTATTGAGAGCACAAAAACACGCCAGCAAAATGAAAATTATTTGACAAAGGAAGTATTGCCATATAAATTTACTTTCTTCTATAGATGTTGAATACCCAATTCTATATTTAATAAATAAGCTGATTTAAAACATTAAGATTTTGAGCAGTTGATTATGTTGTAACATTATTAAATTAAATTACATAAAAAAAACTATCCCAGCTTAAATTAAAAATTTTAACAATTCTGTCTTTTAGGCCGAATACTGCCTAATGACGATGAAGCTGTCAACAAGTTTGCTTTGGAATCGGAATGCATGAAGGTGGAACACAGAAGTGTCAAATTATTGGAAAAAATTATATATTATAATAAGAATAACATTTATATAATGCGTATTGTATAATGTACAAATAAAGAAGCTATAAGGAGAATATTTTATATCTTTATATTTTACGTATAATTTAATCTTTGCGATCTCAAAAACTGTAAATGGAATAGTCCCAAGTTTATATAGGGTATAGTGTACAAAAATTCAAGATATATAACCTATGTATTAAGTTATCAAAGTAGCTCTAGAGAATTATAAACTCGAAGCGCTATTGTGGTGGTTATCCCTCTAAATTAGCAACGGCACTCAGTACTCGAGGGTCTATAACCTTTGAATTTAGAATTATCTGAGACTGTCTGAAGTGGCGAATCGCCAAAGAAGGCACAAATTCTCAGTTCATCGGACCTAAGTCGTTTTGTGGCTACACGAAAAGCCAGTTGGCAATGCGTATCAGATCATAAAAGGACACACATGTAAGGATTCTCTGGACAAAGGGGGTTAAGCAAAGCAAAGAGATTTATAATCTACTCAAAACACTAAACGGAATCACTGATATCACTCAGCAGACCAGATTTAAGGCTTATAACTGGACTTTTAACTGATCATTGTCCCCTAGGCAACCACCTAAAAAAAATGAGAAAGATACCTGCCGCTTCTGTTTGGAAGAGGAGGAGACAGCGAAACACATCCTCTGTAACTATGAGGACCTCGGTCGGATCAGGCTCAGACATCTCGGTTAGCACTTCAAATTTTAGTGTTTCCAGTTGTGCTCATAAATGCATTCCTAACTGTTTGTTCTTAGATGATAAATTATTACGTGCTAAACTTGAATTTTTTAGACTATTTCTTCGGAAGTTGAAACATTTTTGTCGAAGTTTTAGTCAAATGTTCCCCCTTCTCCTTTATTTTATGAAGCTTTTGTTAGTACACTAGAAGAATCATGACACGTTTCATCAAAGAGAAAAAATTTTAAATGCGTCTTCCAACATTGTGATTGTTGATTTAACAAAAGAGGACCATCTTATAGCTCCAAAAAATAATGATCTAGAATTTTCGGTAAAAAAAGAATGTTCTTGGCTTTTCGAAAATTATACTCCGCTAGGTCCTTCACTCCACAATGGCTAAGGGCCTTGTTGGTCATGTTGCTACTCATGCAGATCATTTGTAATTGATGCGAAGACTTTTGGATGTGCAATGTATGTCAGCTGAATAGACTCAACTGCAACTCAAGTGTCAGATACATCTCGCTGGACAGGAGCGCTAAAAAATACGTGTTTTGGTCCAAATGCTAGGCCCAGTAGAAGGCAGAGTTCAGAGACCAAAAATTCGATATTTTCTGATAGCGCCAATAGATTCAGAATGGTCGATTCATACCCCTTAGAAACCCCGAAGGGGCAAATAAGGCCCGGGAACGCGTAGTTTGCGAGAAAACCGCGATTAAAGTTTCAGCCTATTTTAAGTAGTACCTAAACTGCAATTTTGCACTATACCAGCATCATTTATTTTTTCCTACTTAGTTGAATACCTGAGCTACAAAGCACGTGTTTTGGTGCTAATTTTGGGCCCAGTAGCAGTCAGAGTTCAGAGACCAAAAATTCGATATTTTCTGATAGCGCCAATCGATTCAGAATGGTCGATTCATACCCCTTAGAAACCCCGAAGGGGCAAATAAGGCCCGGGATCGCGTAGTTTGCGAGAAAAACGCGATTAAAGTTTCAGCCTATTTTAAGTAGTACCTAAACTGCAATTTTGCACTATACCAGCATCATTTATTTTTTGCTACTTAGTTGAATCCCTGAGCTACAAAGCACGTGTTTTGGTGCTAATTTTGGGCCCAGTAGCAGTCAGAGTTCAGAGACCAAAAATTCGATATTTTCTGATTCGTAGTTTGCGAGAAAAACGCGATTAAAGTTTCAGCCTATTTAAGTAGTACCTAAACTGTAATTTTGCACTATACCAGCATCATTTATTTTTTCCTACTTAGTTGAATCCCTGAGCTACAAAGCACGTGTTTTGGTGCTAATTTTGGGCCCAGTAGCAGTCAGAGTTCAGAGACCAAAAATTCGATATTTTCTGATAGCGCCGATCGATTCAGAATGGTCGATTCATACCCCTTAGAAACCCCGAAGGGGCAAATAAGGCCCGGGAGCACGTAGTTTGCGAGAAAAACGCGAATAAAGTTTCAGCCTATTTTAAGTAGTACCTAAACTGCAATTTTGCACTATACCAGCATCATTTCTTTTTCCTACTTAGTTGAATCCCTTAGCTACAAAGCACGTGTTTTGGTGCTAATTTTGGGCCCAGTAGCAGTCAGAGTTCAGAGACCAAAAATTCGATATTTTCTGATAGCGCCAATCGATTCAGAATGGTCGATTCATACCCCTTAGAAACCCCGAAGGGGCAAATAAGGCCCGGGAACGCGTAGTTGGCGGGAAAAACGCGATTAAAGTTTCAGCCTATTTTAAGTAGTAGCTAAACTGCAATTTTGCACTATACCAGCATCATTTATTTTTTCCTACTTAGTTGAATCCCTGAGCTACAAAGCACGTGTTTTGGTGCTAATTTTGGGCCCAGTAGCAGTCAGAGTTCAGAGACCAAAAATTCGATATTTTCTGATAGCGCCAATCGATTCAGAATGGTCGATTCATACCCCTTAGAAACCCCGAAGGGGCAAATGAGGCCCGGGAACGCGTAGTTTGCGAGAAAAACGCGATTAAAGTTTCAGCCTATTTTAAGTAGTACCTAAACTGCAATTTTGCGCTATACCAGCATCATTTATTTTTTCCTACTTAGTTGAATCCCTGAGCTACAAAGCACGTGTTTTGGTGCTAATTTTGGGCCCAGTAGCAGTCAGAGTTCAGAGACCAAAAATTCGATATTTTCTGATAGCGCCAATCGATTCAGAATGGTCGATTCATACCCCTTAGAAACCCCGAAGGGGCAAATAAGGCCCGGGAACGCGTAGTTTGCGAGAAAAACGCGATTAAAGTTTCAGCCAATTTTAAGTAGTACCTAAACTGTAATTTTGCACTATACCAGCATCATTTATTTTTTCCTACTTAGTTGAATCCCTGAGCTACAAAGCACGTGTTTTGGTGCTAATTTTGGGCCCAGTAGCAGTCAGAGTTCAGAGACCAAAAATTCGATATTTTCTGATAGCGCCAATCGATTCAGAATGGTCGATTCATACCCCTTAGAAACCCCGAAGGGGCAAATAAGGCCCGGGAATACGTGGTTTGCGAGAAAAACGCGATTAAAGTTTCAGCCTATTTTAAGTAGTACCTAAACTGCAATTTTGCACTATACCAGCATCATTTCTTTTTCCTACTTAGTTGAATCCCTGAGCTACAAAGCACGTGTTTTGGTGCTAATTTTGGGCCCAGTAGCAGTCAGAGTTCAGAGACCAAAAATTCGATATTTTCTGATAGCGCCAATCGATTCAGAATGGTCGATTCATACCCCTTAGAAACCCCGAAGGGGCAAATAAGGCCCGGGAACACGTAGTTTGCGAGAAAAACGCGATTAAAGTTTCAGCCTATTTTAAGTAGTACCTAAACTGCAATTTTGCACTATACCAGCATCATTTCTTTTTCCTACTTAGTTGAATCCCTGAGCTACAAAGCACGTGTTTAGGTGCTAATTTTGGGCCCAGTAGCAGTCAGAGTTCAGAGACCAAAAATTCGATATTTTCTGATAGCGCCAATCGATTCAGAATGGCCGATTCATACCCCTTAGAAACCCCGAAGGGGCAAATAAGGCCCGGGAACGCGTAGTTTGCGAGAAAAACGCGATTAAAGTTTCAGCCTATTTTAAGTAGTACCTAAACTGCAATTTTGCACTATACCAGCATCATTTATTTTTTCCTACTTAGTTGAATCCCTGAGCTACAAAGCACGTGTTTTGGTGCTAATTTTGGGCCCAGTAGCAGTCAGAGTTCAGAGACCAAAAATTCGATATTTTCTGATAGCGCCAATCGATTCAGAATGGTCGATTCATACCCCTTAGAAACCCCGAAGGGGCAAATAAGGCCCGGGAACACGTAGTTTGCGAGAAAAACGCGATTAAAGTTTCAGCCTATTGTAAGTAGTACCTAAACTGCAATTTTGCACTATACCAGCATCATTTCTTTTTCCTACTTAGTTGAATCCCTGAGCTACAAAGCACGTGTTTTGGTGCTAATTTTGGGCCCAGTAGCAGTCAGAGTTCAGAGACCAAAAATTCGATATTTTCTGATAGCGCCAATCGATTCAGAATGGTCGATTCATACCCCTTAGAAACCCCGAAGGGGCAAATAAGGCCCGGGAACGCGTAGTTTGCGAGAAAAACGCGATTAAAGTTTCAGCCTATTTTAAGTAGTACCTAAACTGTAATTTTGCACTATACCAGCATCATTTATTTTTCCCTACTTAGTTGAATCCCTGAGCTACAAAGCACGTGTTTTGGTGCTAATTTTGGGCCCAGTAGCAGTCAGAGTTCAGAGACCAAAAATTCGATATTTTCTGATAGCGCCAATCGATTCAGAATGGTCGATTCATACCCCTCAGAAACCCCGAAGGGGCAAATAAGGCCCGGGAACGCGTAGTTTGCGAGAAAAACGCGATTAAAGTTTCAGCCTATTTTAAGTAGTACCTAAACTGCAATTTTGCACTATACCAGCATCATTTATTTTTTCCTACTTAGTTGAATCCCTGAGCTACAAAGCACGTGTTTTGGTGCTAATTTTGGGCCCAGTAGCAGTCAGAGTTCAGAGACCAAAAATTCGATATTTTCTGATAGCGCCAATCGATTCAGAATGGTCGATTCATACCCCTTAGAAACCCCGAAGGGGCAAATAAGGCCCGGGAACACGTAGTTTGCGAGAAAAACGCGATTAAAGTTTCAGCCTATTTTAAGTAGTACCTAAACTGCAATTTTGCACTATACCAGCATCATTTCTTTTTCCTACTTAGTTGAATCCCTGAGCTACAAAGCACGTGTTTTGGTGCTAATTTTGGGCCCAGTAGCAGTCAGAGTTCAGAGACCAAAAATTCGATATTTTCTGATAGCGCCAATCGATTCAGAATGGTCGATTCATACCCCTTAGAAACCCCGAAGGGGGCAAATAAGGCCCGGGAACACGTAGTTTGCGAGAAAAACGCGATTAAAGTTTCAGCCTATTTTAAGTAGTACCTAAACTGCAATTTTGCACTATACCAGCATCATTTATTTTTTCCTACTTAGTTGAATCCCTGAGCTACAAAGCACGTGTTTTGGTGCTAATTTTGGGCCCAGTAGCAGTCAGAGTCCAGAGACCAAAAATTCGATATTTTCTGATAGCGCCAATCGATTCAGAATGGTCGATTCATACCCCTTAGAAACCCCGAAGGGGCAAATAAGGCCCGGGAACGCGTAGTTTGTGAGAAAAACGCGATTAAAGTTTCAGCCTATTTTAAGTAGTACCTAAACTGCAATTTTGCACTATACCAGCATCATTTCTTTTTCCTACTTAGTTGAATCCCTGAGCTACAAAGCACGTGTTTTGGTGCTAATTTTGGGCCCAGTAGCAGTCAGAGTTCAGAGACCAAAAATTCGATATTTTCTGATAGCGCCAATCGATTCAGAATGGTCGATTCATACCCCTTAGAAACCCCGAAGAGGCAAATAAGGCCCGGGAACGTGTAGTTTGCGAGAAAAACGCGATTAAAGTTTCAGCCTATTTTAAGTAGTACCTAAACTGCAATTTTGCACTATACCAGCATCATTTATTTTTTCCTACTTAGTTGAATCCCTGAGCTACAAAGCACGTGTTTTGGTGCTAATTTTGGGCCCAGTAGCAGTCAGAGTCCAGAGACCAAAAATTCGATATTTTCTGATAGCGCCAATCGATTCAGAATGGTCGATTCATACCCCTTAGAAACCCCGAAGGGGCAAATAAGACCCGGGAACGCGTAGTTTGCGAGAAAAACGCGATTAAAGTTTCAGCCTATTTTAAGTAGTACCTAAACTGCAATTTTGCACTATACCAGCATCATTTATTTTTTCCTACTTAGTTGAATCCCTGAGCTACAAAGCACGTGTTTTGGTGCTAATTTTGGGCCCAGTAGCAGTCAGAGTTCAGAGACCAAAAATTCGATATTTTCTGATAGCGCCAATCGATTCAGAATGGTCGATTCATACCCCTTAGAAACCCCGAAGGGGCAAATAAGGCCCGGGAACACGTAGTTTGCGAGAAAAACGCGATTAAAGTTTCAGCCTATTTTAAGTAGTACCTAAACTGCAATTTTGCACTATACCAGCATCATTTCTTTTTCCTACTTAGTTGAATCCCTGAGCTACAAAGCACGTGTTTTGGTGCTAATTTTGGGCCCAGTAGCAGTCAGAGTTCAGAGACCAAAAATTCGATATTTTCTGATAGCGCCAATCGATTCAGAATGGTCGATTCATACCCCTTAGAAACCCCGAAGGGGGCAAATAAGGCCCGGGAACACGTAGTTTGCGAGAAAAACGCGATTAAAGTTTCAGCCTATTTTAAGTAGTACCTAAACTGCAATTTTGCACTATACCAGCATCATTTATTTTTTCCTACTTAGTTGAATCCCTGAGCTACAAAGCACGTGTTTTGGTGCTAATTTTGGGCCCAGTAGCAGTCAGAGTCCAGAGACCAAAAATTCGATATTTTCTGATAGCGCCAATCGATTCAGAATGGTCGATTCATACCCCTTAGAAACCCCGAAGGGGCAAATAAGGCCCGGGAACGCGTAGTTTGTGAGAAAAACGCGATTAAAGTTTCAGCCTATTTTAAGTAGTACCTAAACTGCAATTTTGCACTATACCAGCATCATTTCTTTTTCCTACTTAGTTGAATCCCTGAGCTACAAAGCACGTGTTTTGGTGCTAATTTTGGGCCCAGTAGCAGTCAGAGTTCAGAGACCAAAAATTCGATATTTTCTGATAGCGCCAATCGATTCAGAATGGTCGATTCATACCCCTTAGAAACCCCGAAGAGGCAAATAAGGCCCGGGAACGTGTAGTTTGCGAGAAAAACGCGATTAAAGTTTCAGCCTATTTTAAGTAGTACCTAAACTGCAATTTTGCACTATACCAGCATCATTTATTTTTTCCTACTTAGTTGAATCCCTGAGCTACAAAGCACGTGTTTTGGTGCTAATTTTGGGCCCAGTAGCAGTCAGAGTCCAGAGACCAAAAATTCGATATTTTCTGATAGCGCCAATCGATTCAGAATGGTCGATTCATACCCCTTAGAAACCCCGAAGGGGCAAATAAGACCCGGGAACGCGTAGTTTGCGAGAAAAACGCGATTAAAGTTTCAGCCTATTTTAAGTAGTACCTAAACTGCAATTTTGCACTATACCAGCATCATTTATTTTTTCCTACTTAGTTGAATCCCTGAGCTACAAAGCACGTGCTTTGGTGCTAATTTTGGGCCCAGTAGCAGTCAGAGTTCAGAGACCAAAAATTCGATATTTTCTGATAGCGCCAATCGATTCAGAATGGTCGATTCATACCCCTTAGAAACCCCGAAGGGGCAAATAAGACCCGGGAACGCGTAGTTTGCGAGAAAAACGCGATTAAAGTTTCAGCCTATTTTAAGTAGTACCTAAACTGCAATTTTGCACTATACCAGCATCATTTATTTTTTGCTACTTAGTTGAATCCCTGAGCTACAAAGCACGTGTTTTGGTGCTAATTTTGGGCCCAGTAGCAGTCAGAGTTCAGAGACCAAAAATTCGATATTTTCTGATAGCGCCAATCGATTCAGAATGGTCGATTCATACCCCTTAGAAACCCCAAAGGGGCAAATAAGGCCCGGGAACGCGTAGTTTGCGAGAAAAACGCGATTAAAGTTTCAGCCTATTTTAAGTAGTACCTAAACTGCAATTTTGCACTATACCAGCATCATTTATTTTTTCCTACTTAGTTGAATCCCTGAGCTACAAAGCACGTGTTTTGGTGCTAATTTTGGGCCCAGTAGCAGTCAGAGTCCAGAGACCAAAAATTCGATATTTTCTGATAGCGCCAATCGATTCAGAATGGTCGATTCATACCCCTTAGAAACCCCGAAGGGGCAAATAAGACCCGGGAACGCGTAGTTTGCGAGAAAAACGCGATTAAAGTTTCAGCCTATTTTAAGTAGTACCTAAACTGCAATTTTGCACTATACCAGCATCATTTATTTTTTCCTACTTAGTTGAATCCCTGAGCTACAAAGCACGTGTTTTGGTGCTAATTTTGGGCCCAGTAGCAGTCAGAGTTCAGAGACCAAAAATTCGATATTTTCTGATAGCGCCAATCGATTCAGAATGGTCGATTCATACCCCTTAGAAACCCCGAAGGGGCAAATAAGGCCCGGGAACACGTAGTTTGCGAGAAAAACGCGATTAAAGTTTCAGCCTATTTTAAGTAGTACCTAAACTGCAATTTTGCACTATACCAGCATCATTTATTTTTTCCTACTTAGTTGAATCCCTGAGCTACAAAGCACGTGTTTTGGTGCTAATTTTGGGCCCAGTAGCAGTCAGAGTTCAGAGACCAAAAATTCAATATTTTCTGATAGCGCCAATCGATTCAGAATGGTCGATTCATACCCCTTAGAAACTCCGAAGGGGCAAATAAGGCCCGGGAACGCGTAGTTTGCGAGAAAAACGCGATTAAAGTTTCAGCCTATTTTAAGTAGTACCTAAACTGCAATTTTGCACTATACCAGCATCATTTATTTTTTCCTACTTAGTTGAATCCCTGAGCTACAAAGCACGTGTTTTGGTGCTAATTTTGGGCCCAGTAGCAGTCAGAGTCCAGAGACCAAAAATTCGATATTTTCTGATAGCGCCAATCGATTCAGAATGGTCGATTCATACCCCTTAGAAACCCCGAAGGGGCAAATAAGACCCGGGAACGCGTAGTTTGCGAGAAAAACGCGATTAAAGTTTCAGCCTATTTTAAGTAGTACCTAAACTGCAATTTTGCACTATACCAGCATCATTTATTTTTTCCTACTTAGTAGAATCCCTGAGCTACAAAGCACGTGGTTTGGTGCTAATTTTGGGCCCAGTAGCAGTCAGAGTTCAGAGACCAAAAATTCGATATTTTCTGATAGCGCCAATCGATTCAGAATGGTCGATTCATACCCCTTAGAAACCCGAAGGGGCAAATAGGGCCCGGGAACGCGTAGTTTGCGAGCAAAACGCGATTAAAGTTTCAGCCTATTTTAAGTAGTACCTAAACTGTAATTTTGCACTATACCAGCATCATTTATTTTTTCCTACTTAGTTGAATCCCTGAGCTACAAAGCACGTGTTTTGGTGCTAATTTTGGGCCCAGTAGCAGTCAGAGTTCAGAGACCAAAAATTCGATATTTTCTGATAGCGCCAATCGATTCAGAATGGTCGATTCATACCCCTTAGAAACCCCGAAGGGGCAAATAGGGCCCGGGAACGCGTAGTTTGCGAGCAAAACGCGATTAAAGTTTCAGCCTATTTTAAGTAGTACCTAAACTGCAATTTTGCACTATACCAGGATCATTTATTTTTTCCTACTTAGTAGAATCCCTGAGCTACAAAGCACGTGGTTTGGTGCTAATTTTGGGCCCAGTAGCAGTCAGAGTTCAGAGACCAAAAATTCGATATTTTCTGATAGCGGCAATCGATTCAGAATGGTCGATTCATACCCCTTAGAAACCCCGAAGGGGCAAATAGGGCCCGGGAACGCGTAGTTTGCGAGAAAAACGCGATTAAAGTTTCAGCCTATTTTAAGTAGTACCTAAACTGCAATTTTGCACTATACCAGCATCATTTATTTTTTCCTACTTAGTTGAATCCCTGAGCTACACAGCACGTGTTTTGGTGCTAATTTTGGGCCCAGTAGCAGTCAGAGGTCAGAGACCAAAAATTCGATATTTTCTGATAGCGCCAATCGATTCAGAATGGTCGATTCATACCCCTTAGAAACCCCGAAGGGGCAAATAGGGCCCGGGAACGCGTAGTTTGCGAGAAAAACGCGATTAAAGTTTCAGCCTATTTTAAGTAGTACCTAAACTGCAATTTTGCACTATACCAGGATCACTTAGTTTTTCCTACTTAGTTGAATCCCTGAGCTACAAAGCACGTGTTTTGGTGCTAATTTTGGGCCCAGTAGCAGTCAGAGTTCAGAGACCAAAAATTCGATATTTTCTGATAGCGCCAATCGATTCAGAATGGTCGATTCACACCCCTTAGAAACCCCGAAGGGGCAAATAAGGCCCGGGAACGCGTAGTTTGCGAGAAAAACGCGATTAAAGTTTCAGCCTATTTTAAGTAGTACCTAAACTGCAATTTTGCACTATACCAGGATCATTTAGTTTTTCTTACTTAGTTGAATCCCTGAGCTACAAAGCACGTGTTTTGGTGCTAATTTTGGGCCCAGTAGCAGTCAGAGTTCAGAGACCAAAAATTCGATATTTTCTGATAGCGCCAATCGATTCAGAATGGTCGATTCACACCCCTTAGAAACCCCGAAGGGGCAAATAAGGCCCGGGAACGCGTAGTTTGCGAGAAAAACGCGATTAAAGTTTCAGCCTATTTTAAGTAGTACCTAAACTGCAATTTTGCACTATACCAGGATCATTTAGTTTTTCTTACTTAGTTGAATCCCTGAGCTACAAAGCACGTGTTTTGGTGCTAATTTTGGGCCCAGTAGCAGTCAGAGTTCACAGACCAAAAATTCGATATTTTCTGATAGCGCCAATCGATGCAGAATGGTCGATTCACACCCCTTAGAAACCCCGAAGGGGCAAATAAGGCCCGGGAACGCGTAGTTTGCGAGAAAAACGCGATTAAAGTTTCAGCCTATTTTAAGTAGTACCTAAACTGCAATTTTGCACTATACCAGCATCATTTATTTTTTCCTACTTAGTTGAATCCCTGAGCTACAAGGCACGTGTTTTGGTGCTAATTTTGGGCCCAGTAGCAGTCAGAGTTCAGAGACCAAAAATTCGATATTTTCTGATAGCGCCAATCGATGCAGAATGGTCGATTCACACCCCTTAGAAACCCGAAGGGGCAAATAAGGCCCGGGAACGCGTAGTTTGCGAGAAAAACGCGATTAAAGTTTCAGCCTATTTTAAGTAGTACCTAAACTGCAATTTTGCACTATACCAGGATCATTTAGTTTTTCTTACTTAGTTGAATCCCTGAGCTACAAAGCACGTGTTTTGGTGCTAATTTTGGGCCCAGTAGCAGTCAGAGTTCACAGACCAAAAATTCGATATTTTCTGATAGCGCCAATCGATGCAGAATGGTCGATTCACACCCCTTAGAAACCCCGAAGGGGCAAATAAGGCCCGGGAACGCGTAGTTTGCGAGAAAAACGCGATTAAAGTTTCAGCCTATTTTAAGTAGTACCTAAACTGCAATTTTGCACTATACCAGCATCATTTATTTTTTCCTACTTAGTAGAATCCCTGAGCTACAAAGCACGTGTTTTGGTGCTAATTTTGGGCCCAGCAGCAGTCAGAGTTCAGAGACCAAAAATTCGATATTTTCTGATCGCGCCAATCGATTCAGAATGGTCGATTCATACCCCTTAGAAACCCTGAAGGGGCAAATAAGGCCCGGGAACGCGTAGTTTGCGAGAAAAACGCGATTAAAGTTTCAGCCTATTTTAAGTAGTAGCTAAACTGCAATTTTGCACTATACCAGCATCATTTCTTTTTCCTACTTAGTTCAATCCCTGAGCTACACAGCACGTGTTTTGGTGCTAATTTTGGGCCCAGTAGCAGTCAGAGTTCAGAGACCAAAAATTCGATATTTTCTGATAGCGCCAATCGATTCAGAATGGTCGATTCATACCCCTTAGAAACCCCGAAGGGGCAAATAAGGCCCGGGAACGCGTAGTTTTCGAGAAAAACGCGATTAAAGTTTCAGCCTATTTTAAGTAGTACCTAAACTGCAATTTTGCACTATACCAGCATCATTTATTTTTTCCTACTTAGTAGAATCCCTGAGCTACAAAGCACGTGTTTTGGTGCTAATTTTGGGCCCAGCAGCAGTCAGAGTTCACAGACCAAAAATTCGATATTTTCTGATAGCGCCAATCGATGCAGAATGGTCGATTCACACCCCTTAGAAACCCCGAAGGGGCAAATAAGGCCCGGGAACGCGTAGTTTGCGAGAAAAACGCGATTAAAGTTTCAGCCTATTTTAAGTAGTACCTAAACTGCAATTTTGCACTATACCAGCATCATTTATTTTTTCCTACTTAGTTGAATCCCTGAGCTACAAAGCACGTGTTTTGGTGCTAATTTTGGGCCCAGTAGCAGTCAGAGTTCAGAGACCAAAAATTCGATATTTTCTGATAGCGCCAATCGATTCAGAATGGTCGATTCATACCCCTTAGAAACCCCGAAGGGGCAAATAAGGCCCGGGAACGCGTAGTTTGCGAGAAAAACGCGATTAAAGTTTCAGCCTATTTTAAGTAGTAGCTAAACTGCAATTTTGCACTATACCAGCATCATTTCTTTTTCCTACTTAGTTGAATCCCTGAGCTACACAGCACGTGTTTTGGTGCTAATTTTGGGCCCAGTAGCAGTCAGAGTTCAGAGACCAAAAATTCGATATTTTCTGATAGCGCCAATCGATTCAGAATGGTCGATTCATACCCCTTAGAAACCCCGAAGGGGCAAATAAGGCCCGGGAACGCGTAGTTTGCGAGAAAAACGCGATTAAAGTTTCAGCCTATTTTAAGTAGTACCTAAACTGCAATTTTGCACTATACCAGCATCATTTATTTTTTCCTACTTAGTAGAATCCCTGAGCTACAAAGCACGTGTTTTGGTGCTAATTTTGGGCCCAGCAGCAGTCAGAGTTCAGAGACCAAAAATTCGATATTTTCTGATAGCGCCAATCGATTCAGAATGGTCGATTCATACCCCTTAGAAACCCCGAAGGGGCAAATAAGGCCCGGGAACGCGTAGTTTGCGAGAAAAACGCGATTAAAGTTTCAGCCTATTTTAAGTAGTACCCAAACTGCAATTTTGCACTATACCAGCATCATTTATTTTTTCCTACTTAGTAGAATCCCTGAGCTACAAAGCACGTGTTTTGGTGCTAATTTTGGGCCCAGTAGCAGTCAGAGTTCAGAGACCAAAAATTCGATATTTTCTGATAGCGCCAATCGATTCAGAATGGTCAATTCATACCCCTTAGAAACCCCGAAGGGGCAAATAAGGCCCGGGAACGCGTAGTTTGCGAGAAAAACGCGATTAAAGTTTCAGCCTATTTTAAGTAGTACCTAAACTGCAATTTTGCACTATACCAGCATCATTTCTTTTTCCTACTTAGTTGAATCCCTGAGCTACAAAGCACGTGTTTTGGTGCTAATTTTCGGCCCAGTAGCAGTCAGAGTTCAGAGACCAAAAATTCGATATTTTCTGATAGCGCCAATCGATTCAGAATGGTCGATTCATACATACCCCTTAGAAACCCCGAAGGGGCAAATAAGGCCCGGGAACGCGTAGTTTGCGAGAAAAACGCGATTAAAGTTTCAGCCTATTTTAAGTAGTACCTAAACTGTAATTTTGCACTATACCAGCATCATTTATTTTTCCCTACTTAGTTGAATCCCTGAGCTACAAAGCACGTGTTTTGGTGCTAATTTTGGGCCCAGTAGCAGTCAGAGTTCAGAGACCAAAAATTCGATATTTGCTGATAGCGCCAATCGATGCAGAATGGTCGATTCACACCCCTTAGAAACCCCGAAGGGGCAAATAAGGCCCGGGAACGCGTAGTTTGCGAGAAAAACGCGATTAAAGTTTCAGCCTATTTTAAGTAGTACCTAAACTGCAATTTTGCACTATACCAGCATCATTTATTTTTTCCTACTTAGTAGAATCCCTGAGCTACAAAGCACGTGTTTTGGTGCTAATTTTGGGCCCAGCAGCAGTCAGAGTTCAGAGACCAAAAATTCGATATTTTCTGATAGCGCCAATCGATTCAGAATGGTCGATTCATACCCCTTAGAAACCCCGAAGGGGCAAATAAGACCCGGGAACGCGTAGTTTGCGAGAAAAACGCGATTAAAGTTTCAGCCTATTTTAAGTAGTACCTAAACTGCAATTTTGCACTATACCAGCATCATTTCTTTTTCCTACTTAGTTGAATCCCTGAGCTACAAAGCACGTGTTTTGGTGCTAATTTTGGGCCCAGTAGCAGTCAGAGTTCAGAGACCAAAAATTCGATATTTTCTGATAGCGCCAATCGATTCAGAATGGTCGATTCATACCCCTTAGAAACCCCGAAGGGGCAATTAAGGCCCGGGAACGCGTAGTTTGCGAGAAAAACGCGATTAAAGTTTCAGCCTATTTTAAGTAGTACCTAAACTGCAATTTTGCACTATACCAGCATCATTTATTTTTTCCTACTTAGTTGAATCCCTGAGCTACAAAACACGTGTTTTGGTGCTAATTTTGGGCCCAGTAGCAGTCAGAGTTCAGAGACCAAAAATTCGATATTTCCTGATAGCGCCAATCGATTCAGAATGGTCGATTCATACCCCTTAGAAACCCCGAAGGGGCAAATAAGGCCCGGGAACGCGTAGTTTGCGAGAAAAACGCGATTAAAGTTTCAGCCTATTTTAAGTAGTACCTAAACTGCAATTTTGCACTATACCAGCATCATTTATTTTTTCCTACTTAGTTGAATCCCTGAGCTACAAAGCACGTGTTTTGGTGCTAATTTTGGGCCCAGTAGCAGTCAGAGTCCAGAGACCAAAAATTCGATATTTTCTGATAGCGCCAATCGATTCAGAATGGTCGATTCATACCCCTTAGAAATCCCGAAGGGGCAAATAAGACTCGGGAACGCGTAGTTTGCGAGAAAAACGCGATTAAAGTTTCAGCCTATTTTAAGTAGTACCTAAACTGCAATTTTGCACTATACCAGCATCATTTATTTTTTCCTACTTAGTTGAATCCCTGAGCTACAAAGCACGTGTTTTGGTGCTAATTTTGGGCCCAGTAGCAGTCAGAGTTCAGAGACCAAAAATTCGATATTTTCTGATAGCGCCAATCGATTCAGAATGGTCGATTCATACCCCTTAGAAACCCCGAAGGGGCAAATAAGGCCCGGGAACACGTAGTTTGCGAGAAAAACGCGATTAAAGTTTCAGCCTATTTTAAGTAGTACCTAAACTGCAATTTTGCACTATACCAGCATCATTTCTTTTTCCTACTTAGTTGAATCCCTGAGCTACAAAGCACGTGTTTTGGTGCTAATTTTGGGCCCAGTAGCAGTCAGAGTTCAGACACCAAAAATTCGATATTTTCTGATAGCGCCAATCGATTCAGAATGGTCGATTCATACCCCTTAGAAACCCCGAAGGGGCAAATAAGGCCCGGGAACGCGTAGTTTGCGAGAAAAACGCGATTAAAGTTTCAGCCTATTTTAAGTAGTACCTAAACTGCAATTTTGCACTATACCAGCATCATTTATTTTTTCCTACTTAGTTGAATCCCTGAGCTACAAAGCACGTGTTTTGGTGCTAATTTTGGGCCCAGTAGCAGTCAGAGTCCAGAGACCAAAAATTCGATATTTTCTGATAGCGCCAATCGATTCAGAATGGTCGATTCATACCCCTTAGAAACCCCGAAGGGGCAAATAAGACCCGGGAACGCGTAGTTTGCGAGAAAAACGCGATTAAAGTTTCAGCCTATTTTAAGTAGTACCCAAACTGCAATTTTGCACTATACCAGCATCATTTATTTTTTCCTACTTAGTAGAATCCCTGAGCTACAAAGCACGTGTTTTGGTGCTAATTTTGGGCCCAGTAGCAGTCAGAGTTCAGAGACCAAAAATTCGATATTTTCTGATAGCGCCAATCGATTCAGAATGGTCAATTCATACCCCTTAGAAACCCCGAAGGGGCAAATAAGGCCCGGGAACGCGTAGTTTGCGAGAAAAACGCGATTAAAGTTTCAGCCTATTTTAAGTAGTACCTAAACTGCAATTTTGCACTATACCAGCATCATTTCTTTTTCCTACTTAGTTGAATCCCTGAGCTACAAAGCACGTGTTTTGGTGCTAATTTTCGGCCCAGTAGCAGTCAGAGTTCAGAGACCAAAAATTCGATATTTTCTGATAGCGCCAATCGATTCAGAATGGTCGATTCATACATACCCCTTAGAAACCCCGAAGGGGCAAATAAGGCCCGGGAACACGTAGTTTGCGAGAAAAACGCGATTAAAGTTTCAGCCTATTTTAAGTAGTACCTAAACTGTAATTTTGCACTATACCAGCATCATTTATTTTTCCCTACTTAGTTGAATCCCTGAGCTACAAAGCACGTGTTTTGGTGCTAATTTTGGGCCCAGTAGCAGTCAGAGTTCAGAGACCAAAAATTCGATATTTGCTGATAGCGCCAATCGATGCAGAATGGTCGATTCACACCCCTTAGAAACCCCGAAGGGGCAAATAAGGCCCGGGAACGCGTAGTTTGCGAGAAAAACGCGATTAAAGTTTCAGCCTATTTTAAGTAGTACCTAAACTGCAATTTTGCACTATACCAGCATCATTTATTTTTTCCTACTTAGTAGAATCCCTGAGCTACAAAGCACGTGTTTTGGTGCTAATTTTGAGCCCAGCAGCAGTCAGAGTTCAGAGACCAAAAATTCGATATTTTCTGATAGCGCCAATCGATTCAGAATGGTCGATTCATACCCCTTAGAAACCCCGAAGGGGCAAATAAGGCCCGGGAACGCGTAGTTTGCGAGAAAAACGCGATTAAAGTTTCAGCCTATTTTAAGTAGTACCCAAACTGCAATTTTGCACTATACCAGCATCATTTATTTTTTCCTACTTAGTAGAATCCCTGAGCTACAAAGCTCGTGTTTTGGTGCTAATTTTGGGCACAGTAACGGTAAGAGTTCAGAGACCAAAAATTCGATATTTTCTGATAGCGCCAATCGATTCAGAATGGTCGATTCATACCCCTTAGAAACCCCGAAGGGGCAAATAAGACCCGGGAACGCGTAGTTTGCGAGAAAAACGCGATTAAAGTTTCAGCCTATTTTAAGTAGTACCTAAACTGCAATTTTGCACTATACCAGCATCATTTAGTTTTTCCTACTTAGTTGAATCCCTGAGCTACAAAGCACGTGTTTTGGTGCTAATTTTGGGCACAGTAGCAGTCAGAGTTCAGAGACCAAAAATTCGATATTTTCTGATAGCGCCAATCGATTCAGAATGGTCGATTCATACCCCTTAGAAACCCCGAAGGGGCAATTAAGGCCCGGGAACGCGTAGTTTGCGAGAAAAACGCGATTAAAGTTTCAGCCTATTTTAAGTAGTACCTAAACTGCAATTTTGCACTATACCAGCATCATTTATTTTTTCCTACTTAGTTGAATCCCTGAGCTACAAAACACGTGTTTTGGTGCTAATTTTGGGCCCAGTAGCAGTCAGAGTTCAGAGACCAAAAATTCGATATTTTCTGATAGCGCCAATCGATTCAGAATGGTCGATTCATACCCCTTAGAAACCCCGAAGGGGCAAATAAGGCCCGGGAACGCGTAGTTTGCGAGAAAAACGCGATTAAAGTTTCAGCCTATTTTAAGTAGTACCTAAACTGCAATTTTGCACTATACCAGCATCATTTATTTTTTCCTACTTAGTTGAATCCCTGAGCTACAAAGCACGTGTTTTGGTGCTAATTTTGGGCCCAGTAGCAGTCAGAGTCCAGAGACCAAAAATTCGATATTTTCTGATAGCGCCAATCGATTCAGAATGGTCGATTCATACCCCTTAGAAATCCCGAAGGGGCAAATAAGACCCGGGAACGCGTAGTTTGCGAGAAAAACGCGATTAAAGTTTCAGCCTATTTTAAGTAGTACCTAAACTGCAATTTTGCACTATACCAGCATCATTTATTTTTTCCTACTTAGTTGAATCCCTGAGCTACAAAGCACGTGTTTTGGTGCTAATTTTGGGCCCAGTAGCAGTCAGAGTTCAGAGACCAAAAATTCGATATTTTCTGATAGCGCCAATCGATTCAGAATGGTCGATTCATACCCCTTAGAAACCCCGAAGGGGCAAATAAGGCCCGGGAACACGTAGTTTGCGAGAAAAACGCGATTAAAGTTTCAGCCTATTTTAAGTAGTACCTAAACTGCAATTTTGCACTATACCAGCATCATTTCTTTTTCCTACTTAGTTGAATCCCTGAGCTACAAAGCACGTGTTTTGGTGCTAATTTTGGGCCCAGTAGCAGTCAGAGTTCAGAGACCAAAAATTCGATATTTTCTGATAGCGCCAATCGATTCAGAATGGTCGATTCATACCCCTTAGAAACCCCGAAGGGGCAAATAAGGCCCGGGAACGCGTAGTTTGCGAGAAAAACGCGATTAAAGTTTCAGCCTATTTTAAGTAGTACCTAAACTGCAATTTTGCACTATACCAGCATCATTTATTTTTTCCTACTTAGTTGAATCCCTGAGCTACAAAGCACGTGTTTTGGTGCTAATTTTGGGCCCAGTAGCAGTCAGAGTCCAGAGACCAAAAATTCGATATTTTCTGATAGCGCCAATCGATTCAGAATGGTCGATTCATACCCCTTAGAAACCCCGAAGGGGCAATTAAGGCCCGGGAACGCGTAGTTTGCGAGAAAAACGCGATTAAAGTTTCAGCCTATTTTAAGTAGTACCTAAACTGCAATTTTGCACTATACCAGCATCATTTATTTTTTGCTACTTAGTTGAATCCCTGAGCTACAAAGCACGTGTTTTGGTGCTAATTTTGGGCCCAGTAGCAGTCAGAGTTCAGAGACCAAAAATTCGATATTTTCTGATAGCGCCAATCGATTCAGAATGGTCGATTCATACCCCTTAGAAACCCCGAAGGGGCAAATAAGGCCCGGGAACACGTAGTTTGCGAGAAAAACGCGATTAAAGTTTCAGCCTATTTTAAGTAGTACCTAAACTGCAATTTTGCACTATACCAGCATCATTTCTTTTTCCTACTTAGTTGAATCCTTGAGCTACAAAGCACGTGTTTTGGTGCTGATTTTGGGCCCAGTAGCAGTCAGAGTTCAGAGACCAAAAATTCGATATTTTCTGATAGCGCCAATCGATTCAGAATGGTCGATTCATACCCCTTAGAAACCCCGAAGGGGCAATTAAGGCCCGGGAACGCGTAGTTTGCGAGAAAAACGCGATTAAAGTTTCAGCCTATTTTAAGTAGTACCTAAACTGCAATTTTGCACTATACCAGGATCATTTATTTTTTGCTACTTAGTTGAATCCCTGAGCTACAAAGCACGTGTTTTGGTGCTAATTTTGGGCCCAGTAGCAGTCAGAGTTCAGAGACCAAAAATTCGATATTTTCTGATAGCGCCAATCGATTCAGAATGGTCGATTCACACCCCTTAGAAACCCCGAAGGGGCAAATAAGGCCCGGGAACGCGTAGTTTGCGAGAAAAACGCGATTAAAGTTTCAGCCTATTTTAAGTAGTACCTAAACTGCAATTTTGCACTATACCAGCATCATTTATTTTTTGCTACTTAGTTGAATCCCTGAGCTACAAAGCACGTGTTTTGGTGCTAATTTTGGGCCCAGTAGCAGTCAGAGTTCAGAGACCAAAAATTCGATATTTTCTGATAGCGCCAATCGATTCAGAATGGTCGATTCATACCCCTTAGAAACCCCGAAGGGGCAAATAAGACCCGGGAACGCGTAGTTTGCGAGAAAAACGCGATTAAAGTTTCAGCCTATTTTAAGTAGTACCTAAACTGCAATTGTGCACTATACCAGCATCATTTAGTTTTTCCTACTTAGTTGAATCCCTGAGCTACAAAGCACGTGTTTTGGTGCTAATTTTGGGCACAGTAGCAGTCAGAGTTCAGAGACCAAAAATTCGATATTTTCTGATAGCGCCAATCGATTCAGAATGGTCGATTCATACCCCTTAGAAACCCCGAAGGGGCAAATAAGGCCCGGGAACGCGTAGTTTGCGAGAAAAACGCGATTAAAGTTTCAGCCTATTTTAAGTAGTACCTAAACTGCAATTTTGCACTATACCAGCATCATTTATTTTTTCCTACTTAGTTGAATCCCTGAGCTACAAAGCACGTGTTTTGGTGCTAATTTTGGGCCCAGTAGCAGTCAGAGTTCAGAGACCAAAAATTCGATATTTTCTGATAGCGCCAATCGATTCAGAATGGTCGATTCATACCCCTTAGAAACCCCGAAGGGGCAAATAAGGCCCGGGAACGCGTAGTTTGCGAGAAAAACGCGATTAAAGTTTCAGCCTATTTTAAGTAGTAGCTAAACTGCAATTTTGCACTATACCAGCATCATTTATTTTTTCCTACTTAGTTGAATCCCTGAGCTACAAAGCACGTGTTTTGGTGCGAATTTTGGGCCCAGTAGCAGTCAGAGTTCAGAGACCAAAAATTCGATATTTTCTGATAGCGCCAATCGATTCAGAATGGTCGATTCATACCCCTTAGAAACCCCGAAGGGGCAAATAAGGCCCGGGAACGCGTAGTTTGCGAGAAAAACGCGATTAAAGTTTCAGCCTATTTTAAGTAGTACCTAAACTGCAATTTTGCACTATACCAGCATCATTTCTTTTTCCTACTTAGTTGAATCCCTGAGCTACACAGCACGTGTTTTGGTGCTAATTTTGGGCCCAGTAGCAGTCAGAGTTCAGAGACCAAAAATTCGATATTTTCTGATAGCGCCAATCGATTCAGAATGGTCGATTCATACCCCTTAGAAACCCCGAAGGGGCAAATAAGGCCCGGGAACGCGTAGTTTGCGAGAAAAACGCGATTAAAGTTTCAGCCTATTTTAAGTAGTACCTAAACTGCAATTTTGCACTATACCAGCATCATTTATTTTTTCCTACTTAGTAGAATCCCTGAGCTACAAAGCACGTGTTTTGGTGCTAATTTTGGGCCCAGCAGCAGTCAGAGTTCAGAGACCAAAAATTCGATATTTTCTGATAGCGCCAATCGATTCAGAATGGTCGATTCATACCCCTTAGAAACCCCGAAGGGGCAAATAAGGCCCGGGAACGCGTAGTTTGCGAGAAAAACGCGATTAAAGTTTCAGCCTATTTTAAGTAGTACCCAAACTGCAATTTTGCACTATACCAGCATCATTTATTTTTTCCTACTTAGTAGAATCCCTGAGCTACAAAGCACGTGTTTTGGTGCTAATTTTGGGCCCAGTAGCAGTCAGAGTTCAGAGACCAAAAATTCGATATTTTCTGATAGCGCCAATCGATTCAGAATGGTCAATTCATACCCCTTAGAAACCCCGAAGGGGCAAATAAGGCCCGGGAACGCGTAGTTTGCGAGAAAAACGCGATTAAAGTTTCAGCCTATTTTAAGTAGTACCTAAACTGCAATTTTGCACTATACCAGCATCATTTCTTTTTCCTACTTAGTTGAATCCCTGAGCTACAAAGCACGTGTTTTGGTGCTAATTTTCGGCCCAGTAGCAGTCAGAGTTCAGAGACCAAAAATTCGATATTTTCTGATAGCGCCAATCGATTCAGAATGGTCGATTCATACATACCCCTTAGAAACCCCGAAGGGGCAAATAAGGCCCGGGAACGAGTAGTTTGCGAGAAAAACGCGATTAAAGTTTCAGCCTATTTTAAGTAGTACCTAAACTGTAATTTTGCACTATACCAGCATCATTTATTTTTCCCTACTCAGTTGAATCCCTGAGCTACAAAGCACGTGTTTTGGTGCTAATTTTGGGCCCAGTAGCAGTCAGAGTTCAGAGACCAAAAATTCGATATTTTCTGATAGCGCCAATCGATGCAGAATGGTCGATTCACACCCCTTAGAAACCCCGAAGGGGCAAATAAGGCCCGGGAACGCGTAGTTTGCGAGAAAAACGCGATTAAAGTTTCAGCCTATTTTAAGTAGTACCTAAACTGCAATTTTGCACTATACCAGCATCATTTATTTTTTCCTACTTAGTAGAATCCCTGAGCTACAAAGCACGTGTTTTGGTGCTAATTTTGGGCCCAGCAGCAGTCAGAGTTCAGAGACCAAAAATTCGATATTTTCTGATAGCGCCAATCGATTCAGAATGGTCGATTCATACCCCTTAGAAACCCCGAAGGGGCAAATAAGGCCCGGGAACGCGTAGTTTGCGAGAAAAACGCGATTAAAGTTTCAGCCTATTTTAAGTAGTACCCAAACTGCAATTTTGCACTATACCAGCATCATTTATTTTTTCCTACTTAGTAGAATCCCTGAGCTACAAAGCACGTGTTTTGGTGCTAATTTTGGGCACAGTAGCAGTAAGAGTTCAGAGACCAAAAATTCGATATTTTCTGATAGCGCCAATCGATTCAGAATGGTCGATTCATACCCCTTAGAAACCCCGAAGGGGCAAATAAGACCCGGGAACGCGTAGTTTGCGAGAAAAACGCGATTAAAGTTTCAGCCTATTTTAAGTAGTACCTAAACTGCAATTTTGCACTATACCAGCATCATTTAGTTTTTCCTACTTAGTTGAATCCCTGAGCTACAAAGCACGTGTTTTGGTGCTAATTTTGGGCACAGTAGCAGTCAGAGTTCAGAGACCAAAAATTCGATATTTTCTGATAGCGCCAATCGATTCAGAATGGTCGATTCACACCCCTTAGAAACCCCGAAGGGGCAAATAAGGCCCGGGAACACGTAGTTTGCGAGAAAAACGCGATTAAAGTTTCAGCCTATTTTAAGTAGTACCTAAACTGCAATTTTGCACTATACCAGCATCATTTCTTTTTCCTACTTAGTTGAATCCCTGAGCTACAAAGCACGTGTTTTGGTGCTAATTTTGGGCCCAGTAGCAGTCAGAGTTCAGAGACCAAAAATTCGATATTTTCTGATAGCGCCAATCGATTCAGAATGGTCGATTCATACCCCTTAGAAACCCCGAAGGGGCAATTAAGGCCCGGGAACGCGTAGTTTGCGAGAAAAACGCGATTAAAGTTTCAGCCTATTTTAAGTAGTACCTAAACTGCAATTTTGCACTATACCAGCATCATTTATTTTTTCCTACTTAGTTGAATCCCTGAGCTACAAAACACGTGTTTTGGTGCTAATTTTGGGCCCAGTAGCAGTCAGAGTTCAGAGACCAAAAATTCGATATTTTCTGATAGCGCCAATCGATTCAGAATGGTCGATTCATACCCCTTAGAAACCCCGAAGGGGCAAATAAGGCCCGGGAACGCGTAGTTTGCGAGAAAAACGCGATTAAAGTTTCAGCCTATTTTAAGTAGTACCTAAACTGCAATTTTGCACTATACCAGCATCATTTATTTTTTCCTACTTAGTTGAATCCCTGAGCTACAAAGCACGTGTTTTGGTGCTAATTTTGGGCCCAGTAGCAGTCAGAGTTCAGAGACCAAAAATTCGATATTTTCTGATAGCGCCAATCGATTCAGAATGGTCGATTCATACCCCTTAGAAACCCCGAAGGGGCAAATAAGGCCCGGGAACACGTAGTTTGCGAGAAAAACGCGATTAAAGTTTCAGCCTATTTTAAGTAGTACCTAAACTGCAATTTTGCACTATACCAGCATCATTTCTTTTTCCTACTTAGTTGAATCCCTGAGCTACAAAGCACTTGTTTTGGTGCTAATTTTGGGCCCAGTAGCAGTCAGAGTTCAGAGACCAAAAATTCGATATTTTCTGATAGCGCCAATCGATTCAGAATGGTCGATTCATACCCCTTAGAAACCCCGAAGGGGCAAATAAGGCCCGGGAACGCGTAGTTTGCGAGAAAAACGCGATTAAAGTTTCAGCCTATTTTAAGTAGTACCTAAACTGCAATTTTGCACTATACCAGCATCATTTATTTTTTCCTACTTAGTTGAATCCCTGAGCTACAAAGCACGTGTTTTGGTGCTAATTTTGGGCCCAGTAGCAGTCAGAGTTCAGAGACCAAAAATTCGATATTTTCTGATAGCGCCAATCGATTCAGAATGGTCGATTCATACCCCTTAGAAACCCCGAAGGGGCAAATAAGACCCGGGAACGCGTAGTTTGCGAGAAAAACGCGATTAAAGTTTCAGCCTATTTTAAGTAGTACCTAAACTGCAATTTTGCACTATACCAGCATCATTTATTTTTTGCTACTTAGTTGAATCCCTGAGCTACAAAGCTCGTGTTTTGGTGCTAATTTTGGGCCCAGTAGCAGTCAGAGTTCAGAGACCAAAAATTCGATATTTTCTGATAGCGCCAATCGATTCAGAATGGTCGATTCATACCCCTTAGAAACCCCGAAGGGGCAAATAAGGCCCGGGAACGCGTAGTTTGCGAGAAAAACGCGATTAAAGTTTCAGCCTATTTTAAGTAGTACCTAAACTGCAATTTTGCACTATATCAGCATCATTTATTTTTTCCTACTTAGTTGAATCCCTGAGCTACAAAGCACGTGTTTTGGTGCTAATTTTGGGCCCAGTAGCAGTCAGAGTTCAGAGACCAAAAATTCGATATTTTCTGATAGCGCCAATCGATTCAGAATGGTCGATTCATACCCCTTAGAAACCCCGAAGGGGCAAATAAGGCCCGGGAACACGTAGTTTGCGAGAAAAACGCGATTAAAGTTTCAGCCTATTTTAAGTAGTACCTAAACTGCAATTTTGCACTATACCAGCATCATTTATTTTTTGCTACTTAGTTGAATCCCTGAGCTACAAAGCACGTGTTTTGGTGCTAATTTTGGGCCCAGTAGCAGTCAGAGTTCAGAGACCAAAAATTCGATATTTTCTGATAGCGCCAATCGATTAAGAATGGTCGATTCATACCCCTTAGAAACCCCGAAGGGGCAAATAAGGCCCGGGAACGCGTAGTTTGCGAGAAAAACGCGATTAAAGTTTCAGCCTATTTTAAGTAGTACCTAAACTGCAATTTTGCACTATACCAGCATCATTTATTTTTTCCTACTTAGTTGAATCCCTGAGCTACAAAGCTCGTGTTTTGGTGCTAATTTTGGGCCCAGTAGCAGTCAGAGTTCAGAGACCAAAAATTCGATATTTTCTGATAGCGCCAATCGATTCAGAATGGTCGATTCATACCCCTTAGAAACCCCGAAGGGGCAAATAAGGCCCGGGAACGCGTAGTTTGCGAGAAAAACGCGATTAAAGTTTCAGCCTATTTTAAGTAGTACCTAAACTGCAATTTTGCACTATACCAGCATCATTTATTTTTTGCTACTTAGTTGAATCCCTGAGCTACAAAGCACGTGTTTTGGTGCTAATTTTGGGCCCAGTAGCAGTCAGAGTTCAGAGACCAAAAATTCGATATTTTCTGATAGCGCCAATCGATTAAGAATGGTCGATTCATACCCCTTAGAAACCCCGAAGGGGCAAATAAGGCCCGGGAACGCGTAGTTTGCGAGAAAAACGCGATTAAAGTTTCAGCCTATTTTAAGTAGTACCTAAACTGCAATTTTGCACTATACCAGCATCATTTATTTTTTCCTACTTAGTTGAATCCCTGAGCTACAAAGCACGTGTTTTGGTGCTAATTTTGGGCCCAGTAGCAGTCAGAGTCCAGAGACCAAAAATTCGATATTTTCTGATAGCGCCAATCGATTCAGAATGGTCGATTCATACCCCTTAGAAAACCCGAAGTACCTAAACTGCAATTTTGCACTATACCAGCATCATTTATATTTTCCTACTTAGTAGAATCCCTGAGCTACAAAGCACGTGGTTTGGTGCTAATTTTGGGCCCAGTAGCAGTCAGAGTTCAGAGACCAAAAATTCGATATTTTCTGATAGCGCCAATCGATTCAGAATGGTCGATTCATACCCCTTAGAAACCCCGAAGGGGCAAATAGGGCCCGGGAACGCGTAGTTTGCGAGCAAAACGCGATTAAAGTTTCAGCCTATTTTAAGTAGTACCTAAACTGTAATTTTGCACTATACCAGCATCATTTATTTTTTCCTACTTAGTTGAATCCCTGAGCTACAAAGCACGTGTTTTGGTGCTAATTTTGGGCCCAGTAGCAGTCAGAGTTCAGAGACCAAAAATTCGATATTTTCTGATAGCGCCAATCGATTCAGAATGGTCGATTCATACCCCTTAGAAACCCCGAAGGGGCAAATAGGGCCCGGGAACGCGTAGTTTGCGAGCAAAACGCGATTAAAGTTTCAGCCTATTTTAAGTAGTACCTAAACTGCAATTTTGCACTATACCAGCATCATTTATTTTTTCCTACTTAGTTGAATCCCTGAGCTACAATGCACGTGTTTTGGTGCTAATTTTGGGCCCAGTAGCAGTCAGAGTTCAGAGACCAAAAATTCGATATTTTCTGATAGCGCCAATCGATTCAGAATGGTCGATTCATACCCCTTAGAAACCCCGAAGGGGCAAATAGGGCCCGGGAACGCGTAGTTTGCGAGCAAAACGCGATTAAAGTTTCAGCCTATTTTAAGTAGTACCTAAACTGCAATTTTGCACTATACCAGGATCATTTATTTTTTCCTACTTAGTAGAATCCCTGAGCTACAAAGCACGTGGTTTGGTGCTAATTTTGGGCCCAGTAGCAGTCAGAGTTCAGAGACCAAAAATTCGATATTTTCTGATAGCGCCAATCGATTCAGAATGGTCGATTCATACCCCTTAGAAACCCCGAAGGGGCAAATAGGGCCCGGGAACGCGTAGTTTGCGAGCAAAACGCGATTAAAGTTTCAGCCTATTTTAAGTAGTACCTAAACTGCAATTTTGCACTATACCAGCATCATTTATTTTTTCCTACTTAGTTGAATCCCTGAGCTACAAAGCACGTGTTTTGGTGCTAATTTTGGGCCCAGTAGCAGTCAGAGGTCAGAGACCAAAAATTCGATATTTTCTGATAGCGCCAATCGATTCAGAATGGTCGATTCATACCCCTTAGAAACCCCGAAGGGGCAAATAGGGCCCGGGAACGCGTAGTTTGCGAGCAAAACGCGATTAAAGTTTCAGCCTATTTTAAGTAGTACCTAAACTGCAATTTTGCACTATACCAGCATCATTTATTTTTTCCTACTTAGTTGAATCCCTGAGCTACAATGCACGTGTTTTGGTGCTAATTTTGGGCCCAGTAGCAGTCAGAGTTCAGAGACCAAAAATTCGATATTTTCTGATAGCGCCAATCGATTCAGAATGGTCGATTCACACCCCTTAGAAACCCCGAAGGGGCAAATAAGGCCCGGGAACGCGTAGTTTGCGAGAAAAACGCGATTAAAGTTTCAGCCTATTTTAAGTAGTACCTAAACTGCAATTTTGCACTATACCAGCATCATTTATTTTTTCCTACTTAGTTGAATCCCTGAGCTACAAGGCACGTGTTTTGGTGCTAATTTTGGACCCAGTAGCAGTCAGAGTTCAGAGACCAAAAATTCGATATTTTCTGATAGCGCCAATCGATTCAGAATGGTCGATTCATACCCCTTAGAAACCCCGAAGGGGCAAATAAGGCCCGGGAACGCGTAGTTTGCGAGAAAAACGCGATTAAAGTTTCAGCCTATTTTAAGTAGTACCTAAACTGCAATTTTGCACTATACCAGGATCATTTAGTTTTTCTTACTTAGTTGAATCCCTGAGCTACAAAGCACGTGTTTTGGTGCTAATTTTGGGCCCAGTAGCAGTCAGAGTTCAGAGACCAAAAATTCGATATTTTCTGATAGCGCCAATCGATGCAGAATGGTCGATTCACACCCCTTAGAAACCCCGAAGGGGCAAATAAGGCCCGGGAACGCGTAGTTTGCGAGAAAAACGCGATTAAAGTTTCAGCCTATTTTAAGTAGTACCTAAACTGCAATTTTGCACTATACCAGCATCATTTAGTTTTTCCTACTTAGTTGAATCCCTGAGCTACAAAGCACGTGTTTTGGTGCTAATTTTGGGCCCAGTAGCAGTAAGAGTTCAGAGACCAAAAATTCGATATTTTCTGATAGCGCCAATCGATTCAGAATGGTCGATTCATACCCCTTAGAAACCCCGAAGGGGCAAATAAGACCCGGGAACGCGTAGTTTGCGAGAAAAACGCGATTAAAGTTTCAGCCTATTTTAAGTAGTACCTAAACTGCAATTTTGCACTATACCAGCATCATTTAGTTTTTCCTACTTAGTTGAATCCCTGAGCTACAAAGCACGTGTTTTGGTGCTAATTTTGGGCACAGTAGCAGTCAGAGTTCAGAGACCAAAAATTCGATATTTTCTGATAGCGCCAATCGATTCAGAATGGTCGATTCATACCCCTTAGAAACCCCGAAGGGGCAAATAAGGCCCGGGAACGCGTAGTTTGCGAGAAAAACGCGATTAAAGTTTCAGCCTATTTTAAGTAGTACCTAAACTGCAATTTTGCACTATACCAGCATCATTTATTTTTACCTACTTAGTTGAATCCCTGAGCTACAAAGCACGTGTTTTGGTGCTAATTTTGGGCCCAGTAGCAGTCAGAGTTCAGAGACCAAAAATTCGATATTTTCTGATAGCGCCAATCGATTCAGAATGGTCGATTCATACCCCTTAGAAACCCCGAAGGGGCAAATAAGGCCCGGGAACGCGTAGTTTGCGAGAAAAACGCGATTAAAGTTTCAGCCTATTTTAAGTAGTACCTAAACTGTAATTTTGCACTATACCAGCATCATTTATTTTTTCCTACTTAGTAGAATCCCTGAGCTACAAAGTACGTGTTTTGGTGCTTATTTTGGGCCCAGTAGCAGTCAGAGTTCAGAGACCAAAAATTCGATATTTTCTGATAGCGCCAATCGATTCCGAATGGTCGATTCATACCCCTTAGAAACCCCGAAGGGGCAAATAAGGCCCGGGAACGCGTAGTTTGCGAGAAAAACGCGATTAAAGTTTCAGCCTATTTTAAGTAGTAGCTAAACTGCAATTTTGCACTATACCAGCATCATTTATTTTTTCCTACTTAGTTGAATCCCTGAGCTACAAAGCACGTGTTTTGGTGCGAATTTTGGGCCCAGTAGCAGTCAGAGTTCAGACCAAAAATTCGATATTTTCTGATAGCGCCAATCGATTCAGAATGGTCGATTCATACCCCTTAGAAACCCCGAAGGGGCAAATAAGGCCCGGGAACGCGTAGTTTGCGAGAAAAACGCGATTAAAGTTTCAGCCTATTTTAAGTAGTACCTAAACTGCAATTTTGCACTATACCAGCATCATTTCTTTTTCCTACTTAGTTGAATCCCTGAGCTACACAGCACGTGTTTTGGTGCTAATTTTGGGCCCAGTAGCAGTCAGAGTTCAGAGACCAAAAATTCGATATTTTCTGATAGCGCCAATCGATTCAGAATGGTCGATTCATACCCCTTAGAAACCCCGAAGGGGCAAATAAGGCCCGGGAACGCGTAGTTTGCGAGAAAAACGCGATTAAAGTTTCAGCCTATTTTAAGTAGTACCCAAACTGCAATTTTGCACTATACCAGCATCATTTATTTTTTCCTACTTAGTAGAATCCCTGAGCTACAAAGCACGTGTTTTGGTGCTAATTTTGGGCCCAGTAGCAGTCAGAGTTCAGAGACCAAAAATTCGATATTTTCTGATAGCGCCAATCGATTCAGAATGGTCGATTCATACCCCTTAGAAACCCCGAAGGGGCAAATAAGGCCCGGGAACGCGTAGTTTGCGAGAAAAACGCGATTAAAGTTTCAGCCTATTTTAAGTAGTACCTAAACTGCAATTTTGCACTATACCAGCATCATTTCTTTTTCCTACTTAGTTGAATCCCTGAGCTACACAGCACGTGTTTTGGTGCTAATTTTGGGCCCAGTAGCAGTCAGAGTTCAGAGACCAAAAATTCGATATTTTCTGATAGCGCCAATCGATTCAGAATGGTCGATTCATACCCCTTAGAAACCCCGAAGGGGCAAATAAGGCCCGGGAACGCGTAGTTTGCGAGAAAAACGCGATTAAAGTTTCAGCCTATTTTAAGTAGTACCTAAACTGCAATTTTGCACTATACCAGCATCATTTCTTTTTCCTACTTAGTTGAATCCCTGAGCTACAAAGCACGTGTTTTGGTGCTAATTTTGGGCCCAGTAGCAGTCAGAGTTCAGAGACCAAAAATTCGATATTTTCTGATAGCGCCAATCGATTCAGAATGGTCGATTCATACCCCTTAGAAACCCCGAAGGGGCAAATAAGGCCCGGGAACGCGTAGTTTGCGAGAAAAACGCGATTAAAGTTTCAGCCTATTTTAAGTAGTACCTAAACTGCAATTTTGCACTATACCAGCATCAGTTATTTTTTCCTACTTAGTTGAATCCCTGAGCTACAAAGCACGTGTTTTGGTGCTAATTTTGGGCCCAGTAGCAGTCAGAGTTCAGAGACCAAAAATTCGATATTTTCTGATAGCGCCAATCGATTCAGAATGGTCGATTCATACCCCTCAGAAACCCCGAAGGGGCAAATAAGGCCCGGGAACGCGTAGTTTGCGAGAAAAACGCGATTAAAGTTTCAGCCTATTTTAAGTAGTACCTAAACTGCAATTTTGCGCTACACCAGCATCATTTATTTTTTCCTACTTAGTTGAATCCCTGAGCTACAAAGCACGTGTTTTGGTGCTAATTTTGGGCCCAGTAGCAGTCAGAGTTCAGAGACCAAAAATTCGATATTTTCTGATAGCGCCAATCGATTCAGAATGGTCGATTCATACCCCTTAGAAACCCCGAAGGGGCAAATAAGGCCCGGGAACGCGTAGTTTGCGAGAAAAACGCGATTAAAGTTTCAGCCTATTTTAAGTAGTACCTAAACTGCAATTTTGCACTATGCCAGCATCATTTATTTTTTCCTACTTAGTAGAATCCCTGAGCTACAAAGCACGTGTTTTGGTGCTAATTTTGGGCCAAGTAGCAGTCAGAGTTCAGAGACCAAAAATTCGATATTTTCTGATAGCGCCAATCGATTCGGAATGGTCGATTCATACCCCTTAGAAACCCCGAAGTGGCAAATAAGGCCCGGGAATGCGTAGTTTGCGAGAAAAACGCGATTAAAGTTTCAGCCTATTTTAAGTAGTACCTAAACTGCAATTTTGCACTATACCAGCATCATTTATTTTTTCCTACTTAGTAGAATCCCTGAGCTACAAAGCACGTGTTTTGGTGCTAATTTTGGGCCCAGTAGCAGTCAGAGTTCAGACACCAAAAATTCGATATTTTCTGATAGCGCCAATCGATTCAGAATGGTCGATTCATACCCCTTAGAAACCCCGAAGGGGCAAATAAGGCCCGGGAACGCGTAGTTTGCGAGAAAAACGCGATTAAAGTTTCAGCCTATTTTAAGTAGTACCTAAACTGTAATTTTGCACTATACCAGCATCATTTATTTTTTCCTACTTAGTAGAATCCCTGAGCTACAAAGCACATGTTTTGGTGCTAATTTTGGGCCCAGTAGCAGTCAGAGTTCAGAGACCAAAAATTCGATATTTTCTGATAGCGCCAATCGATTCAGAATGGTCGATTCATACCCCTTAGAAACCCCGAAGGGGCAAATAAGGCCCGGGAACGCGTAGTTTGCGAGAAAAACGCGATTAAAGTTTCAGCCTATTTTAAGTAGTACCTAAACTGCAATTTTGCACTATGCCAGCATCATTTATTTTTTCCTACTTAGTAGAATCCCTGAGCTACAAAGCACGTGTTTTGGTGCTAATTTTGGGCCCAGTAGCAGTCAGAGTTCAGAGACCAAAAATTCGATATTTTCTGATAGCGCCAATCGATTCGGAATGGTCGATTCATACCCCTTAGAAACCCCGAAGTGGCAAATAAGGCCCGGGAATGCGTAGTTTGCGGGAAAAACGCGATTAAAGTTTCAGCCTATTTTAAGTAGTACCTAAACTGCAATTTTGCACTATACCAGCATCATTTATTTTTTCCTACTTAGTAGAATCCCTGAGCTACAAAGCACGTGTTTTGGTGCTAATTTTGGGCCCAGTAGCAGTCAGAGTTCAGAGACCAAAAATTCGATATTTTCTGATAGCGCCAATCGATTCAGAATGGTCGATTCATACCCCTTAGAAACCCCGAAGGGGCAAATAAGGCCCGGGAACGCGTAGTTTGCGAGAAAAACGCGATTAAAGTTTCAGCCTATTTTAAGTAGTACCTAAACTGCAATTTTGCACTATGCCAGCATCATTTATTTTTTCCTACTTAGTAGAATCCCTGAGCTACAAAGCACGTGTTTTGGTGCTAATTTTGGGCCCAGTAGCAGTCAGAGTTCAGAGACCAAAAATTCGATATTTTCTGATAGCGCCAATCGATTCGGAATGGTCGATTCATACCCCTTAGAAACCCCGAAGTGGCAAATAAGGCCCGGGAATGCGTAGTTTGCGAGAAAAACGCGATTAAAGTTTCAGCCTATTTTAAGTAGTACCTAAACTGCAATTTTGCACTATACCAGCATCATTTATTTTTTCCTACTTAGTAGAATCCCTGAGCTACAAAGCACGTGTTTTGGTGCTAATTTTGGGCCCAGTAGCAGTCAGAGTTCAGAGACCAAAAATTCGATATTTTCTGATAACGCCAATCGATTCAGAATGGTCGATTCATACCCCGTAGAAACCCCGAAGGGGCAATTAAGGCCCGGGAACGCGTAGTTTGCGAGAAAAACGCGATTAAAGTTTCAGCCTATTTTAAGTAGTACCTAAACTGCAATTTTGCACTATGCCAGCATCATTTATTTTTTCCTACTTAGTAGAATCCCTGAGCTACAAAGCACGTGTTTTGGTGCTAATTTTGGGCCCAGTAGCAGTCAGAGTTCAGAGACCAAAAATTCGATATTTTCCGATAGCGCCAATCGATTCGGAATGGTCGATTCATACCCCTTAGAAACCCCGAAGGGGCAAATAAGGCCCGGGAATGCGTAGTTTGCGAGAAAAACGCGATTAAAGTTTCAGCCTATTTTAAGTAGTACCTAAACTGCAATTTTGCACTATACCAGCATCATTTACTTTTTCCTACTTAGTAGAATCCCTGAGCTACAAAGCACGTGTTTTGGTGCTAATTTTGGGCAAAGTAGCAGTCAGAGTTCAGAGACCAAAAATTCGATATTTTCTGATAACGCCAATCGATTCAGAATGGTCGATTCATACCCCGTAGAAACCCCGAAGGGGCCATTAAGGCCCGGGAACGCGTAGTTTGCGAGAAAAACGCGATTAAAGTTTCAGCCTATTTTAAGTAGTACCTAAACTGCAATTTTGCACTATACCAGCATCATTTATTTTTTCCTACTTAGTTGAATCCCTGAGCTACAAAGCACGTGTTTTGGTGCTAATTTTGGGCCCAGTAGCAGTCAGAGTTCAGAGACCAAAAATTCGATATTTTCTGATAGCGCCAATCGATTCAGAATGGTCGATTCATACCCCTTAGAAACCCCGAAGGGGCAAATAGGGCCCGGGAACGCGTAGTTTGCGAGCAAAACGCGATTAAAGTTTCAGCCTATTTTAAGCAGTACCTAAACTGCAATTTTGCACTATACCAGCATCATTTATTTTTTCCTACTTAGTTGAATCCCTGAGCTACAAAGCACGTGTTTTGGTGCTAATTTTGGGCCCAGTAGCAGTCAGAGTTCAGAGACCAAAAATTCGATATTTTCTGATAGCGCCAATCGATTCAGAATGGTCGATTCATACCCCTTAGAAACCCCGAAGGGGCAAATAAGGCCCGGGAACGCGTAGTTTGCGAGAAAAACGCGATTAAAGTTTCAGCCTATTTCAAGTAGTACCTAAACTGCAATTTTGCACTATACCAACATCATTTATTTTTTCCTACTTAGTTGAATCCCTGAGCTACAAGGCACGTGTTTTGGTGCTAATTTTGGGCCCAGTAGCAGTCAGAGTTCAGTGACCAAAAATTCGATATTTTCTGATAGCGCCAATCGATTCAGAATGGTCGATTCATACCCCTTAGAAACCCCGAAGGGGCAAATAAGGCCCGGGAACGCGTAGTTTGCGAGAAAAACGCGATTAAAGTGTCAGCCTATTTTAAGTAGTACCTAAACTGCAATTTTGCACTATACCAGCATCATTTATTTTTTCCTACTTAGTTGAATCGCTGAGCTGCAAAGCACGTGTTTTGGTGCTAATTTTGGGCCCAGTAGCAGTCAGAGTTCAGAGACCAAAAATTCGATATTTTCTGATAGCGCCAATCGATTCAGAATGGTCGATTCATACCCATTAGAAACCCCGAAGGGGCAAATAAGGCCCGGGAACGCGTAGTTTGCGAGAAAAACGCGATTAAAGTTTCAGCCTATTTTAAGTAGTACCTAAACTGCAATTTTGCACTATACCAGCATCATTTATTTTTTCCTACTTAGTAGAATCCCTGAGCTACAAAGCACGTGTTTTGGTGCTAATTTTGGGCCCAGTAGCAGTCAGAGTTCAGAGACCAAAAATTCGATATTTTCTGATAGCGCCAATCGATTCAGAATGGTCGATTCATACCCCTTAGAAACCCCGAAGGGGCAAATAAGGCCCGGGAACGCGTAGTTTGCGAGAAAAACGCGATTAAAGTTTCAGCCTATTTTAAGTAGTACCTAAACTGCAATTTTGCGCTATACCAGCATCATTTATTTTTTTCTACTTAATTGAATACCTGAGCTACAAAGCACGTGTTTTTGTGCTAATTTTGGGCCCAGTAGCAGTCAGAGTTCAGAGACCAAAAATTCGATATTTTCTGATAGCGCCAATCGATTCAGAATGGTCGATTCATACCCCTTAGAAACCCCGAAGGGGCAAATAAGGCCCGGGAACGCGTAGTTTGCGAGAAAAACGCGATTAAAGTTTCAGCCTATTTTAAGTAGTACCTAAACTGCAATTTTGCACTATACCAGCATCATTTATTTTTTCCTACTTAGTAGAATCCCTGAGCTACAAAGCACGTGTTTTGGTGCTAATTTTGGGCCCAGTAGCAGTCAGAGTTCAGAGACCAAAAATTCGATATTTGCTGATAGCGCCAATCGATTCAGAATGGTCGATTCATACCCCTTAGAAACCCCGAAGGGGCAAATAAGGCCCGGGAACGCGTAGTTTGCGAGAAAAACGCGATTAAAGTTTCAGCCTATTTTAAGTAGTACCTAAACTGCAATTTTGCACTATACCAGCATCATTTAGTTTTTCCTACTTAGTTGAATCCCTGAGCTACAAAGCACGTGTTTTGGTGCTAATTTTGGGCCCAGTAGCAGTCAGAGTTCAGAGACCAAAAATTCGATATTTTCTGATAGCGCCAATCGATTCAGAATGGTCGATTCATACCCCTTAGAAACCCCGAAGGGGCAAATAAGGCCCGGGAACGCGTAGTTTGCGAGAAAAACGCGATTAAAGTTTCAGCCTATTTTAAGCAGTACCTAAACTGCAATTTTGCACTATACCAGCATCATTTATTTTTTCCTACTTAGTAGAATCCCTGAGCTACAAAGCACGTGTTTTGGTGCTAATTTTGGGCCCAGTAGCAGTCAGAGTTCAGAGACCAAAAATTCGATATTTGCTGATAGCGCCAATCGATTCAGAATGGTCGATTCATACCCCTTAGAAACCCCGAAGGGGCAAATAAGGCCCGGGAACGCGTAGTTTGCGAGAAAAACGCGATTAAAGTTTCAGCCTATTTTAAGTAGTACCTAAACTGCAATTTTGCACTATACCAGCATCATTTAGTTTTTCCTACTTAGTTGAATCCCTGAGCTACAAAGCACGTGTTTTGGTGCTAATTTTGGGCCCAGTAGCAGTCAGAGTTCAGAGACCAAAAATTCGATATTTTCTGATAGCGCCAATCGATTCAGAATGGTCGATTCATACCCCTTAGAAACTCCGAAGGGGCAAATAAGGCCCGGGAACGCGTAGTTTGCGAGAAAAACGCGATTAAAGTTTCAGCCTATTTTAAGTAGTACCTAAACTGCAATTTTGCACTATACCAGCATCATTTATTTTTTCCTACTTAGTTGAATCCCTGAGCTACAAAGCACGTGTTTTGGTGCTAATTTTGGGCCCAGTAGCAGTCAGAGTTCAGAGACCAAAAATTCGATATTTTCTGATAGCGCCAATCGATTCAGAATGGTCGATTCATACCCCTTAGAAACCCCGAAGGGGCAAATAAGGCCCGGGAACGCGTAGTTTGCGAGAAAAACGCGATTAAAGTTTCAGCCTATTTTAAGCAGTACCTAAACTGCAATTTTGCACTATACCAGCATCATTTATTTTTTCCTACTTAGTTGAATCCCTGAGCTACAAAGCACGTGTTTTGGTGCTAACTTTGGGCCCAGTAGCAGTCAGAGTTCAGAGACCAAAAATTCGATATTTTCTGATAGCGCCAATCGATTCAGAATGGTCGATTCATACCCCTTAGAAACCCCGAAGGGGCAAATAAGGCCCGGGAACGCGTAGTTTGCGAGAAAAACGCGATTAAAGTTTCAGCCTATTTTAAGTAGTACCTAAACTGCAATTTTGCACTATACCAGCATCATTTATTTTTTCCTACTTAGTTGAATCCCTGAGCTACACAGCACGTGTTTTGGTGCTAATTTTGGGCCCAGTAGCAGTCAGAGTTCAGAGACTAAAAATTCGATATTTTCTGATAGCGCCAATCGATTCAGAATGGTCGATTCATACCCCTTAGAAACCCCGAAGGGGCAAATAAGGCCCGGGAACGCGTAGTTTGCGAGAAAAACGCGATTAAAGTTTCAGCCTATTTTAAGTAGTACCTAAACTGCAATTTTGCACTATACCAGCATCATTTATTTTTTGCTACTTAGTTGAATCCCTGAGCTACAAAGCACGTGTTTTGGTGCTAATTTTGGGCCCAGTAGCAGTCAGAGTTCAGAGACTAAAAATTCGATATTTTCTGATAGCGCAAATCGATTCAGAATGGTCGATTCATACCCCTTAGAAACCCCGAAGGGGTAAATAAGGCTCGGGAACGCGTAGTTTGCGAGAAAAACGCGATTAAAGTTTCAGCCTATTTTAAGTAGTACCTACACTGCAATTTTGCACTATACCAGCATCATTTATTTTTTGCTACTTAGTTGAATCCCTGAGCTACAAAGCACGTGTTTTGGTGCTAATTTTGGGCCCAGTAGCAGTCAGAGTTCAGAGACCAAAAATTCGATATTTTCTGATAGCGCCAATCGATTCAGAATGGTCGATCCATACCCCTTAGAAACCCCGAAGGGGCAAATAAGGCCCGGGAACGCGTAGTTTGCGAGAAAAACGCGATTAAAGTTTCAGCCTATTTTAAGCAGTACCTAAACTGCAATTTTGCACTATACCAGCATCATTTATTTTTTCCTACTTAGTTGAATCCCTGAGCTACAAAGCACGTGTTTTGGTGCTAATTTTGCAGTCAGAGTTCAGAGACCAAAAATTCGATATTTTCTGATAGCGCCAATCGATTCAGAATGGTCGATTCATACCCCTTAAAAACCCCGAAGGGGCAAATAAGGCCCGGGAACGCGTAGTTTGCGAGAAAAACGCGATTAAAGTTTCAGCCTATTTTAAGTAGTACCTAAACTGCAATTTTGCACTATACCAGCATCATTTATTTTTTCCTACTTAGTTGAATCCCTGAGCTACACAGCACGTGTTTTGGTGCTAATTTTGGGCAAAGTAGCAGTCAGAGTTCAGAGACTAAAAATTCGATATTTTCTGATAGCGCCAATCGATTCAGAATGGTCGATTCATACCCCTTAGAAACCCCGAAGGGGCAAATAAGGCCCGGGAACGCGTAGTTTGCGAGAAAAACGCGATTAAAGTTTCAGCCTATTTTAAGTAGTACCTAAACTGCAATTTTGCACTATACCAGCATCATTTATTTTTTCCTACTTAGTTGAATCCCTGAGCTACAAAGCACGTGTTTTGGTGCTAATTTTGGGCCCAGTAGCAGTCAGAGTTCAGAGACCAAAAATTCGATATTTTCTGATAGCGCCAATCGATTCAGAATGGTCGATTCATACCCCTTAGAAACCCCGAAGGGGCAAATAAGGCCCGGGAACGCGTAGTTTGCGAGAAAAACGCGATTAAAGTTTCAGCCTATTTTAAGTAGTACCTAAACTGCAATTTTGCACTATACCAGCATCATTTATTTTTTCCTACTTAGTTGAATCCCTGAACTACAAAGCACGTGTTTTGGTGCTAATTTTGGGCCCAGTAGCAGTCAGAGTTCAGAGACCAAAAATTCGATATTTTCTGATAGCGCCAATCGATTCAGAATGGTCGATTCATACCCCTTAGAAACCCCGAAGGGGCAAATAAGGCTCGGGAACGCGTAGTTTGCGAGAAAAACGCGATTAAAGTTTCAGCCTATTTTAAATAGTACCTAAACTGCAATTTTGCACTATACCAGCATCATTTATTTTTTCCTACTTAGTTGAATCCCTGAGCTACAAAGCACGTGTTTTGGTGCTAATTTTGGGCCCAGTAGCAGTCAGAGTTCAGAGACCAAAAATTCGATATTTTCTCATAGCGCCAATCGATTCAGAATGGTCGATTCATACCCCTTAGAAACCCCGAAGGGGCAAATAAGGCCCGGGAACGCGTAGTTTGCGAGAAAAAAGCGATTAAAGTTTCAGCCTATTTTAAGTAGTACCTAAACTGCAATTTTGCACTATACCAGCATCATTTATTTTTTCCTACTTAGTTGAATCCCTGAGCTACAAAGCACGTGTTTTGGTGCTAATTTTGGGCCCAGTAGCAGTCAGGATTCAGAGACCAAAAATTCGATATTTTCTGATAGCGCCAATCGATTCAGAATGGTCGATTCATACCCCTTAGAAACCCCGAAGGGGCAAATAAGGCCCGGGAACGCGTAGTTTGCGAGAAAAACGCGATTAAAGTTTCAGCCTATTTTAAGTAGTACCTAAACTGCAATTTTGCACTATACCAGCATCATTTAGTTTTTCCTACTTAGTTGAATCCCTGAGCTACAAAGCACGTGTTTTGGTGCTAATTTTGGGCCCAGTAGCAGTCAGAGTTCAGAGACCAAAAATTCGATATTTTCTGATAGCGCCAATCGATTCAGAATGGTCGATTCATACCCCTGAGAAACCCCGAAGGGGCAAATAAGGCCCGGGAACGCGTAGTTTGCGAGAAAAACGCGATTAAAGTTTCAGCCTATTTTAAGTAGTACCTAAACTGCAATTTTGCACTATACCAGCATCATTTATTTTTTCCTACTTAGTTGAATCCCTGAGCTACAAAGCACGTGTTTTGGTGCTAATTTTGGGCCCAGTAGCAGTCAGAGTTCAGAGACCAAAAATTCGATATTTTCTGATAGCGCCAATCGATTCAGAATGGTCGATTCATACACCTTAGAAACCCCGAAGGGGCAAATAAGGCCCGGGAACGCGTAGTTTGCGAGAAAAACGCGATTAAAGTTTCAGCCTATTTTAAGTAGTACCTAAACTGCAATTTTGCACTATACCAGCATCATTTATTTTTTCCTATTTAGTAGAATCCCTGAGCTACAAAGCACGTGTTTTGGTGCTAATTTTGGGCCCAGTAGCAGTCAGAGTTCAGAGACCAAAAATTCGATATTTTCTGATAGCGCCAATCGATTCAGCATGGTCGATTCATACCCCTTAGAAACTCCGAAGGGGCAAATAAGGCCCGGGAACGCGTAGTTTGCGAGAAAAACGCGATTAAAGTTTCAGCCTATTTTAAGTAGTACCTAAACTGCAATTTTGCACTATACCAGCATCATTTATTTTTTCCTACTTAGTTGAATCCCTGAGCTACAAAGCACGTGTTTGGTGCTAATTTTGGGCCCAGTAGCAGTCAGAGTTCAGAGACCAAAAATTCGATATTTTCTGATAGCGCCAATCGATTCAGAATGGTCGATTCATACCCCTTAGAAACTCCGAAGGGGCAAATAAGGCCCGGGAACGCGTAGTTTGCGAGAAAAACGCGATTAAAGTTTCAGCCTATTTTAAGTAGTACCTAAACTGCAATTTTGCGCTATACCAGCATCATTTATTTTTTCCTACTTAGTTGAATCCCTGAGCTACAAAGCACGTGTTTTGGTGCTAATTTTGGGCCCAGTAGCAGTCAGAGTTCAGAGACCAAAAAGTCGATATTTTCTGATAGCGCCAATCGATTCAGAATGGTCGATTCATACCCCTTAGAAACCCCGAAGGGGCAAATAAGGCCCGGGAACGAGTATTTTGCGAGAAAAACGCGATTAAAGTTTCAGCCTATTTTAAGTAGTACCTAAACAGCAATTTTGCACTATACCAGCATCATTTATTTTTTCCTACTTAGTTGAATCCCTGAGCTACAAAGCACGTGTTTTGGTGATAATTTTGGGCCCAGTAGCAGTCAGAGTTCAGAGACCAAAAAGTCGATATTTTCTGATAGCGCCAATCGATTCAGAATGGTCGATTCATACCCCTTAGAAACCCCGAAGGGGCAAATAAGGCCCGGGAACGCGTAGTTTGCGAGAAAAACGCGATTAAAGTTTCAGCCTATTTTAAGTAGTACCTAAACTGCAATTTTGCACTATACCAGCATCATTTATTTTTTCCTACTTAGTTGAATCCCTGAGCTACAAAGCACGTGTTTTGGTGCTAATTTTGGGCCCAGTAGCAGTCAGAGTTCAGAGACCAAAAATTCGATATTTTCTGATAGCGCCAATCGATTCAGAATGGTCGATTCATACCCCTTAGAAACCCCGAAGGGGCAAACAAGGCCCGGGAACGCGTAGTTTGCGAGAAAAACCCTGAGCTACAAAGCACGTGTTTTGGTGCTAATTTTGGGCCCAGTAGCAGTCAGAGTTCAGAGACCAAAAATTCGATATTTTCTGATAGCGCCAATCGATTCAGAATGGCCCGGGAACGCGTAGTTTGCGAGAAAAACGCGATTAAAGTTTCAGCCTATTTTAAGTAGTACCTAAACTGCAATTTTGCACTATACCAGCATCAGTTATTTTTTCCTACTTAGTTGAATCCCTGAGCTACAAAGCACGTGTTTTGGTGCTAATTTTGGGCCCAGTAGCAGTCAGAGTTCAGAGACCAAAAATTCGATATTTTCTGATAGGGAACGCGTAGTTTGCGAGAAAAACGCGATTAAAGTTTCAGCCTATTTTAAGTAGTACCTAAACCGCAATTTTGCACTATACCAGCATCATTTATTTTTTCCTACTTAGTTGAATCCCTGAGCTACAAAGCACGTGTTTTGGTGCTAATTTTGGGCCCAGTAGCAGTCAGAGTTCAGAGACCAAAAATTCGATATTTTCTGATAGGGAACGCGTAGTTTGCGAGAAAAACGCGATTAAAGATTCAGCCTATTTTAAGTAGTACCTAAACTGCAATTTTGCACTATACCAGCATCATTTATTTTTTCCTACTTAGTTGAATCCCTGAGCTACACAGCACGTGTTTTGGTGCTAATTTTGGGCCCAGTAGCAGTCAGAGTTCAGAGACTAAAAATTCGATATTTTCTGATATGAATCGACCATTCTGGTATGAATCGACCATTCTGAATCGATTGGCGCAATCGATTCAGAATGGTCGATTCATACCCTTTAGAAACCCCGAAGGGGCAAATAAGGCCCGGGAACGCGTAGTTTGCGAGAAAAACGCGATTAAAGTTTCAGCCAATTTCAAGTAGTACCTAAACTGCAATTTTGCACTATACCAGCATCATTTATTTTTTCCTACTTAGTAGAATCCCTGAGCTACAAAGCACGTGTTTTGGTGCTAATTTTGGTCCCAGTAGCAGTCAGAGTTCAGAGACCAAAAATTCGATATTTTCTGATAGCGCCAATCGATTCAGAATGGTCGATTCATACCCATTAGAAACCCCGAAGGGGCAAATAAGGCCCGGGAACGAGTAGTTTGCGAGAAAAACGCGATTAAAGTTTCAGCCTATTTTAAGTAGTACCTAAACTGCAATTTTGCACTATACCAGCATCATTTATTTTTTCCTACTTAGTTGAATCCCTGAGCTACAAAGCACGTGTTTTGGTGCTAATTTTGGGCCCAGTAGCAGTCAGAGTTCAGAGACCAAAAATTCGATATTTTCTGATAGCGCCAATCGATTCAGAATGGTCGATTCATACCCCTTAGAAACCCCGAAGGGGCAAATAAGGCCCGGGAACGCGTAGTTTGCGAGAAAAACGCGATTAAAGTTTCAGCCTATTTTAAGTAGTACCTAAACTGCAATTTTGCACTATACCAGCATCATTTAGTTTTTCCTACTTAGTTGAATCCCTGAGCTACAAAGCAGCACGTGTATTGGTGCTAATTTTGGGCCCAGTAGCAGTCAGAGTTCAGAGACCAAAAATTCGATATTTTCTGATAGCGCCAATCGATTCAGAATGGTCGATTCATACCCCTTAGAAACCCCGAAGGGGCAAATAAGGCCCGGGAACGCGTAGTTTGCGAGAAAAACGCGATTAAAGTTTCAGCCTATTTTAAGTAGTACCTAAACTGCAATTTTGCACTATACCAGCATCATTTATTTTTTCCTACTTAGTAGAATCCCTGAGCTACAAAGCACGTGTTTTGGTGATAATTTTGGGCCCAGTAGCAGTCAGAGTTCAGAGACCAAAAATTCGATATTTTCTGATAGCGCCAATCGATTCAGAATGGTCGATTCATACCCCGTAGAAACCCCGGGGCAAATAAGGCCCGGGACCGCGTAGTTTGCGAGAAAAACGCGATTAAAGTTTCAGCCTATTTTAAGTAGTACCTAAACTGCAATTTTGCACTATACCAGCATCATTTATTTTTTCCTACTTAGTTGAATCCCTGAGCTACAAAGCACGTCTTTTGGTGCTAATTTTGGGCCCAGTAGCAGTCAGAGTTCAGAGACCAAAAATTCGATATTTTCTGATAGCGCCAATCGATTCAGAATGGCGTAGTTTGCGAGAAAAACGCGATTAAAGTTTCAGCCAATTTTAAGTAGTACTTAAACTGCAATTTTGCACTATACCAGCATCATTTATTTTTTCCCACTTTGTAGAATCCCTGAGCTACAAAGCACGTGTTTTGGTGCTAATTTTGGGCCCAGTAACAGTCAGAGTTCAGAGACCAAAAATTCGATATTTTCTGATAGCGCCAATCGATTCGGAATGGTCGATTCATACCCCTTAGAAACCCCGAAGTGGCAAATAAGGCCCGGGAATGCGTAGTTTGCGAGAAAAACGCGATTAAAGTTTCAGCCTATTTTAAGTAGTACCTAAACTGCAATTTTGCACTATACCAGCATCATTTAGTTTTTCCTACTTAGTTGAATCCCTGAGCTACAAAGCAGCACGTGTTTTGGTGCTAATTTTGGGCCCAGTAGCAGTCAGAGTTCAGAGACCAAAAAGTCGATATTTTCTGATAGCGCCAATCGATTCAGAATGGTCGATTCATACCCCTTAGAAACCCCGAAGGGGCAAATAAGGCCCGGGAACGCGTAGTTTGCGAGAAAAACGCGATTAAAGTTTCAGCCTATTTTAAGTAGTACCTAAACTGCAATTTTGCACTATACCAGCATCATTTATTTTTTCCTACTTAGTAGAATCCCTGAGCTACAAAGCACGTGTTTTGGTGCTAATTTTGGGCCCAGTAGCAGTCAGAGTTCAGAGACCAAAAATTCGATATTTTCTGATAGCGCCAATCGATTCAGAATGGTCGATTCATAGCCCTTAGAAACCCCGAAGGGGCAAATAAGGCCCGGGAACGCGTAGTTTGCGAGAAAAACGCGATTAAAGTTTCAGCCTATTTTAAGTAGTACCTAAACTGCAATTTTGCACTATACCAGCATCATTTATTTTTTCCTACTTAGTTGAATCCCTGAGCTACACAGCACGTGTTTTGGTGCTAATTTTGGGCCCAGTAGCAGTCAGAGTTCAGAGACTAAAAATTCGATATTTTCTGATAGCGCCAATCGATTCAGAATGGTCGATTCATACCCCTTAGAAACCCCGAAGGGGCAAATAAGGCCCGGGACCGCGTAGTTTGCGAGAAAAACGCGATTAAAGTTTCAGCCTATTTTAAGTAGTACCTAAACTGCAATTTTGCACTATACCAGCATCATTTATTTTTTCCTACTTAGTTGAATCCCTGAGCTACAAAGCACGTGTTTTGGTGCTAATTTTGGGCCCAGTAGCAGTCAGAGTTCAGAGACTAAAAATTCGATATTTTCTGATAGCGCCAATCGATTCAGAATGGTCGATTCATACCCCTTAGAAACCCCAAAGGGGCAAATAAGGCCCGGGAACGCGTAGTTTGCGAGAAAAACGCGATTAAAGTTTCAGCCAATTTTAAGTAGTACCTAAACTGCAATTTTGCACTATACCAGCATCATTTATTTTTTCCTACTTAGTAGAATCCCTGAGCTACAAAGCACGTGTTTTGGTGCTAATTTTGGTCCCAGTAGCAGTCAGAGTTCAGAGACCAAAAATTCGATATTTTCTGATAGCGCCAATCGATTCAGAATGGTCGATTCATACCCATTAGAAACCCCGAAGGGGCAAATAAGGCCCGGGAACGAGTAGTTTGCGAGAAAAACGCGATTAAAGTTTCAGCCTATTTTAAGTAGTACCTAAACAGCAATTTTGCACTATACCAGCATCATTTATTTTTTCCTACTTAGTTGAATCCCTGAGCTACAAAGCACGTGTTTTGGTGCTAATTTTGGGCCCAGTAGCAGTCAGAGTTCAGAGACCAAAAATTCGATATTTTCTGATAGCGCCAATCGATTCAGAATGGTCGATTCATACCCCTTAGAAACCCCGAAGGGGCAAATAAGGCCCGGGAACGCGTAGTTTGCGAGAAAAACGCGATTAAAGTTTCAGCCTATTTTAAGTAGTACCTAAACTGCAATTTTGCACTATACCAGCATCATTTATTTTTTCCTACTTAGTAGAATCCCTTAGCTACAAAGCACGTGTTTTGGTGCTAATTTTGGGCCCAGTAGCAGTCAGAGTTCAGAGACCAAAAATTCGATATTTTCTGATAGCGCCAATCGATTCAGAATGCTCGATTCATACCCCTTAGAAACCCCGAAGAGGCAAATAAGGCCCGGGAACGCGTAGTTTGCGAGAAAAACGCGAATAAAGTTTCAGCCTATTTTAAGTAGTACCTAAACTGCAATTTTGCACTATACCAGCATCATTTATTTTTTCCTACTTAGTTGAATCCCTGAGCTACAAAGCACGTGTTTTGGTGCTAATTTTGGGCCCAGTAGCAGTCAGAGTTCAGAGACCAAAAATTCGATATTTTCTGATAGCGCCAATCGATTCAGAATGGTCGATTCATACCCCTTAGAAACCCCGAAGGGGCAAATAAGGCCCGGGAACGCGTAGTTTGCGAGAAAAACGCGATTAAAGTTTCAGCCTATTTTAAGTAGTACCTAAACTGCAATTTTGCACTATACCAGCATCATTTAGTTTTTCCTACTTAGTTGAATCCCTGAGCTACAAAGCAGCACGTGTTTTGGTGCTAATTTTGGGCCCAGTAGCAGTCAGAGTTCAGAGACCAAAAATTCGATATTTTCTGATAGCGCCAATCGATTCAGAATGGTCCATTCATACCCCTTAGAAACCCCGAAGGGGCAAATAAGGCCCGGGAACGCGAAGTTTGCGAGAAAAACGCGATTAAAGTTTCAACCTATTTTAAGTAGTACCTAAACTGCAATTTTGCACTATACAAGCATCATTTATTTTTCCCTACTTAGTAGAATCCCTGAGCTACAAAGCACGTGTTTTGGTGATAATTTTGGGCCCAGTAGCAGTCAGAGTTCAGAGACCAAAAATTCGATATTTTCTGATAGCGCCAATCGATTCAGAATGGTCGATTCATACCCCTTAGAAACCCCGAAGGGGCAAATAAGGCCCGGGAACGCGTAGTTTGCGAGAAAAACGCGATTAAAGTTTCAGCCTATTTTAAGTAGTACCTAAACTGTAATTTTGCACTATACCAGCATCATTTATTTTTTCCTACTTAGTTGAATCCCTGAGCTACAAAGCACGTGTTTTGGTGCTAATTTTGGGCCCAGTAGCAGTCAGAGTTCAGAGACCAAAAATTCGATATTTTCTGATAGCGCCAATCGATTCAGAATGGTCGATTCATACCCCCGGGAACGCGTAGTTTGCGAGAAAAACGCGATTAAAGTTTCAGCCTATTTTAAGTAGTACCTAAACTGCAATTTTGCACTATACCAGCATCATTTATTTTTTCCTACTTAGTTGAATCCCTGAGCTACAAAGCACGTGTTTTGGTGCTAATTTTGGGCCCAGTAGCAGTCAGAGTTCAGAGACCAAAAATTCGATATTTTCTGATAGCGCCAATCGATTCAGAATGGTCGATTCATACCCCTTAGAAACCCCGAAGGGGCAAATAAGGCCCGGGCACGCGTAGTTTGCGAGAAAAACGCGATTAAAGTTTCAGCCTATTTTAAGTAGTACGTAAACTGCAATTTTGCACTATACCAGCATCATTTATTTTTTCCTACTTAGTTGAATCCCTGAGCTACAAAGCACCTGTTTTGGTGCTAATTTTGGGCCCAGTAGCAGTCAGAGTTCAGAGACCAAAAGTTCGATATTGTCTGATAGCGCCAATCGATTCAGAATGGTCGATTCATACCCCTTAGAAACCCCGTAGGTGCAAATAAGGCCCGGGAACGCGTAGTTTGCGAGAAAAACGCGATTAAAGCTTCAGCCTATTTTAAGTAGTACCTAAACTGCAATTTTGCACTATACCAGCATCATTTATTTTTCCTACGTAGTTGAATCCCTGAGCTACAAAGCACGTGTTTTGGTACTAATTTTGTGCCCAGTAGCAGTCAGAGTTCAGAGACCAAAAATTCGATATTTTCTGATAGCGCCAATCGATTCAGAATGGTCGATTCATACCCCTTAGAAATCCCGGAGGGTCAAATAAGGCCCGGGAACGCGTAGTTTGCGAGAAAAACGCGATTAAAGTTTCAGCCTATTTTAAGTAGTACCTAAACTGCCATTTCGCACTATACCAGAATCATTTATTTTTTCCTGCTTAGTTGAATCCCTGAGCTACACAACACGATCGGCGTTTCTTATATTTCTTACGTTGCTCGAGTTTACAAGCAGTTTTTTTTTATTTTGATTTTGAAAATTTACTCGGGTCATGTGAATTTTTGCTGCACATTTCGTGCATTTTGTGAAAATATTTTTATCGCAAGGTTAGTGGGACAGTGTAAGTGATCATAATTTGATACAGCTGTCGATATCGGTTTTTAAAATTTTGTGCGGGAGTTTCATCTAGTTTTCGTTTTTTCGCGAAGGCGTCCAGCAGCTGAAGAAAGGGTAACCCTTTGGTGCTGCTGTTGAGAACGAGCCAAAGGAGCTTAACTTTTCTTCATTAGAAACGCCGATCGTGTTAAGAAATTTTTATATTTCTTACGTTGCTCGAGTTTACAAGCAGTTTGTTTTGATTTTGAACCAATAGATGGAGCAGGACATTATTTCTGTTTGGTTTTCGGGACTCACATTACATAAGGAAGATAAAGGAATGTCGAGGATATGTTCATAACACTCGTAGCAAATTAGATAAGGGTTAAAGAAAACGGAAGGGAATTTTTTGAGACAATTTCATGCTCACACTATTTCAATTTGTATTGAAAATGAAAAACATAAACATTGATTAACACCGAAACGGTACAAAAAAAGAACTAAAAATTCATCAACGTCTCTCATAGGAACTGCTTCACTAATTGAGATGTTGGCTACATTTTTCACTTCGTTATTAAAAGTTTATTTATTTTATAATGGTACGAAAACGGTTATCAACGTTTGCTTACTTTGATGGGCATTTTTATAAATTTTTTCATATTGACTGAATGATTTTTTATTGTTCTTGAATTTTAATGCTCTCTCAGTAACTGGATCTCTGTTCAAAAAATGAGTTAACAGTTCTCTCTTTGAAATTTCCTCATCCTCAAATAACTCTTCTATTTCTGGAATATCAATATCATTAAATCCCTCGCCTCAAATAGAATTAGCTATATCTTCGACATTGGTATAAACATTTTCAGTTGAAGTTACGCTTCTTTCGACTATTATTTCCGGCCATATGGCTTTCTAGCAAACATTTAATGTTGAGTTTTTTATTCCGGCGACGGCTGAAACGACATTTGTAAATTTGCATGTTTGAAGTCTCTTGAGTGACTTGGTGAATTGTCTAGTAGCAATAGGACTTTAAACTTTTTCTTGTAAATAACTTTTCACTTCAGGTACGAAACAATTATAGAACCGATCTTCAAACATTGTGCACGTTATCCAGGATTTTTTTGTTGAAATGCCAGTGCACAAGTAGGTTTTCCAAATCCTTTCCTTTCATCGCACGCGGTCCCTAAGATCTATTAATCAGAAAGGTTTTAAAATACGATCGCCTGACGCGTTACTACAAAGAAATAAATTCACCCTATCCTTGACATCTTTAAATCCGCCGATCTATCAGATTTTAACAAATACATTCTGGGCAAATTTCTCCAGAATAAGCCGGTCTCATTAACATTAACATGGTTGTAATGTCAGAGTTTTCTTCAATACTTTTATCAGTTTACCAGAAATTCTTTTCACCGAAAGCAATTTTCCCTTTATGTAGATTGTATCTTTTTTTAACTTTTTTTAAAGTTTTCGAACCATCCTTTTCTTGCACTAAATTTCGTAGTAGGTGGATGGAATTAAAATCTTAAACGCTTTGTGTTATCGAATTAGAATCCACCGGTACAATTTTTACTCCGAAATTACTAGAGCTTTTTATACTGCTTCGATTAAATCATCTCGATTGTATGTAGAACATTTTGGGCTTACGGTAGTTTACTCTCCTGCCTTCACTTTTTCGAATAGAATCTTCCATTTGCTTTATTGTGCTTACAGCTGCCTCATTCATTCTATATTATTTTGCTACGGATGTTGAGCCTTGTCCAGATTTTAGTTTGTCTCAAATTTCAATTTTCATCATATTTAATTTATAATTTATTTAAAATATATCAAAAATTAATTTATATTAAAAATAAGTATCTATCCTTTTATCTATTTCTTTAATATTTTATAGTTATTCTAATTATATTTTCCATAATATTTTTTAATGTTTGTTTCATTTGTGGGTGGAAAAAAGAGAGAAACTAGAGTGGAATCAGACTGGAAGTGGAGTTGGATGAATTGGTTGTGGGCACAATCACTACGCCAGTTTCACGGCTCGAGCCCCGGTCTTCCTGTGAGTTTTTAATTTTAATTAAAAAATCCACTCCGTTGAAGCCATGCTAACGCATGAGCTTTGACTTTGATTTAGTAAATCCGAAAATTTACTTCTATAAATGTGGTTAGATAACGTTGTTCTAAAAATTAGTTTAAATTTTCTTACAAAAATGATCGTAAAATCTCGCTGGGTTCAAAAGCAGCTGTTCTTCACAATTACTCATACCGTCGAGTATTCTGTCAGAAGATGAACTTGATTTCGCAGCTATTAGGCATCCTGACGAACCACATGACTAAAATCCGGGCACAATTACATCAACATTCAATGTATGGCGAGGTAAACTATAGTACGGGAAATTCTCATAGTTTCTGAGCAATAAAAACTTGATTTGATCTCTATTAAGGAGAATCGATGGCAATCTTAACTTTTCAGTCGTTTGAAACACGCAACATTTAAAAAAATATTATTATGCTCAAATCACCCCATCGCACCAAACTGTGAAAGACTTGAAACTTTCTCTGGAAATGCTACAAGCCGAATTTAATGCCTTTGAATTTAGCAAATTTTTAATTATTCCTAATATTTAAAATTTTAATATACTTGTGTTTTTTGTATTATACCTACATCAAGTTATCACTAATGACAAAATCGTCAGTTTTTCTTTCCCAACCTGTAGGTTGCTTATAATAAATAATCAATTAGTATTGTTTTTAAACAATTTTATATATTTCTAATCAAAAGCTAAACGTTTTCCCTCGTACAAGTTATCCAAGACTAATCACCACGAATAGACTCCAAGTAATCGGCTGCTTCTTTAGAAATCCTATGATATTTGGCTATTGCAGGGCGATAATAATAGGCTTGGTAGTCGTTTCTCTCTGACATTTTAGCTCGGATTTTCTTTTCCAGTTGACTAAAATATAATTAGAATTAGATAAAATGGTAAAATTTTATTAATTGTAAACAAAATTTTACCGCAATTGTGCTTTTTCGTTTTCTTCATAGACGCAATGGCACATCTTCTCGTATTCTTGCTGAGGTGAAGGATACATATATGCTAAAAATCTGGATATGGGATGCTACAAAGAAATTGTATGTTAATTGTACTTAAAATTGTAAACGTTAAAATGTACTTTGTGATATTCCCAATGTTTAGGAGTATAACCTTCGGGTATTTCGGTTAATGTTGCTGGTCCAATAAATATGTTGCAATATAGGACAATTGCTGTTATGGGAATAATACCAAGCATTACATAAAAGTGAAGCATATCCTTAAATTTATTCCATTGAAATCTAGATGGTGTAATGTTAAACGTTTTATGGCCGTGGCCCCCCATTTGTCTGATCTGGACAGCTAAAACAATTTGGTTATAGATTGCATAACATGAAATTTGTAATATTCATTAATATAATAAATTTGTTTTATTAAGCCTTTATAATATAATAGCTACTTTACCATTTTGGGGGGATTTCACTAAAGTAGGAAGTCGCAGAAGCCTCTGAACTTGACCAAAACTCGAGATTGACCGCGAGAAGCTACTCCACACTACCATTTTACTTCTTTTGACAACTGAGGTTGTTGACAATCGATAATACAGTTCATGTTCATAGGATTTTAAATTAATAATTCAAGTTTTAACTTATTATAATAAAGACATTATTTATAATAACAAACACGTAAAGGTTTATTATAATAAAATCATAAAATTCAATTAGTTAAAATTATTAATTTTTCATATGGCAGTACGCTAAACTTTATCGCAAATTCGTCGGTATTTCTATTTAGTAATAGTTTGACGTTTAGTTTACTCAAAATATCAGTACACTGTACTTTGTCCAAAATTTGTTTTCGTTGCAAGAATAAATGCGGATTTTTTTTAGCTTTTTAACATAAATATTTACATTGAAAATATGTACGTACAGAGAAAGATTTGAAGACTTTACATTTGACCTTAAATTAAACAGACTGTTAAGCCTACTCGAAGTGTTAAGACGCACAGTGCGATTTTTATGTTTATAAAAATTGTTTTAATTAAAAAGAGAAAAAACAATAGTTTTCGTGTCTTTTAAATGCATAGTGTATAAAAGTGAAAAGTTTGTTAAATTTTAAAGGTGTAAAACTTGTTTCTCAAATCCTTAAATGACGCACCTTCGTAGAATGACATAGAAGTGAACTTTTGTCTATCTTGGCTTTTGCAACAAACCTGATAAAGTTAGTGTTTTTGTTTTATTTTACAAACAAGATTTTTAAATCATGGAGGCGGTGGATAAAAGTAACATTGTTCCAAAATTACCAGGTATGGCGAAACGAATCCTTAAAGACATAATTCTATTTATAATTGATTGGGTAAACTTTTGCTGTGTTAGCATATTAAAAAGGGTGTAAACAAGTATTTCTGATTAGTCAACACTAAAGCAAAAAAATAGGCTTTACTACATCATAAAATATAACTGAATGTAAAACAAGCTTGTATTTTGAATGAATAGTAAAACTTACAACCGTTTCAGTAAACCCTTTAACGCGATTAATGAAAGTGTAACTAATTGGCGTAATCATCTTTGTAGTCAACGCACTTGCATTAAGAGTAAAATGAAAAACAAAAATTGAAAGCATGAATTACGATTTCTTTGGATTTGCGAAACCTTGATTATTAGGACTGTCATAAGATTTTTGATATTTTCGCTCGGATAGATTTTCACGTAACTTCTTTTCAAGTGGTACCTCTTTCTTTTTCAAGATTAGGCTTCGATTAAATAATTTTATTTACAACATTATTGAACAAGACTAAAGTTATCAATGGAGGCGGAACGATTTTCAGTCGTTAATTTGTGTAATATTTAATACATTTTTTCTGAAATAATTTCTAAGCAAATTTTTTTACGATCAGAGACACATTAAGTTGTGGTTACTAACTTGAATATTTTACAATTGGTATTTATTTTAACAACTGCCAATTCTATACCAAATACTATCTGAAAATAAATTGACATTGTCGGTGGAGTAAGAGATAACATATTGGATCTCCATCCCTAAGGCCCAGATTCGAGCACCACCTTCCATGGTTATTGCTGACAACAGATTACTATAATAAGTTATTGGGATTGCAGGGTAATGTCGATGGTTCGGAATCCACCTTAAATTGTAGGTCCACTTGCAATCGTTGTTTCAAAATTGGGTGAAGTTTTCCGCTCGATGCCCCACAAGCGGCTACGGGAACTAGAGAGAGAGAAAATGAATTAACGAAGTAAAATTTTTCTTTTCTTTTGCAAAAACAAAAAACATTAATGTAATTATTAATTTACTTTCAATACTTTTTTAATTTGTAAGATGTGCGTTTTTATAGGTGCGAGCTTTTAATCAACTTTTCAATTAATTTATTATTCATAAAAGACACGAAAATAGAAATCAAATTTTTCAGCATATTTTTGTTTCAAAGTCAGCAGAGTATATTATTATTGTGTATACCGTGGTTATTTCTTTCCTTCACGAAATCTCTATTCGAAGCATATTAATAGGTCTGTTCTCTAACCAGCACTTGTGATAAGTCGTAGTCGTGCTCACTGAATGAGACTGAAAGCATTCCCTAATAGCGTTTTCGAGGGGACTCTGTTTCTGACAGATAGATAGATAGATAGAAGCTTTATTAAGCATAGATTGCTACTTGTTCAACAACAACATAGTAATTAATTTTACTTAGATTCGATAAGGAAATTCAGTTTTTACAAATTCAACAATTTTTCTTTTAAATTGATATAAATTAGTTTCCAATATAATATTATTTGGTAATCTATTAAATAATTGAAAACCTTTAAAAATTAAACTATTCTGAGCATTATTGCTTAAAAACTGGAAGTCTAAAATCATCAGCATTTCGTAATCTATACGGAGACGGGCAGCATAACCGCGGACAATACTGTCGAGGTCATGCTGCAGAGGGAGGACCACTGGCGAAGGATTGCCTTTTTCGTGAAGGGGATCCTTCGCCAAAAGGAAGGAGACAACAACGGGGCTCCCTAACGGGAGCGCCTACTAACTTGTTGGAAAGGGGGGGGGGGGGGGGGGGGGCGAGAAGGCGGGCGCTCTCAGGGGAGCACCTGTTGGCTTGGATGCCTTGGTGGAGGCTATTTAATAGGACTCCACCACGAAGTAATGTCTTCTTGACGGTCCCGTGGTGGTCTTCCTGGAGGGGGAGGGGGGTTTTAGCCGGTATTACTGGCTTTTGGCCAGGTGAGTCCGGCACACGGGGGACCCTAGTCCCCTAGGTGCGTAAATGCAAAAAATCTCTAACATATGTAATAAACCTCGTTAAATACTTTGCCATTATTCCATACTTAATTTTAAATATAAATATTAATACATTCATAACTACTCTTTGCCTTACAGACATCCATTTCAATGTTTCTAACATAAGCGATACAGATGTAAATCGGTTACACATCAATATAGTACGCATTGGTCGATTCTGTAATTTCTGTAGTCTTGATAACATACTTCACTGCACACATATAATATTGGCGAGCAATACTCGAAATGAGGCTTAATTAATACTTTATACACATTAATTGCACACATCAGTCTCTTTCTTATTCTTTTAAAAAAACCAACCTTTTTGGAAATCTTTTTTACAATATAATCAATGTGGAAATTGAATTTTAATTTAGAGTCCACTACAATACCTAGATACTTCAGTTTATCCACCTGCCCAATAACCAGATTAACATCACGCAAAAACCATAAACTGCGTCTTTTCGACATTCAGTTTTAATTAATTCGCTTTAAGCCATATACTAAGTCGACCCAGGTCCACATTCATTTTCGTCTCGCAATCACCGATAGTCCGATCGGCAATGAATAGCAAAGCGTCATCCGCTAAAAGAGCCAGCTTACTATATTTGAGTTCACCTTCCATGTTATTGATGTATAAATGGAAGAGTAAAGGACCCACAATCGATCCCCGGAGGAACACCATCGTGACTTCTTTCCGCGCCGAATACGCATCACTGATTTTAGTTCTCTGAGTTCTGTTTGTAAGATATGTTCTGAACCACTTTTTTCCCTTAAAAAAAAATACCATTAGACTTGCACAGTAAAATTTGGTTCATCAGCTATTGGTTAAACCTCTATGCAAACTCTTTCACCTGTCGTACTCATCAGGAGTGTTTCTATTTTTAACAGGAATCACTAAAACACTTGTTAAGTTCCAAATTATTTTATTAAATATCTTTAAACTTTGTTTTTTTAAAATTCACTAATCCAACGCGTTTCGCCTTGCTATGGCATCATCAGGGAGAGAGACTCATAATTTGGAACTTAACAAGTGTCTTAGTGATTTCTTTTAAAAATGTTTGGAACAAGTGATTTCAAATAACTTTTTGAAGGAGTGTTTCTGTCTGCATAGAAACTTGCTCAGGTTCAGCCGATACCAAAAAACGGAGAGGCATGCGATCCTCAAACTACAGACCAATTGCACTCACTTCGGTTTTATCTAAGGTTTTTGAATCACTCATCAACTCTAAATTCATGAAATATCTAGTAAGTAACCATCTTATCAACGATTGCCAGTGCGATTTCCGCGCTGGCCGCTCAACCGGTCGGAAATCGTCGCTTTTGATATTTCAAAGGCCTTGCTAGAGTCTGGCATACTGCCCTTCTACCCAAACTTCAAGCACTTGGTCTTCATCCTCAACTTTCGAAATGGATAGATGGTTTTTTTCCAACCAGTTCAATCCGTGTAATATTAGACGGAATTACATCTGATGACTACGAAGTAAATGCCGGTGTCCCACAGGATTCAGTTCTTTTACCAACCTTATTTCTTCTTTTTATCAATTTAACACAGGTCATGAATTTCTCGGTATACGAAAACTTTATGGTAACTTGAATAAGGTAACCATATACTTTTCATATACCGAGAAATTCATTAACATGAAAATTTAAACTCAACGGCATTTGAAAGAGGAAGACTTGTACTATAAGATCCCACACATTGTTTTTTGATTCCGCGTACTCTTTTGATTTTCGTGGGAAATCTACAGAAATCAATCGAGAACGCATATTTGAATCATTAAAGAACGACATTTCTACGAAACTCGCTTGGGGACGAGCAAATCGTGTTATAGTTAACACATCCAAACTCAATGCTGCTTAATGTCCCTAAAAAACACCCACCCTACTCTCAACCTATTTCAGTTGACGGAGTGAATATACCCCATTTCGCCTGATTAAACACCTTGGGTATTGAGATATCTAGCAATCTTAGCTTGGGTTTTCTATAGAATATTTGGCGTTGAACTACAACTCCAACATTAGGGGCCTTATCACGGAAAACGAAAACGGAACGAATTTCTAGTCGAGACAAATTACTCGACTCGAAAATAATTTCCATATTTAGGCAGGGGCCGGACATCCCACACTGTACGCGTTAGACAAAGTTCAAAAAAAGGCTATTAAACTTGTTGGCTACTCCACAATCTCGAAGAGTATTGACTCTTTGGAGCATCGTCGGAATGTCGGTTGTCTCTACTCTTTTATCGCTATTTCCGCGCTCAATGTTCTGACGAAATTGCTAGTCTTAATCCCTGTAGGCGCAATACTAGAGCTTCATGTCGCTCGCACTGCTATACCCTCCAGGTCAAATTTGGACGTACCGTGAAATTTTGGGAATCTTCTAAGCCCAACAACACGACTATGGAACAGTTTACCATCTTCTGTTTTTCTCTCTTCTTATGAGCCTGATACTTTCAAACAAGGCGTACATCGACATTTCCTTCACTGCCAAGGCTGTGCTTTAGCATCAAAAGACATCTCCTGAACTTTGTAATTATTATAAAAAATAATAATATTGATTTAAATTTTACACATTATGTTTTTAAATGTTTGAAAATAATAAATTTCTTCTTTATACAGGACCACCCGTAAATTCAATAGTAGAGAATTCTGAAGAGCAGTTGCCCAGCTTGTCAGATCTGCATGATTTTGAACCTAAGCTTGAATTTGATGATACAGAAATACTAACACAATCCCCCGTACAAAGTAAGTCCTCGTTTCACAAATTAAACTGTTTTTAATCATATAATAATTACGTTTAAAGGAGCTGGAGACGTAATGGTTGACGATTTTGTATTAACAGGTACTGTACAAAGTATTTCGCATTTTACGCAAATATATAGAACTATTTTATTTATTTAGCTGGTGTCGAAATCGATGAAGATGATATATTGAATCCGTTGGAAGATAACGACTTCGAAGATCAATTAAGAGAAGTAAGTCATAAATTAGGGATGAGTTTAGCAAAGCAAATTGACAAAGATTGCAGTTATATTTTCAGGCGACTAAACCATTTTTAACAGTAATTGTTGGTTATAATCCAAAAAAGTGTTTTCAGAGCAGAAAATATTTGACGATAAAATTGGTCGTTTGTCTCAGTATTACTCACAGACTATTTCCCAATATTTTTACCTCATTAACTATGTCTAGAAGTGGCGATTGATTTGGACATTTCCGAGGGTTCGCTCGCTTTTCGTTCGTTTTTGTTATTATAGCGACTAACATAAATTAACAAGTTTCATGCACCTACTGACACTACTGAGTGTCACTGAGGATAACGAAATGAATATTACTTGGGGGATGACATCGAACAAAACACAGAAACAATGCCAGTTTTCGAATTAAATTACACTAAAGTTCCTGTTATCACGTCTACGGCACCATTAAACCAGTTGCGGTTACGATTTTAATAAAATAATAATTCAATATTTTTATACAACATTTCCTCTTTATCTTGGTCAAATAACTATTTCTTTTCTGCAATGAATAGTTTATAAAGATTTAATGATTCTTTTGTTTGATAAAAGAAAATTGCGTAACTGCGAGGAAGGAGTAAAATACCTTACAAAATACGTTAAATAGTTTATAGATGGCTCCTTACTTACTTATTCAGGCTTTCTTCTCGGATTACTTACAAGGGAAGCATCAGCCCCTATGGTACAAATGACATTTGTTCCAAAATTGTTAGGGATTACAATGAAATAAATGCAAATCTTATACAAGGATTTTATTGTACAATAATTGAATAGTAAAAAAAATTTCATAAAACCTTTAATTACATAGTGGCGTCGATAATATCAAATAAAAACATGTGTGCACTTTACACGCGGTAGCAGTGAAACCTTCAGAAAACTAAACTGCGGGAGAATAAGACGAATGCAGTATCAGGATAATGATAACCAAGTTTAAAAGTTAATTTATATTTTATTATTCAGACTCCGTGTTTTTAATTTCAACAAATGACACGAGTGGCTTATGGTAACTAAAGTATGAAATAAATGCTTTGGTTTGGATTTGATAAATATATCTTTGAAATGCAGCGTCAATTACTGTTTTTGATCTTGTTGCCGATTCAGTGCGACTGCTGCACATTTTTAAATTTAATTTGGTTCTGATGAACTCAAATCAAAGGGAGCGCTGTATCCAATGCAAAATTCACATTAAAATCCCCACTTAAAATCATCGAAATTTTATCGTAGTCTTTTTTAAGAATATGCGATACTTCTGGTGTGTATTTTATTAAATTATTGATTGGTTGGGAGAAATGTAAGTTACCACAATTATAACTGAATTATCATGATCTAATGTGCTTGCTTTCACAAGCACATATTTCTCCCACTTTAGAAAGCTGAACAGACAATGATTCCAATTGTTGTTCTATTTGTGGAGTAAGAACACGGGTTCCGTGATTTGTATTATGGTTGATTGCAACTCCGCCTGCCCTCGTATGTGGTCTTTTATATTGAACTACAATATCAAAATGTGGAATGTTTAAAATGTTTTCATTATTCATCCACGTCTCGGAAAGAATTAGAAAATTCTGCGACGCTGCTATTCTGTCTCATTGAAGATCCTGTACATGAGCTCGTCAACTTTGGCAGTTAAAGGTAAACAGTGACAACCCTTTTCTTGTATTTACAAAATCATAATAATTTATCAATTGTTTCAATTCAATTCAGGTTCAGCCTTTGAAACTCAGCTCGCAATTTAATTGTGAATACTTTTGCTCTTCGAACATGATAAAATTTTCTATCGTTTTTTCTCGAAACGAGATGTAAGTCTTGAATCGATGTTACTCGTAATAGTGCGACGTACAGGAGCTGTTGAGCGTGTGTTTTGTCAATTTCAAATACAATCTCACCAAATGGTAATAATAATGATAGTGTCGCTTTTTCGTTTCATCTAGTTTCAAATCACAAATCTTCTAAAGAAGTTTTCACTTCAAAAATAGGTCCTTCTTTATTGTGGCAGTTTGCGGTGGGACAACTTCCGGCTTCAATATTGCATCTGTAACAAAATGAAATCTGAAAATATTGCGAATTACTTGTATATTTTCAAATTTTTAAATAATCGATTAAAAAGTATTCCCTGAAAATTTTACGTAAATCGAAAGATGCTGTAAGCCTCTTTTTAGTTCCCGTAACACTTTGAGATGGAGCAGAACTACCCCAACTTCGATGACAACGATTGCAAGTGGACTTGCAATTTAAGGTGGATTCCGAACCAGTTGAGCAGAACTCCATGGCCTTTATAGCATGATGGGATTGCTTGACTAAGTCACTGATTTTTAAAACATAGTTTTAATTAAAGCGTGTTTCACGTTCTTCTTTATTCGTAAGTGCTGCACAAGCACAAATCCCTAGTTAAAATCTTATCACGAAAATAATTCTAATACTGTGTTGTGTTCCCCTTCACCCTTCGGCTACGAAAGCCATATACCTGTATACGAATATTTTACAAGAGACATACGATTATATGTATACACGCTCCACTCGAATATATCATCTATGTAAATGTTTATTATTAAGTGGGTGACATTAGGTCTGTTCCCGTACTTTTGCAGCTGCAGGTGGCTACAGTTTACTTATTTATGTGGTGGGGTGAAATTACTTCAGTACGGGAACAACCAGCTGCAATTTTCTGAAAAAGAAGAAGATTTGTTAGTTTTCCTATTTATGGAAACTAAACAATCACAATTCTTCTAAAAGGATTCACAAATTTCAAATTCACTCAATTGATGTTTGGGCAGTTGTCACTTTGACAGAAAGAAGATCTTTTAAGCATATTACAGCTGGTCAAAGTTGCTGCAGAATTCTTAAATTTTCTGCAGCAGGGGAAGTTGTGACGTAGGCAAAATCTTCTTGGAGAAGTGAATACGGGAATACTTTTCTGCAGTTTTCTGCAAAGCACTTATAATCTCTGCAGGTACGGGAACAGACCTATTATCTTTATTATTTGTTACCATATATTTAATGTGTTCGCGTTTCATTCATAAATTTGAGGTTAAACAACAAAATTACACCATTTTCTCATTTTCTGCTTCAATTCAAATTCAATTTTAATTATTCGTTTGGTGTTTAAGGGATCGTCTCAGTGTGACCCTCCGAAAAATCACTGACTTTCGCGATTTTTTTTTAAATGTTGAAATAAACTAATCGGTCCGGTTTTTTTTATAAATAAATACATTCATGACGAATACAAAATGATTTTTTTTATGTTTATTTATTGGGTGTATAATAGTTGAATAAATTGTTGAAATGACACGTAAAAAAAAGGTCCTGTACGATGTCCACGATTGCGGTCGCAATTTTTTTTTTTTAATTTGACAAAATGGCGGCGGTTTGAACAAAAAGTATCGAATTTGGCCCTTTTTTTCAACAGTTTTTCCTAAAAAAAAAATAGGAAGATTTCAAAAAAAAAAAAGCTTCCATAGCGCGATAAAGAATGACGTTAAAAATGTTCTCTCCAAATTGGAACTAGATATTTTCAAAACTCTTCCTTTGAATTGAAGTTTCTTGGGGGTTTCACTCGTATTTCTATCCGTGGTTGATGTCGAAAACGAACTGAAATGCTTGGCCAGTTTATTTTGGAAAGTTATAGAACGTATGCACCTTAGAAAGATACACACGCAGGTAGAAAAATAAATAAAAGGAATAACGATCGAGCGGAGCGCCGAACGAGGCAGATGTCTCGCTCCGTTCCCCACTCCGTTCCCTTTCTACAAGAAACGCTGAAGCGACCGTAATAATTTGAATTTCGATTTGAAAATTTGAGAGAATGTTTATTACAGTGTATACTATCCGATAATGCAACAAAATTTCACTGAGACGATCCCTTAATTAAGCAAAATTAATGAAATAATTAGAGAAAATATGTTTGCTATGCATAAGATTTATAAAATCAAATAGTAAAAAACAAATTTAAACGAATATTTATCGTTAATTAATTTCAGACGGAGGGTTTTACTACAGTAAAAAACAAGTGTGATTTTTTGGGGACCGACAAGCAAGGTCGCCATATATTTGGTATATATGCATATCGCTTTCCAGATAAAACACAGTTAGAAGGATTTGTAAGGTATATAAAAAGCATTTTTGTTTTGTCTAAGAAATTTCTAAAAAAAACTTTTTCAGAGATATAATAAAGGAAATGGAGCCATACGTTGAGAATGATTATATAATGGTTTACTTTCACCAAGGATTAAAAGAGGACAATAAACCGTCTATTCAATTTCTTTGGAATTGCTACAAGGAATTAGATCGGAAATTTCGAAAAAATTTGAAAAATTTATACGTCGTCCATCCAACATGGTTTATAAGAGTGATTTGGAACTTCTTTAGACCATTCATTAGTGAAAAGTTCCGGAAAAAATTGATTTATATTTCCAGTTTAGACGAACTACGTCAAGCCTTAGGTTTAACAAAACTGAAATTGCCTGATAACATTTGTGATTTTGATGAAAGATTAAATGCTGGACGCAGAAATGCTCCAGCCATATTATCCGAGGAAACCGTCAGTAAGACCGCACAATTTGGTGTTTCGCTAAAATTTATTACACAAAACAGTCCATGCCTGAATTACATTCCACCGATTGTCAGAAAATGCGTTGATTCTCTTTCAATAACTGGTGTTATTGACACCGAAGGCATTTTTCGTAGATCTGGAAGCCATAGTAAAATAAATGAATTGAAACAGAAAGTAAACCGAGGAGAGGATGTTGACTTAAAAGAGGTTGATGTATACGTCATCGCCGGGCTATTTAAATCGTTTTTAAGAGATCTTAGTGAACCTCTTCTCACTTACGAACTGTACGATGAAGTAACTAGTTTTCTAGGTAAAATTATATTGTGTAAAAAATCTGTTATAATTGTTATGTTTTTTCAGAATGGCCTAAAGAAGAGCGGTCGCGTAATGTAAAACAAATGCTAAGAGAGAAGCTTCCAGTGGAGAATTATGAATTATTTAAATACCTTATAGAATTTTTAGTGAAGGTGAGTGATTTTAATTTATTAGATATTTATTATTTGTGCTCGAATCTTTTTAGAAGAAGTACTTGTCATAAAGTTAGAATTCAAATCTTAAAAATTGCTGAATTAATCTGTTTTTCTGTGGTAATATGTAATTTGTGTCCATATACTATCTCAACTACATCAGAAAATTCTTTACGTGCAATTGTGCACAAGTCAGGCCAAAAATTGTTCCTTTATCGGCAACATGCTAGTGTAATAGGCCAATTCCACGTAAAGGTTATACTGGCTCCAAAATTTCAAACTCATTGTACGTATTGTACTGAGTACAGCTGAAAATGGGTTGACAAAGTTCTAAACCATAAATATCACTTAAAATAGGTTAAAAAGTTTGAACATATAGTTTTATAGGCTAAGTTTTTTTAGGATCACGCATTTTGAAATGCTGATTACTAAGTAAAATTATTTTAAACTTTATTTTTAAAATCCTTAAAAATTGTTCGGCTTTTTCTAAATGTTTGGCGTGTATAGTTTAAGTGCTATGAACACAGGGAGCCGTCTAAAAAGCGCGTTCGTGCACAAACTTTCCGTGCAAATACTTACTCATATGGTGGGAGAAAAAGTGTACACAAATCAAAAAGTCGAGGGAACATGTTTCATGCAAACTCGTAAAAATCAAGAAGAAGAAAATTCACAGAACACACCGAATTTATTTAAACCGCACTTCTAATTATAAATTGTTAATCTAACTAATTTTCAATCACCAAATTTTGCTTTATTAATAACTTTATTCAATCAATTCACTAATTGACTATGAATTGAGTGCCTAACCTAACCTCACTTTCTAAACCAAAGCACCGAACAGCTGTTTGTACTTTTGCAAGAAAAGATGGCCGATCATGCACCAGCTAAAAAGTTTGGGTAAGTTCGTGCAGCAGGGGAACATGTGACAAAATGTGTAAGTTCGTGCACATGCGGGAACCCGCATTCTGATCAGGGAACAGACCTATTCAAAACCAAATTGTCATGGAGTGCTCATTCAAATAAAAAATATTTTGGATCACTGAACAATTTTTGTGTTTTATTTTATTTTAAAGTAGAGAAGCACTAAAAAATCAGCCTTTTGGTTTCCACTCGATATCTATTGCTATTCATAGTCAAAGGCCTAAACTAAACTATATACGGGAAGAATTTAGAAAAAGCCAAAACAATTCGTAAGGATTTAAAAATAAGCCGTTGATTCTGGCAAATGTTCATTCCATGTAAATGTTTTTGAAATGGCACTATTCTATGCGATAAATATCATAACGGCATATATTAGTTAAACAAACAAATCATAAATTATATTGCTCATCAAATACTGCTCTTCGACTATGCGTATTTGTCGATACAATGTCTTTGAAGCGATTCGAAGACAAAACCCATGATATACCAGACGAATGTTGTAATATTTTATAAAAGTACGTCCATTATTAGATATGTTATCAGAGACTTTTGCAAATGTCGCCACGCTTACCGAATATCAGGCAATTGATGAAATAATCATACCATTCAAAGGAAGACATAGAGGCGGAGGCAAGCAGTACAATAAGTTCAAACCCAATAAGCGGTCCCGCACCTGTATGATTATGTTTCTAAATTTCAAATGTATCAAAAATTAAGAAACATTAATGCAAAATTTGGAGCGATTGGGATTACAGTATTGAGACTGTGTAAAGGCTTAAAAATAATAAACCATAAATTATTTTTAATTGATCTCTACAACAATATAGATATAATTAAATAATAATAGATAAATATCAATAATATTCGAACATGGGAGTAACGAAGTATGTAAATTTGCCACAGCATTGGTTTCAGTTTTTCAATGTATTAATAATTAATTCACAGATTCTTTTCAATAATAGGAAAAAAAATTCAGACGAGTCTCTTTACTTCTCTGTAAAAAAGCGTGGGTAAAAACCAATTAAAAGGTCTGTCCGTTTACTCGAAAGTTTTTACACAAAACCGAAAGTTTTCGTCCGCACTTCGTCTGTTTATTTTTGCACTTTAAGAAATTTGACAGTCGAGTAATTTCCCCTTTTACCCAAATTTTACACACGCTAATGAGTGTGGACAAAATGTCGGCAGAATTCTTCTTGTTCTTTTATGGTTGGCAAATTAAAGCTTATAAATAAAAATTGAAATTATAAGAAACTTCTTTAAGTAAAAAGACGCAGTAATTCTTTTAACGGTTTATTCTCCGAGGATTTCAAAACGAATGCCTGTACACTGTTGGTTCACTAAGCTACCTCCCTTGTTACCTCATTATCTGTCAAATGCTCATTTGCCTAGAAAAGGGTAATGAAATAACATTGCATCTAAAATCCCTAAACCGTTTAGAATACAGGCGAGTACATTATTACTTACATGTCGCCAGAAGGCCATAAAATACCTTTTACAAAATCTTTTTAGATAATGTCTAGACATTTTCCCTTTGCTATTGTTCAGTCCTCTTTTCCTAGATTTTATTGCTCAGAAAATAAACACGGGAAACTATTAACTTTTTCAGTAAATTGTAATTCATTTTTATTTCTTGTAAACGCTCTGATCTTTGCACTGAAATTTACTTCTGACAGTTCTTCAGTTGACATAAATTTACCCAAAAAGCAACTGTTAACTTTTACATTTTCATCCACTCTACCGAAACAATATTTTTAATTGGTTTTTACACAGAAGTAAACAGACAACACTGAAAATGTTCTTTTTAAATAAAAATGAGTAACAATTTACTGAAAGAGTTAATAGTTCCACGTGTTTATTTCAATTTGTATTTATGAGCTGTAATTTGCCAAACATCAATCAGGTGTGAATTGTCAACCATAAAAGAAGAAGCAGAATTCTGCCGAGATTTTGTTCACACTCATCAACGCTTGTAAAATTTGGGTAAAAGGGGAAATACTCGACTGTCAAATTTTTTAAAGTCCATAAGTAAACAGATGAAGTCCGGACGAAAACTTTCGAGTAAACAGACAGAACTAATAGTCACCACATTCATACAAATGTGTGAACAAAACAAAAAACCATGTAAACTCCGTTCAAGTTCTGAACATTTGCCACCACCTGAAGAGTCTAACAGCTGGACCAAAGTCATTTTTCAAAGTCAAAGAGTCTAACAGCGGGACCAAAGTCTAGACTCTATGGGACACTATCCTAAAAATAGAGCTTAAAAATCCTCCAGGATGTCCCGATAACTCGCTATAATATTGTGAAAAATGCCAAGAACCGGTACGCCCTGATTGTATGAAATCCCTTCGTTCACTTACTTCATGGATCACTAAAGCTCAGCAGCCACATTATGTTTTTTCTGTATATTTATTATGTTTTCAATTTTATTTTACTTACTGAATTGTTACCAATATAAAATAAACAAATTATAATAAAAAAATAATTAAATCGACTTTTTTCACTTTAAAAATTCGTCTTTGAAGAGCTTAATAAAGTGGAACGACTAAAACAGTTGACTAAATTTGTTTCACGCCTGATATGTGCTACTTGGCCGTTAAAATGCTATTTTAAGTTGATGGGCTTCTTCTTTATTACCCGACTCTCCAAAACTGAGAAGTTTCTAAGTTCGACCCTCGACAATTTTTCAAAACTTCAACGATACTGTAAAGAAATCGCACACATCTTTATATTTGAAAGTTATTTCTATTTGAAAGGATAAAAATTATATTGAAATAAAGTTCAAATTTAATTCGCAAACCGCAATCTTCGCTTTTGCGATTGATCCATCTTGCAAGCACGACTTTTATTCCAAAAATACGTTCCTTGTAATTTTATATTTTCAGATGTTCGCTTTACAGCAAAATGTGGAAAACAATACACGCTTTTATACGGAGTATTAAATAATAATTTGCTCATTAAATTTTAAATTCTTACTGCTACTCAATGTATTTTTGTAGATAAATTCCTACTGCTACTCAATGTATTTTTTTTATTAATTTTTTTTTATTTTAGGTTATGGAGTGCGAAGATCTTAACAAAATGACTTCTTCTAACTTGGCAATAGTATTCGGTCCTAATTTAGTATGGGCGCGCCACAATCAAATGTCCTTAGATGAGATTGTACCGATAAACGCATTCATCGATTTTGTTCTACAAAACCACAAGGACATATATATGGTCGATATAAACAAAAAACAACCAATTGATTAACCCCGACTTTTATAATGTCCTTTTCACATTTTTAGTTGTAATTAATTTTTGTACCAGAAGGAACATTTTACGCGTGTAATTTTACCAAAGAAAAGTGATTTTTGAATTCCTGAGGATTTTTTAAAAATTTTATATTTGTAAATATTTTAAGTGTGAAATAGGGGAGATTTTTGGTTCCTATATTTAGAATGAAAATTTATATCGTAGTCGTATTATATTACACGCACATACCGTCAGGCCAATTATCTCTTACTATAACTCCAAAAGGAGTTTTAATTAGTCAGCGAGCTAATAGTATACATATACAAAATTCCAGATTAATTTTATACATCACAAAAAAGTAACACCCATATAATGGGAAATTATAATATTTGTTAACAGAACTACGTCTTTAGCGTCCTGTTTAAAGCACAACTTTATTAAGAAAAATGTTTCTACTTACAATACGATCATCTTTATATATAAGATTATAATATGAATTTTTCAAATTATATATTGTAAAAATATAATACAGTAATAAAATTAATGTTGGCAATAAGTATTTTGATTTTGTTTTAAATACGAACTTGGTGCAAACTCAAGCAGCTTCAAATTAAAAGGTTTTTCGAAATAAAAAAAAAATATTTCATTAATTTAATTTAAATTTTTTCAAGAATTTTTTTCTCTTTAATCTTTTGAATCGGTTTTTATTTGTTCCTGGAGTATGCAAAAAGAAAGAGTAGACATCCCCATGACATCATCATTTTCGCACCAGGCTACCGCAAATGGAAAAAAACAAGTACACTTTGAAGAAGGTTCTGAACTACAAGTTACTTCAATAAATGAGAATTGTGCCTGCGTTTTCTGCTTTTTCTTTCAATAGAACCCGACATAATAATCCTAGTTGAGCGCATAGGAAAAAGGTTAGTTAAGTTGGGATTACAGTTTAGGAGAGGAAAAAAATGAACATTTTGGTATTTTTTTAAAAGAATAAATGCCCCGATCTTCTTGAAACTTTCTTTTATTATTATTCACAGTCTTTACTTTACATGATTTTTTTTCGTTCCAATAAGTTCAAAAATGCGGCGGTGGTCAGGGTTGCGTAAGAGAAGAGAGCATTCCATTTTGAGCAAGATAGCATCACTGGTCGTCGTCTAAAAAAACAAAACATTTTAATTTTTTATCTCATCTCGTTCGATATGAACCTAATTAGCGTAAAATCGGTCCAAAATTAAGAATGCTACATCAAAAAGAGTAAAAATCTCCTTTTTTCCAGTAAATTTGTTATGTAAATAATCTTGAAAAAATGAGGTTCATATTTAAGAAAAAAGTATAAACAATAACTGTGCTAACTTTCAAGGGAATCGGATAGCTAATTCTCGATATATCCTGCTCAAGATGTCGAAAAACGTAGTTTCGAGAAAACGGAATAGAAAGTTTCGGTATTTTTTTATACGATGTGGCCAAAGCCTAGGGAACAGCCCTTTGATGCGTTAGCATGGCTTTAGCCGGAACGGAATTAGGTTAAGGGAAGTGAAGAAACTTGAATTCTAGTTTTTACATTGCTCCGAGCTAGCTTAATAACAAACAACTGTACTAAAATGTTACTCAGGATGCTCCCATTTAATTCACAAAATGTGCAAAAGCGAAAATAGTTGCAAAATTAGACAAATTCTTTCAAAAAGTAAATAATAATGCGCTCAATAGTCAGACTGGTTTTCTTTGAAATGTTTTCGGGCCAACAAGAAAGCACGTATGCCTTAGATTTGAGTGTAGAATACAGTATTTAAAAATTGTATGATAACATTTGCGAATGGCTGGATGGACAAGCAGATGTTCTCTTTTAACGTTTACGTTGTATCGTGACACTATGTAAAGAATTTTAAGAAAGTTGTTTATGCTTTTATATTGTGAGATCTTGAAGTTGCTGGATTTCCCTGCGTCTGACGAAAGTAACTTCAGGCAGCTAACGGGGGTGAATCCAAAATTCCGGGAAAAAAAGCTGTGAGCGCAGGAATCGTTGGCGTTATGAGGTGCACCCTTGAGAAGGAAGGAATTTCACGGTAGATCGAGGCGGATCTGCAGAAGTTGCATCCCGGAGAGTGGAGCAGTTTCCTTTAGAAGATGTAGGTCCAGAAGAAGAAGAATTCACACCAGAAGCAGCTGTGGTGTCGGACAGAGGAAAAGAGGGGCCGAGATAGCTTTTTGTGGTTAAACTCCTGATATCAGAGCCGACTGAGCCAATTAATTCAAAGTTCTTCTCAATGGCTGTGGAGCACGAATCTAGCTCCCGCTAAGTTGGCCGATGGAAGGCGATGGTGAACCAGCGCGAAGGTCATCCAAGGAAGCGACCAGGCCGCTTAACTTTAAGAAAATCACGTAAATCCTGCTGGAAAGAAGCGACGAGTCGTTGGTCAAAACCTCAGCGATATTAAGCAGATTGTCCAGTTTTCAGTTTGGACTGGCGCAGTCATCGGACAAAATTCTAAGTCCAGCAAAGTTTGTGGAGATCTCGTTGACCTTATCAGCGATGTAAGATTGATCTGTGGAGAGCGTCGCAACGACTCCCTTCATAAGCCGTAAAACGTGACAGAGCCTAATATTGGAGCACTCTTTACATGTAGAAAGACCATGTGAGAGACAAGTGCCATGAAAAACACCACCACAGACAACACCATTGTTTAGCAACTCATTAGAGCATGCCTTGCAAAGGGCCATTATGTGCGTGAAGATTAATCGGAAATATTTTAAAAATGAAATGTTAATCAAAAAGCAGGTTGCTGCAATGCCGAGTTAAAAACAAAACTATTTCCTGGCAATGTAAATAAACAAACTGAGTCACTTCCGTTTCAAAAAACAAAAATATTTCCCGGCACTGTAAAAAACAAAAAAGCAAAACTGAGTCACTTACAAAATAGCGGCCAGTTAAAAATAAGGTCACTGACAAATAAGTAAACAAGAAGAAACTGTGTCAGGTAAGTTATTGACCGGGAAAGAGTGGCACTCACTTTGCTGAGACACGCACAAAATACACGAAGCGAAACAGAGTGAAGTGTGTGGAGCGATCACGCAACGCGTCTGATCGATTAGGCGGTAATTGGATACTATTCATCTCCTAGCGATGAGCGACTTGCGATCGTTAGTCGCTCATCGTTAGTCGCTCATCGCTAGGCGCTCATTGCCAGTCGCCAGTAGCCAGCGACTAGCTAACCGCCAGTCGCCAGCGACTAGATCATCGCCAGTCGCAAGCGATTAGCTCATCGCCAGTCGCCAAATTTGTTCTTATTGGCAAATCTGAATCTCAAATCCAACTTTTTGCTGTTGCCTTGAGGCAACTTTGTACTTGACTCAGAAAGGACAAGGACATTTGTTCGCTCAAAGTACGATGCCGTGTATGTGCAGCAGCCGACAGCAAAATATTTTTGTTGTCCTGCGGTTCCGGTTGCTGCCGGCTGTCGTCCATTTTCGTATTGCCGTGGATCCGTGTTACCCCGTGGATCCGTGTTCCCGTATATCCGTGTTTCCGTGGATCCGTGTACCGTTTCCCGTGGACCCGTGTTATACAGGAGGGGCTAACTAATTTTGATAATATTTTAAATTAGGTGTTTATCAAAAATATATTCTTATAACATTTTTAATATAATATAACTTTGCCCGACCATATTTTAGTAATTTACTTAAATTTACTATTTAAAAACACATTGCTTATGCCCCTAAATATTTCAATACTAGGGAGAAGACTATGATTTCATAAGGCGACAAAAATTGAAAACACAACTTGAGCAGACCCGCTCATCGCTAGTCGCTCATCGCAAGTCGCTTATCGTTAGTCTACTACTAGCAATAAGCGAATAGCAATAAGCAACTAGCGATGAGCTAGTCGACTGGCGATCGTTAGTCGCTCATCGCTTGTCGCTAGGAGATAAGCGACTAACGATCGTTAGTCGCTCATCGCCAGTCGCCAGCGACAAGCTCATCGCCAGTCAGCAGCCGTGGATCCGTGTTCCCGTGTATGGTGAATATAGTCACTATCGTATTTGTTCGTATTATTAGTTATAAATCAATTGATAAAAATTTTTGTTTTCCCCCAAAATAGTTCAGTTTTATGTTAATCAGTGATCTGTTTACTTGATTTAAACTTGACTTATACACGTTTATGTACTTTGCTTATTATAAACTCACATAAATCACAAGGAATGTCTTATAAAACTAATTTGCTTGTATGTTAAATTTACTTATTGATCTATCCCCAGGCTTGACTTTTGCAATAGTATAACACAAGCTTTCCATTTGTCCCATGGCATTCATATAAGTTTTTTACAATTTGGTCTGGTGAAGGCGCAAAAGTCTGGTTAACGTACAAAAACTAAAAATAAGATAAATTATTAAATTTCGCCTTAAACAGAAGAACAGAAAATACCACTTTTTCTTCTGGATCTAATTTAAGATATTTGTGAACAAATTTCATTATCCAACTAATGGGTTTTTCCTGGTCAACAGCCCATCTCTTCTTTTTCATGATCGGCACATTACCAGTTGCATTTAATAAAATATCGACTAAAAATGCTTTGGAATTTAAAAAGATTTACTTTCAATTGAGTGTGTTTACCTTTTGTAGACTGTGGCTCTGGTGCCTTTTCTGTTGTATTAGGTTGTATTTCTTCCGACATATTAATGGAATTCTTTTCCCCAGTGTCCACTTCTGCCATTGTGTTATAATTGTTTTCCTTGCTCTTGCTTACTAATTATTGAAATTAGTCAAATTTTATTAAAATCGATATGAATTCCATTTGAGTAAACTTGTCTATCGCAACTTTGGGCTGAAGTAAGCGCTGTTTAATAAAAAACTACTCGGATCAAAAATGGCTTTACTTGTCAAATTTGGTGATAGAGAACGAAGTCGGAAGTTATGCTTAAATAAGCGAATTCATTGCAATCAAGTAAATATAAATTCTTGTAACCAGAAAAACTTAAATTTATTACATACAATATTCAACACATCTTTTCATTTTACAATTTTGGCAAAATTTGAGAATTTTCGCTTTATTATAAAAATTTGGTTTTGGTATAACAGCTGTGAGACCTATCTTGCCGACCGTAATAGAATATAAATAATCTTAGCTTAGATTTATGGAATGCATGCTTGAGGAGATGTCAGAACTGTCAGTGAACATAGTACATCTTTAAGAAGTACTGTGAATGACTGAGGTATATTTTTATTTGTATTAAAGTAGAAATAGCGAAAAAGATCACCTTTATTTCATAGGAAAATCCAAAGAATTTGTATTGCGGTGAAATTGCGATGAGAATTAGTTTGTGACCCAATTGTAAATCGTCTTGATAAACGAAGTAAGCACACAGAAAGTGAAAGTTAACAAATTTCTTATTATAAATTATGGCCACAAAACGTAAACCTTTGCACTCTCAAACAAATATGAACTTTCGACCGGGTGCTCCCGAAACACCAAGAGGAGAAACAAAGGGAACAAGACCAACTGCTAAGCCTAGCTCCATAAAGGAAGTGCTAATCATGATGCTTATGCACATTTGCAAAAAGACTATCTTTTTTGACATAAATCTTAAAGTAGCTTTATATCTAGGTAGCTTATTTTTAATATCTCTAATAGGCGACTTTGCACCGTTCCCTAAGACATATTTTTCACGATCTGATAATTTATTTAATGTATATTTTGTTAAAATAGGCTGGGCATGGACTCTTGTTTTGAGCACCCCGTTCTTGTACATGACATCATATACTCTCTGTTGTGGTGACAAAGATAAATTGGTTAAAAATCATTTACCAAGGATTTTGATAGCTACTGCATTTTGGTTCATTTGGACGAAGATATTTAATTTAATCGAATCGTCGTATGGCCGATGTACTGTCCGAACGTTTGACTCAAAATCTAATTGCCTTAAAGCTGGCCATTTCTGGCACGGATTCGATATATCCGGACATGCTTTTATATTGATATATTCAAGTCTAGTTTTAATAGAAGAAGCAAAACCTATTATTAAATGGGACACAATTAAAGATTACATACGAAATGAGATGTACAACAGAAGTGTATCGGAACATTCTAGTAGTAATCCACTTAGAAATTTAAGTAGCAGTGAGATACAATTACTAAAAAAGTTATACGACAGATATACGCCTGTAATTCGGACGCTATTTATTGGCATGACTGTATTACAATTACTATGGGATATAATGCTTGTTTGTACAATGCTCTATTACCACAGGATGATTGAAAAAGTTCTTAGTGGAGTTATTGCAATTTTAACCTGGTTTTTCACATATCGTGCCTGGTATCCATCTGCGACATTTCCGCCAGATCCTCCTGGATGCGGAAATTTTTTATATCAAAGAGAAAGAAGACAACAGAGCTTGCCGCAAACTACACGATTACGAGTGCCAACTGGACCGCGTTTCATGGGTATGCCAATTTATGCAAATATGCGTGCAGAAAACTTTACAAACAATGTAAATATACCTGTTACAACAGAATTAGACTCATAAAATAAAACGGGTATTGTTTTTTTATTAAGTTTGTTGTCTTTTTCTACTTATGCGCCGGGCTTTTTATATTTAATTATTTTGTTGTAGAAATATTAATTATAATTAAATAGGACTATTGATCAGAGGTGAAGAGTTTTTAAAAATACAAATTGTACGTTAAATTGAAAGTGTTGTAGTATAATTAATTTTTTGTTGCTGGTAGAAATAATGATTCAACTCAGTTTGTTAATCGATTTTTATTATTAATCGTCAGAAAGTTTAAATTTCTGTTCAGTTCTTAATAATAATGAGACATGACCCATTAGTTTGCAAATGTATAATTTCTATTTATTTTATTTTGTTGGCTTGAATAAATTGTTTGACTGGAATTTGGTAAATATAGTATGTCATTTTGTTTTGATTAATCTTCCCTAATCCTTATGGGAGGTCCAATTTGACAAGTACAGCCTCAAGTGTAAGAGTGTGGGAACCCGCCAGAGAATTTTTATTTTTTTCATACGACTGTTCGCCTATCTAATCTTCTATTTCCGTATTCGTTTTCAATCAAATCGCTCTAAAAGTCTGCTAAAATCGAGTCGGAAGTTAGCTATTTCGATAAAACCTTATGTAAAGTGCAAGTATGTAATTCAGTATTTTGCTCCTGTAAAATTTATTTTTAGGTAATTAGACCGTTTTGTTCGCCAGCTACTTACTTAAAATGTTTAACTTAATTTTTCACACTTTGCTTTTGATAAGCCTCTTTATTGTTGTCGTCTCTCAGTTCCACAGGTTGAGTCTTAAATACCTTCACTCAAGTTGGGTTACCTTGGAGCAGCTTGTGGAAGCTTTAACTCCAGTGGAGCAGCTTAAATTAGCTTTAACGCCAAACTAGAAGGTTATACTAGGAGCAGCTTGTAAAAGCTTTAACTCCTATATCGAAAAAACTGGTTTCGACTAATCTTGTTTATTCAATTCGCATACTCTATTTATACAGAATTAGTGCTTACTACCTACAGAGGGTGATCAACGAATTATAAACGCATGAACATTTTTACTTTTTAGCTATTTATTGGTAGTTTTTAGAAAAAAATCAGAGCAAAAATTAAAATTCTTATGTAACTATCTTTTCGGAACAGATAGATTCGAAGTTAATATAAACTTAATTAATATCTTGTGATTCCTCCTCGATTTTTTATTACCTCCTTAATTCGGTTGGGCATACTTTCTACACAATTAATAATTATTTCTCGCATTTGGTCGTCATTTGCCCAAACATTCGGTTCTGCAGGCTGTAAACTTTCGCTTTTAGTAAGGCCCAGCAATTTTCAATTGGATTCAGAACCGGAGAATTGCCGGGCCATGGAAGTACCTCAATTTTCTCCTTCATTAAAAAGTGCTTGACCGATTTCGCTATATGGCAAGGAGCCTTGTCCTGCGTGAAGGTGTAGCAGAAAGGGTGATAATTGAGTGAATAAAAACATCCTGGAGGACTTTCTTATACTGATCCTGTCTCATTGTTCCGTCAACAAAGTATACAGAGCCAGGACCTTCTCCAGAAATACAGCTCCATACCATTATTGACGGTGGGTGTTTGACCGTTCTTTGTATACAATCTTCCTTGTATCTCTCTCCTCGCTGCCTCCTTACAAAGCAAAATGATTCCGTCATCGTTTGCAGCTGAGACTCGTCGCTAAAGATGACCTAAAGTTTAAAAAAAAATCATTAGTTTTAATACATTTTATACTATGACCAGAAATTTAATAAAAATAGGCAACATTATCAGCTTACTTTTTTCCAGTCATAATCGAATCGTAAGGTGTTCATGTTGTCTAGCCCACTCAAGCCGAGATTTTTTCATTTTTTGGGTCCGCCTGCGTAAGGTAAATTGAGTTATTTGAATTCCCTCCTCATCCAGACTCCGTTTAAGAACTTTAGTAGGAGCTCTACGTTGTTTTATCGCCATAAGGATTATTCTTCGGTCTGTCCTAGGCGTACTTTTCCTGATTCCTTGGCACTTAAGTCTCCTATTGTATGTTGCAGGTTGATAATTTTTTTAACAATTTTGAAATTCTACTCACTGTCGCACACGAAACATTCACTTGAATCGCAATCTCACGATTTATTACCTTTTTTGATTTCAATAATTCACCAATAGCATATTTTTTTTCATTTCTTATATCCTTTTTACGACCCATGTTCTCAATAGTCTTGAATATCAAATTTCACACTAAATCTTTAATTTACACAAAAATATCGCTCAAACGTTTATAATATCACTCAGAAATCTTGCAACTGCATCCTTCAAATAAAACTAATTCCAGTTTTTTGCCGAAAACAGAATGTTTGTAATTATCTAGAATCGGTCATAACTGTGGAAATGTGGAATGTAGAAATAGTCATTTGTCCTGGGTTTACCCATTTCTTAATTGGATGAAAAAAGGACACGTCATAAAATAAACATTAACAGATGCATCTTTGATCTCAGGCATTCCACTTACAAAAAGATATTGTTTTAGTGTAAAAAAACTTGATGAGCAATATAAAATTCAATAAATTTTAGACGTTTCTAATTCGTTGATCACCCTCTGTAAGTTCAAAATACTTATTTGCTAACGTAAATTCTTAATAATTTAATTGGTCATTATTATTGCTAAATACTCTAAATACGCTAAATACTCATATCCAATGCATTCACCTGTAAATATCAGGTGACATACTTTCTTTAATTGCTCGCGTGCTTCTTTTTGCTGCGCGATGCACTTTCACGTGGGTCAGAGTTTTGGTTCATTGTTTGTTTACGTTCTTCTGACATGAAACTTGAGTGCCGTGATTCGGCTCTAATGCCTGGCTTGATTTTAAATTCAAAATTGGTAAACTTACAGAACTTGCCAAAAACCTGATTGGACGTTTTTTTAAACGTTTAAATAAATAAAGGTTGTACAAAACGTTTCCTAACAAAAAAACGTTTTAGCGTTTTGAAATAAAACGTTTATTTTATTAACCCTTAGCTGAAACACTTCCGCAGAATCGCATAGTCGCTACTGTGGGGTCCGCGTGACCTCAGCCACGAAAATGTTTTTATTAAAAAAAAAAATTACGGTATTTTTTTAACACTATTTTGATAGATAATAAAGGAAATTTAGGAAATATTCAATATTAAGAAAGTTCCATTGCTGTAGTATTTTACTAAAAGTCCATCACCGAGGCTGGGGCCGATCTGACCCCTTTTAATATAGGGCTCTGGCGGATGGTCTGCTAGGAAGAAAGGTACTCATGCCTAGCATACCGAAGTTCAAATGGCCCCGCTAGGCAGCTTTCCATAAAAGCCATTACTGCCAGCCGATACCCGTAACAAATTGTATAATCGATCTGTAGTCTATTTACTTTTGATATTCGCAGAAATCTGTCCGCAAGATCTAAGATCTCCTTTGCGTTTATGCCGGACATTAGCCAAAAACGTATAAAACCGTCTCGTCTTTCTTACCGCAACCTTTTTGCATGCTGGAGTCTACTATTCCTATTCTTTTGGCATGAGCCATTAGTCGCGCATGCCCTCTTATAGGTCTCATTCATCTTAATTATTGTATTAGACTTCGATGCGTTGACAATTCCTCAGAATGCTTTTGAGTGTTTTGTTGGTTCTCATCCCTCCCAACTTTCCTTACGTCTCCTCATTGCCCACTCCTGGCTTTTCTTGAGCACACCACGTTCGCTTTTTGAGTCGTCACTTCACTTTATTTATTTATTATTAAGATTCATCAAATACTGATTAATACATCAAAAATAACAATATAAAACAAAAAGAACTCTAACAAAGCTGATTCTTCAGATCTCGACAAGTGAAAATCAATAAACTCAGGATGATTATTAAAGAGACGAGACATAAATGTAATAGGCTCATGCACACCATAATTAGTGCGATGGTGGGGAGTATGAATCGATAAATACAGAGCCCCCCGCGATTCGGGGAATCAACTGCGCCTTGAAAGCAATCAGAGGCAAAATAATTCTGGAGTTGTCGCGTCTACTTTCAAGGGACTCCAATAAAATAAGCTTTAATCGGTTACAGTAGGGAGGCAGCCGTAGAGGATCGATGCAAGGAAGGCCGAGAAGGACGAATCTACGCTGTACAGTCTCAATACGATTAATATAATTCGCATAAAAAGGAGACCACACAGGACTAGCATACTCCAAAATAGGTCTCACGAATGTAAAATAAAGGAATTTAGTTCTATATGGGTCATCAAACTCCTTAGAACATCGTTTGACAAAGCCCAGAGCAGAATTAGCTTTGTTTACAATAGCGTTGATATGGTCGTCAAATGAAAAGGTTGTATTTAGCACGACCCCTAAATCGTTGGTGTTGTCAATTATGTTCAGAGAGCCACCATCTAAGGTGTTGTTAAAATGCACTGGTTTCCATGATCGAGAGAACGACATGGTAGTAGACTTGCTAATATTTGGAGGAAGCAAGTTGGTAGAAAATCAATTATGAAAGGCGTCTAAGTCAGAATTTAATAGTGCACAGTCGTTCACACTTGAAATAAATCGGAAAATTGTGGCGTCATCAGCGTAACATAGAATTCTCGTATTAGGGAGAATTAAGGATACATCATTGATGTAAATGATAAAAAGCAATGGTCCTAGATGGCTGCCTTGAGGAACACCGGAGGTGGCATAAATATCGTTAGAAAGTGTACCCCAAAACAGAACACGTTGGCTTAACGAAAATTGATGGAAACCCTAAAAAAGATAACTTACGAACAAGAAGACTATGATTAATTCTGTCAAAAGCCTTGCAAAAATACGTGAAAAGGCAGTCGATCTGCTTACCAGCTTCAATGGTAGAAATACAGCAATTAGAGAATTCCAACAAGTTAGTCGTAGTAGTTCTACCTTTCATAAAGCCATGCTGAAAGGAGCCCAGAAACGGTTTGCAGTGGAAGTTCAGAACATTGCACACCCGGGCTTCAAAAATTTTACCGATTCAACATAAATTGACAATGGGGCGATAGTTTGATATGCAACATTTTCTTCCCTTCTTATGTAGGGGAATGATGACAGATACTTTCCAGGATTTCGGAAAGACACCACAACAAATAAATAAGTAAAATAAGTGACAAAGTAGAGAAACTAGGGACATGCGGCAGTTTTTTACAAAGCAAGCAGGTATACCATCAGGACCACACGAGAAACTATCAGCAAACCAGAAATATGCTCAAGGACAGTATCCTCGTCAAACACTAGGTCTTTGGTTTCCAGGGTAGTCGGCGCAAGCCTCGTCACATGAGTAAAATCCTTATCTCTAGTATCACAGTCAGTAGTCAAAACTGCGGTGCTAAAAAATTCGCCAAATTTTTTGGCAGTCGTCAAGGTCATCGTCACTCTCGACGTCACCAAAACTTAACACAGGAGGGTAGCCATCACAATTACGCTTAGAATTTACGAACCTCCAGAACTGTTTAGGCTCAATACGCAAATTCGATTTAATTCTCTCCAAATAGTCACAGTAAGATATATCAAGTGCATAGGAAAATTGATTGCGTAACATGGAGTAAGCGAAATAGTCAGCATCACTCCTTGAGGAACAAAACCGCTTCCAAGCTTTATTCCTTAGATTCTTTAAGTGCTTCACGGAACTATTGAGCCAAGGCTGATATGTATGCGAACCACGAGACCTTGAAATAGGAACACAATTAGCAAAACAAACAGAAAGAGAATTGTAAAATAATTTTACAGCATTATCGATGTCACGTTCATTCAGAACATTCGTCCAATCACAGGCAAAGAGCCAATTATGAAGTTTAGAGTAGTCAGCCTTGCTAAAGTTATAACAAAAATTACTTGAATCAGAAGAAGCCGTCAATACAGGATCAAAACCAAGAATGATATGCAATGCCGGATGATGACAAGGCTCAAAAACCAAGGGAGATAGACAGTGCTTTACACAGTACTCGAGCAGTCAGATCAGATTTACCAGAACTAAGAACAATCAAATTCAATGTTCTACGAGATCTAACGCACTGAAACATTCGAAACTTTCGGTGCCGAATCAAATTGCGAATAAAAATAACTATGCGGAATTTCATGTGTAGACAAAGATTGAGTTTACAAACATGATCAAATCGCCGAAACCCAAAAAAATAACAAATGACAGAGTTGAATGTACTATATTAAGTCTGCTTTACGAAACCGAATCCAACGAACAGAAAAGTTTACAACCATAAGTCAGTAATGGTGCTATCAGCAGCTTTAATAAAAAAATAAGAGTCTGGACAGGAGTAAACGCCGCAGCAACGATAATTTTCGCAGGGTTGCATAATAACCTTTAGATAACATTAGCAAGATCCGGCCAAGTTAAAGTTCAATTGAAACTAATACCAAGATCCCTGACTGCGTTGCTATATGGAATCACCTCGTTGTTCATACTGAGTACAGGGCAATCGACTGCATCAATTACATTCCTGAATATAATTATAGCAGTGGGGTAATGTTTAGAATGATCTCAAGGGCCTTTATCGGTGTTGACCTAGCTGTACCTGTAAACAACATCTGGTCCGATTCCTTCTGTTTTCTATCCACCTCCATTGCTTTCCATCAGACAATAGGACCGTCTGTTAATATAGGTCTGATTACACGCGTATCCACTTTATATAGGGTGATAGTCCCCATATCTTTGCGATCGCACCTACGCGTGCGGAAAGCCCTTAGTGCTTTGTCTTTCTTTTAATGTATGTGTTTTGCCCCGTTTAGTTTAAGTGTGTTGTTGTCTATGCGCAGGAGAACTATTTCTCTTGGATTTTGTCTTTTGTGAAAGAAGCAGAGTTTGATTTTGTCTAGGTTGATCTTCAATCCATAAATCCTGAGCCTATGAGCATAGTTTAAATACAAATAGTAGATCAGCTTCGAACAAAACTGCAAAAAATTTCCGCCACTTATTTCCATTTTTCATTGAAATGGTAATGTCGCTGAGAGGAAATAACCCAAATGGGAAATCTCTCAGTCATCTTGTATGGAGTTGTAAATGGCACTTCGTCCGAGTAAAAATTTTGGTTATGCATCCAATTTGCAACTGAATGGTTTTATTCAATTATTAAGGCCAAGTGACAAGGATCACAGTGACCCTGTCCCATTCAGATATAACTAAGAGATTTCGTAGTCTCGCGACAGAAAAAAACATTTAGTGAAAGAATTGAAAAAGATTTACGAAATAATTTCATACGAAAGTAACGAATATTTCGAACTCTAAATTACTTAGCCAATACATATGTCCGCTTATACGATTTTTTTTATACGACGTGGCCAAATCCTAGGGGACAACCCTCTGATGCGTTAGCATTGTTTTGTCCGGAAGGGAATTAGGAGATGGGAAGTGAGGAAACTTGAGTCTTGTTTTTGCATTGCTGCAAGCTAGACAACAGCCCAGAGACGGAGTGGATTATTTTAATTTCTAAATAAAAGCTCACGGGGTTATCTGGTCTCGAACCCAGGACCCATGCCATGTTGGTCCTACCGCTCAACAAATTGATCCAACTTCGTCTCCCGTTAATCGACAAAAAGGGAAATTTCTCTTCTGAGAGTTGCAAAATTGATTATCGCTCACGGATTTTTGACAGATAGTAGTTACTGTTTGACAGTTAGAATTTACTTTTCCATACAACCATAGAACTATTGCCATACTATTTCGTTCATGTTTGACCAGGGAAATTTAGGGATCTGTTCTTCTATTTAGTATCTATTCCATGCCATGAGAATGCAGTGTTGATTGCTTCTTGAAGTAATTGGTCAGGTTTTGTTCAAACTTCCCTCCAACTACAACACTACAAAATATTCCAACTTTTAGCATAGATTTAACAGATGAATACCTATATTAGCTAACTATTAGTAAATAAGAGCTTATTGTTAGCGTTAGCCATTTCGATTTACATGGTATTGAAAGACTTCAAAATTGTGCTATTCTATTTACAAAAGTAGCCTTCAAACATATTTAAATATGTACTTAAAAATAAAATTGTTTTATTTTGGCTGTACAAATAGAGGTTTGAAAGATATTCACGTGTGTGGCCTGAAAAACACATATGGTAATCCTGACAAGATGTTTACCCAATAAATTTGTTTTTAATAATTTCTAAATAGAGTGAAACTAATTGTTGTCTTTTAATTTATTTCTTGTAATATATTAATATATATATTTTAATTAACAAATATATGTATATGTACTTAAAAACTAATATGTTTTTCCAAATGTGTAGACACTAAAAGCTGTTTTAAATAATTTTAAGTCAATTTTTTTTACTTAAGTCATTTCTATTTATTTTGAAAAAAATTAAGCTGGTATATGTGATTATAGTTGAAAATGTCTTTCGAAATAAATTTGATATATAATTTTGAAAATTAAAAATACTGAAAATAATTAACCACCCTTGTGGGCTAAAGCGGATGCAGCAAACATAGCCATTCCTAGAACGCCAACTCCAATTTTGTAATTTGATGGGGCCTTAAGCCACATATCCTTAATAATTGCTAAATATGTTGGAACGAATTGTTTAAAGGAATTTTTAGTTTTAAACTTGTCAAAATATTTTTCTATTAATGGCAATTTTCCATTTGACCAAAAATAATTTTCAAACCCCAGTGTATAAAGTCTGTACAGCAATAGTCCTAAACTTATATCGGCAATTGTAAATTCGTCTGAGATCAACCATTGTTGAGATGGATTTTTACTCAATTCGTGTTCTATAAAATTTAGAACATACTGAACGGCATTCAATAGTTTTTGAAAATCCTCCCTGCTGTATACAAGTTGACGACGTCGATCGTGTAAATCTATTTTTTTCATCAAGGCAATCGAATTTAATCCTGTTTCGTTTACAGATGACTTAAGTATTTCGTTGACTCTTTCATTGTTTTCTACAAAAATTTATTACAATTAATAATATGAATATTAGAATATATGACATTACAATCTTAATAAGATATGTATTAATATTTACTATTTAGAGACCATATTACATTCTTCTTTTTCCTTGAACCTAGCGATGTTAATAGTGCATTATGTTTTAGTTATCTCTCTCTAGATCCCGTAATCCCTTGTGGGACATGGGGCGGGAGAAGAACTCTCGATTCGAGACAATTATTGCAAGTGGACCTAAAAAGTGGATTCCAAACCACTGGCATTTTCTCTGCAATCCCCATGGCCTTTTTATCGTAATCTGTTGTCAGCAGAAAACATTCATGGGTCGCGGCGGGATGGGTCCTCCGGATTGATGGGCGGACTTACTCTACGAATGACTCCATGTTTTAATTATGGTTAGTAAAAAAATATACGATTCACATATTATCGATACAACTTTACAACACAATAATTGAAAAAATAATATTAAAGACATCAGTTTCCTTTTGCACTCCACCTTTTATTCTTAGATATCGTAACACTCTATAGGGAATGTGGCGGAAGTAGAATCTCAACCCATTTAAAAAACAAATCACTGCGAGGAAAGGTATGATAGACTGCAAATTATAAAATTGAAATTTCTTCAAATAGACGTAATTGAAGTTGTCGGCGGAGTAATGTGTGTAACTTCCATCGTGGAGGCCCAAGGTTCGAACCCCACCGGTTGTTTTCTGCGAACAACAGATTACAATAAAATGGCCATTGGGGTTTACAGAGTAATGTCAATGGTTCGGAATCCACTTTAAATTTTAGGTCCACTTGCAATCGTTGTCTCAAGTCGGGTAAAGTTGTTCTCTCGCCCCATGTCCCACTTGGGTTTACGGGAACTAGGGAGAGAGGGAGATATACCTTCATTTAGAAATAATTCTACTGAATCCTATCATTTGCGTCTGAATTCGGAATCAGTCGGGATGTTAAGCACGTTTTCCGCGGTACCCACCAAGGTGCGGTTCTGTCTCCCCAGCTATGGCTAAGGGTCATGAACAAGCTCCTGCTGAGACTTAAGCGAATTGGCGTTAAGGCCGTCGCTTAAGCGAACGAAGTGGTGATCCTGGTAACAGGATTGTTTCTCTCTGTTATCAGCGAGATTATAGAGGGTGCCTTGAAGAAGGTGAGCAGTTGATCTAAGAACTGTGGACTAGCTGTGAATCCAGCGACAACTGAGCTTGTGCTCTTCACCACAAAAACCAAGGTAACATACTTTGATTTACCTAAATTAAACGGCCAAAAACTCTCACTAGCCAGGTATTTGGGTTTAATCCTGGATAAGAAATTGAACTGGAAGAAAAACATAGAGGAGTATGTAAGGAAGGCATTTATAGCCCTCTATGCCTCCCGACGTATCTGTGGTAAAACATGGGGACTGCACCCTAAGATGACTGCGGTTATACATAGCAGTGGTGTGTCCAATTCTCACCTACGGTTCAATGGTATGGTGGCCTGCGATGAGTAAGGCTTATAACCAAATCAAGCTAAGCAGAGATGCTTCTGCATCTACTTCCTCTTAATCACTAGATCAAATTCCAGGCATCATGCAGTGCAGTAAGACTCAACGCATCTGGATGCTGGGTTATTGAGCCCTATGGCCACAGCAACATCCTCAGCTTAGCACCAAGAGGACTGACCGATACCAAAACTGTCAGTCAGTGATATCGTAATATTCGTGGATGGTTCTAAGATGGAACAATGTGTTGGTGCAGAAGTGTTCACTGAGACACTGAATAAGTTATATCGAAATCCTATCGTCTACCGAACACATCGAGCGTCTTCCAGGCGGAGGTGGTATCCATTCACCGAAATATACCATCGCCATTTTTACAGATAGTCAGGGCGCTTGACTCAGTTACTATATCTTCTTAATGGCCGACAAAGTTGGAAGAGAGGCGCAGCTCTACAACGGTGCCATGTCTGTCTTTTAGGCGAGCATGTAGCTATGCTGTGCGCAGTTGCGACGACGTGAATGAAAAAGAAACCATTGTAAATGTCCGGCTCTTGCAAAGTCAGAAAGAGGGCAATGGGGGAGTACTTCTTTGAAAACCTGAAGGCAATCTCCGAGGTAAAGATTAAGGAAATAGTCAGTTTTTTAAATTCCTCTGGTTGGTTTTAGTTCCTTTTCCCATAATAAACTCAGTCGCCTTCAACCATGATTTCAGATAAGAATAAGGGTTGCGAGTGAACTGAGTCCAACAAAAGACCGGATCTTACTGGTTTTGGCATCAGTGTTACCATGATGGCGACGCTCACCAATTAAACCAACCAGCCGACAACATGTTCTTAACCAATTTATTCCATTCTATTATTAATAGAAGTATGAAATAATATTCAATTTTGTTAACCATAATGCTAAACAATAAAGGATAAGGGAAATAGGTGACGATGTACGTTTCCTTTGAAAATTTCGGGCTCATAAGACGGGAAAAAACGGAAGATGGTAAACTATCCCATGTGTATTTGTACTGCTTAGGAAAGATTCCCGAAATTTTACAGTACAACCAAATTTTCCATTTAGAGTATAGGGGAGGAAGCAACTTCAAACTCTTCTATCTCACGTTGTAATGAGAATAATTGCCGTGAAAATAGCGATAGAAGAGTAAAACATTCGATAGAAGAGTTAAAGATAACCGATATTCCGTCGATACTAAAGAAAGTCAATCTTCTCAGAGATAGGTATAGACTTCCTTTGAACCTTATCCAACCCGGACAATGTGGTATACCTGACCTCTGCCGTAATATAAGAATTATATTCGAATCTAGGCCTGATGTGAGACTTGTAGATCAACACCAAGTCAGAAAGAGTATTTCTAACATTTCTGTAGAAAACCTAGCCAACCAACTGCAAATACTATACTCGTATACGATCAGTCCAGTTAAAAATTAATATCGAATTCTATTCTAAAAATAATCCCGATCAATTATTTAATATTATAATTACGACAATACTTTATTATTTAGAAAAATATTTGTTATAATGGAAATTTTTACTTTCTGTAGGATAACTATGAAATTTTATTCGTAAAGCGAGTAAATTCTTTAACTGTACTATAAAAAGTACGGGTTGATTCCCCAAATTAAGTCTACATTTGACTCCCTCCATCACTCGGGTTCAGTATGGTAATTTTTAATGGTGCCGTAATTTTTCCTATACGGGTTTTTCCTGTGAGACTGGAGGGGGGGGGGGGTAATTGCACCCATTGGCGCCTCCCCCTGGATCCACGCTGATAATAGTTGTATATTGCCATATGTTAAATAATATAAAATAATCAAAAATCAATATTTTAGGAATTTAAAATCAATAAATTAGCTGATCTCAGTTCGGCGTCCGCAATTACAAGTCGCCCGGCGTTTAAGCTGCTCTAATGTAGTTCGATTCAGCACGGTAAGTTGAGAAGTTGAATTATGCTTCGCTACGGTTTTGATTGATTTTTAAATTTTTTCATTATGCTTGCAATGAAGCGAACCCTTTTACATTTTTAAATTTATTAGAGCCTAGTTATTGAATGCAGCACAAGGGTTGAAATTATGGTCCGGCTTTATAATTTTTATAAAACATTTCTAAACCACGAAAGAACGGCGACATCAAAGGTATATTAAGATATGTTACGTTACCTGAACTGACTCATTAATAACTAATCATAAGTAAAACAAATTGGCCCGAGAATATACTAATGTATAATTAAAATTTAAGCACTATTCAAAAATTATCGCAGTAAACAAACAGGTTCAAATCCATTACGTACGCTGACCGGAAAATGTCTCTGTAATTAATTTAGCTTTAACCATGTAGCGTAACAAATTTGGTATTAAATTCTCATTTGAACAAAAGGTATAAATACGTATAAATATAATGCATAACATGTTCGGTACATAACGACAATATTGTTGCATTTAGAGACAAGTTATATTTTAAAATGCATGCAAAATGTTGATTCAGATCATCGTATAAATATTCTAGAAATATCAATTTAATTATTTTATTTACCTATGCAAGCTTTCCGAATCGGGCCAATAAAGGGTGGTTTGGGATTTAATTTTAAATCATCATGAACAAAAGATCCCAAGCTTATAGCACCAATGGGTAAACGTCCTAGTACATTTTCAAACAACTCAATTTTATTTGATTCCTCCAGACTAGGGTTTTTGAGTTTCAATCGGCACCACTGATCTAAAAGGTTTAAAAATGTCTTATATCTTTGCATTTAGTTAATACGAGCACATGTGCTATATAATTATATTGTACTCACCACCTTTATATTTTCCTTCGATGTAATTAATAATTTGTGAGGAGTTGGGAATAACAAAGCAATCATCCTGTAATACTGGAACGTCACCTTTGGGATTTAGGGCTAGGAACCACGAAGAAAATTGTTCACCACCGGAGAGATTCACCACATATGATTTGAATTCAACCTTTTTCTCGTACAGGGCGAGAATAACCTTTAGATTAATAAAATAAGGCACACATTAGTATTAAATCACAACAAAACTATTTCGTTATTATTTGTTTTTAAATCACATGATCTTCATATTGTAGTTTGCTATTTGCTCACCTTCTGCGAATAGAAATTGTACGGGTGATAATAAAGTATCAAACCATCACCTAAGTCCGGCTTTTGAAACTGTTCTACACTATTTTGCATTTTTAAATTATGGAAATATCTTAACGCTGTGGCTGGCACAAAGTTATTCCACTATAAGTTCATATTTTCTTGAATTGATTGCAGGCATCACGTGGATGTTGCGTAGGTTTTCTTTTTTCATGTTGATAATGGGTAAATCATTAGCAGTGATTTGTGCTCTTTCAAATTTATGAATCGGAGCTTTTACCTTTTGTTTACTCACTCATTGCTCAGTAACTAAGTTTTTATCTAGTCGGTGAGCTTCTGCTTTCGTATCATTGATGCTGTACAAAGCACGGATAAAGTTTCGATGCAAGCCATGGAACAAATTACACCTATTACCTATTTGTACGATTTTAATAAACTTTCATTGCCTTAATTGTATTTGTTTTTATTACCAGAGTTTCAATTATAATATTATTATTTAATTTAAGAAAGAAACACTTAAATATGCTTTGCTTTTAATTTTTTCTTCAGCTATTCTATTTTATTAGTAGATGAATTTTAATTACGAGTATTAATTAATCAAGAGCTTTAAAATATTTCATGCCGCTGCATGTGTTTACATTTTTTTCTGCGCATATATGTATAGCATTTTGGATTAAATGAAACTGTTTTAGAATTAAACGAAAATATTTTTAAATTGAATGAAACCACTTCCGAATTAAATGAAACCATTTTCAGATTAAAAGAAACCATTTTCACATTGATGGAAACTATTTTGAAATTAAATGAAACTATATTCAAATAAAATGAAACCTCATATCTATATTTGCGATGTTCTATACTTTCACTTTCTATAACAGAAACTTCTGAGGCCTCCAGACTGAGGAAAATCCTAGCTACCAATCCAAGTATTCCTAGCTATTTACTTAAGGCGGATGGTACTTGGACCTCTTTAAGCGTTGAATCTCTAGAGATTCTCTTTGAAACTCATTTTCCCGGAAACACCGGGGAGGTTGAGATGCCTCCCTTAGGTAATTTTCCTCGTTCTCTTGAGGTAGCGAATGTGATTACGGAGTACAAACTCCGGTGGGCTATACACAGCTTTATGCCTTTCAAGTCTCCGGGTCCTGATGGCATTGTTCCTGCTGAGCTCCAACGCAGCTCTGATCTCATACTTAATTGGCTGATGGCATTATATAAAGGTTGCCTCGACTTGACCTACATCCCGGCACAGTGGAAAAGAGTCAAGGTAGTTTTTATTCCCAAGGCGGGCAAAAGCTCGCATGCCACTCCGAAGGACTTTAGACCTATAAGTCTATCATCTTTTCTCCTCAAAACCCTTGAGAGACTAGTTGAGATTCATTTACGCGGTAGTATCCCTCATTATCTACTATCGGCGTCCCAGCATGCGTACTGTAAAGGGAAATCTGCGGAGTCTGTTCTGCACTCTCTCGTACGCTCTATAGAAAAATCCCTTGAGTGCAAAGAGTTCACTCGAGCTGCCTTTATCGACATTGAAGGAGCTTTTAATAATGTTAGTCCGGGGGCAATCATGGATGCACTCGTTTCTCTGGGTGTGAATGCCAATCTTATGTCGCTAATCAGCCAAATGCTTCATGGCAGGACTATCAGCTCAAGACTGGGAGAGGCTCATGCTACCAGAACTGTGAGTACGGGCACACCGCAAGGTGGGGTCCTATCTCCTCTCCTTTGGAATCTGGTGGTGAATAAACTGCTTCTAATCCTGGAAGGGGAGGGCTGTGGAGTGGTTGCCTATGCGGATGATATTGCTATAGCTATCTCGGGCAAATTCCTGCCTGTTATAAGGGATCTTATGCAGAATGCCCTCACCAAGCTTACCAGATGGGCGGTGGGGTGTGGGCTTAGCGTCAATCCTAATAAGACCGAGGTGGTCATCTTTACTAGGAAATATAAAATTCCTCCCGTTGACCCTCTGTATCTGAATGGCATCCGCCTTGACTTTACCGAGGAAGCTAAATATTTGGGTATCATCCTGGATAGAAAGCTCAGCTGGAAGCCTAATATTCAGGGTCAAGAAAGCAACGGTAGCTCTATACTCCTGTAAGAGGGCCATCGGTGGGAAATGGGGATTTCAACCCAAGTTGACTCACTGGCTCTATGTTGCAGTCATTAGGCCAGTCCTGCTTTATGGCGTGGTTGTCTGGTGGCTATCACTAGAAAAGGCCACTTACCTCAACGTTTTGAGGAAGGTGCAAAGATCGGCCTGCATCTGTATCACCGGAGCGCTACGGACCACTGCTACTGATGCTCTGGAGATACTTCTTCACTTACTTCCATTAGATCTGATGGGCAAACAGATGGCTGCTAACACTGCTGTCAGACTTACAGCCAGATCTCAATGGTCCAATACTAGAGTTGGGCACTCCACAATTCTGGACTCCTTTCCGCTCCAAGTGGGGCATTTTGACTACACCACTCCCAGCTACTCCTTTGTCAAGCGTTTCTTACTGACCATTCCAACCAGGCTTGACTGGGATGGGGACACCTTTCCCTGTAATGAATCCATTCAAATTTATACGGATGGCTCTAAACTACAGGGTCGGGTGGGGTGGGTGGTGTTTTCTCAGAGGCACTGAACATTGGGTTATCCTTCCGTCTTCCAGACTACTGTAGTGTGTTTCAGGCGGAGGTTATGGCTATTCAGGAAGCTTTAAATTGGCTAAAGGGGAACGTAGCTCCAAAGGACATCTGTATCCTTACAGATAGCCAGGCTGCTTTGCTATCCCTAGATTCTGTCCTATCGACATCTAAAACTGTTAATAGCTGTCGCTCACTTTTAAATGAGCTGGCTGAACGGTATAAAATTCACCTGTGCTGGGTCCCGGGGCATAGGGATATTAGAGGTAATTGCGTGGCGGATGAGCTAGCAAGAAGGGGTACCACCCTGGAGATCCAACCGGAAATGACTACTGTTGGAAGGCCCCTGACAACCTGCAAGATGTTGCTTAACACGAGAGCAATTAACTTAGCGAACCACAGATGGGCAAATGGTACTAAGCTGGATCTTAGGCGCTCCAAGGGTCTGCTTTCGAGGGGCAGATCTGACCTTAGAATAGCTATTGGGGTTATCACGGGCCATTGCCCTATTGGCTTACACGCGAAGAGACTGGGTATCTTCTCAAACGACTTTTGTAGAAGCTGCATGGACGAGGAAGAAAAGGAAACTGTTCTCCACTACCTCTGCCGGTGCCCTGCACTGGCACGCAGGCGAAAGTCCTTCTTGGGTAACTATTTCTTTGATAGTCTCTGTAATCTGGCGGCGATTGACGTAGCAGATCTTTGGCGCTTCATTGACAGCTCCGGATGGTTCCAATGAGGAGGTGGAGGGAATTCTTTGGATTCCGTGGCATCACAACGGGCCTTTTGAGGTCTAAGTGTGCCCTTTAAGGCAGCCACATAAACCTAAACCTAAGCCTATACTTTCACTGCAAGCCGTTTTTGCAGCCGTTTCAACATGGATTCATTAGGGGTAAGTCAACTACCACCAATTTATTGGAATTTTCAAACTTCTGCATTTCTACAATTGAAGGTGGTAAGCAAGTTGACTGTATTTTTACTGACTTCAGCAAAGGTTTCGATAGAATAAATCATAGAATTCTTGTTCTCAAACTCTCCCTTCTTGGGTTTCCGCGAGTTTTTATAACTTGGATTCATTAGTACTTGTCTGAACGCACTCAGCGGGTTTCTTTTCGTGAAGCTCTGTCTGATGCTATTTTCAACACTTCCGGTGTACCGCAGGGCTCCCACCTTGGACCATTGTTATTTATAATTTATATCAACGATGTATCTACGATTCTGTCTCACTCAAATATTCTTTGTTATGCCGACGACTCTAAGATATTTCGCACTGTGTCTGACAATGCCGATTTCCTACTTTTAAATTCTGACTTAGACGCCTTTCAGAATTGGTGTTCCATTAACGACCTTCCCCTAAATATCGGTAAGTGTACATCTGTGTCTTTCTCACGAAAAAGGTCTCCCTTTCAATTTAACTTTACCATTCTTGTCCTTTAACAAGAGTTACAACGACTACGGAAATAGGTGTCTGGCTCAATTCCCAATTTTCTTTCGAGGACCATTTTGATGCCATAGTCAACAAGGCTAATATGACTCTTGGTTTCGTGAAGAGGTGGTCAAAGAAATTTGATAACCCTTATATTACAAAGCTCTTATATTGCACTTTTGTTCGACCTATTCTGGAATATGCCTCTCCAGTCTGGTCACCCCTCTATGTGACACATATCAATGGCATTGAAGCTGTTCAACGGAGGTTCATTAGGTTCGCTCTTCGAGGCCTTCCTTGGAATAACTCCCTTATATTACCTCCCTATGTTGATAGAGTTGAACTCTTGCACTTAGACATACTTGAAAAGAGACGCCGTAACGCCAGGATCCTTTTTGATTTCGACTGCATTCGGAGGTCCATAGACTCTTCAGTTCTCTTGGCTTGTTTTAGCATATCGGTTCCGGCTCGCTCAGTGAGGAATCACGACTTTCTTCAGTTACCTTTTCATCGCACTAATTATGGATTAAATAAGTCTATCACATCGATGTCGCGATTTTTTAATTCCTCTTTTGATTGTATTGATTTTCATCTATCACGTAACCATGGGAGGAGTCAGCTTTGTTGAGGTTACTTTTTGCTTTGTGTGCTTTTTACTTTTTGTTTGTTTATTCACTTTGGCACTTTTATTTTCTGTATTTATATTTTACGAATTCGCTCCTTGTTTTTTGTTTTTTTTATAGTTTGTTATACTGTTTTTATTTAGTAGTGTATTTTGCAATTTTTCTCCTTATGCTTATTGTATATAGTTTATTATACTATTTTTATCTAGTTTTTTTTTCAGCACATTGATGAAATATTGTAAATAAATAAAATATGAAATTAAAGTTTTTGTACGTTGTACGGCGATCAATGTTACGTTCCGTCTTCTTGCAGTGGGTTCAGCAATGCGTGCTCTTGTACCTGCCGTAGAGCGGGCTCCGAAGATGAAGATTAAAGCCACACTCATCTATAAAAATTAATTTTTCCATTTGTTGTGGAACCCACTGTAGATTCTCTGGCGTAATTTTGTCGCAGCTCTAATGTTTGCTGGTTATTCATTCTATCCGCTTTAACCGAAGCCAATTTCAATATAATTCTTAGTTCCCGCAAACCACTAAAAATCGTAGACGACACAGATATATTTTTTCTACGAATAACTTCCTTTTGATGTTTATAGAGTAATTCCGGGATCTCTTTCTACAAAAACTTCAATGCACTCCAGTATTTCTGGTGTCAACTTTTTCGCACGTTTACCACCGCGTTTGCTTTCTATTAATTTTGCCTTCACTCTTTTCATACCACGATAATATAGTTTTAGCCGAATTTATATTTTTACGACGTAATTCGAGCAGCTTCAGAAATTGTTTTCCCTTCTTCATACAATTTTACAAGAAACAATTTCATGTCTTTTGTAATTTTCAAGTACCGTCCTATTCTTCTTTGTCCAGGATTTCTTCGGGTACCATCTCTTCTTTCCCCACGATTTGAATTCAATTGCTCCAGATTACCTTCATGAACCACTTCAATATAGCTTAAACTAGAAGACTCCTGGCTAGGTTACCAATAATCGGAGCTTCCAGAACTAAAATCTTCACCACTCATTTTATTAGTAACTTTCAATTGAAAAATTATATGTCACTTATTTGCTACTCCGCCAAGACTGTAATTACCAGTTATCAGTTGCATTTGCATTTCATCTAATAATTGCAGAACACATAACGGTTTAGTGAGCAATTAAGTGAGAATTACTTGGCTACAAAATACACGGAACTAAAAAATTAAATACATTTTTTAAACGATACACTGTACTATACAATTTTATGTACCTTTTTAATGAATATAACAACCTACAAAAACATTAATTTCATATTTTATTCTCCGAGGTTTCATTTTATTTCAAAATAGTTTCAATCAATCTGAAAATGGTTTCTTCTAATCTGAAAATGGTTTCATTCAATTCAAAAATATTTTCGTTTATTTCGAAAATGGTTTCATGGGGTTAACCCATTTTCCGATGTATGCCGTTTAAAAATTTCGGGCTCATAAGATGAGGGAAAAACATAAGATAATAACCTGTGCCACTTTCGTATTGCTCTGCTTGATTTTATTTCTAATTGGCCAAGAATGTTCCACAATGTAGAATGAACTAGAATAAAGGAATGTAGCACGAATCCTTACTGCTTCCTTAATTATAAGGTACGACCTCAACCTACTCTTCAGTTCCGCCGGGAATGCGCTACGGATATCTCATATCCATAATATTTTGAAAACCTGTCCAGTAATTTAGAAGAAGATGTGGATACATAAATACTTACGACTTTTATATATAATAAAAGAAAAATTGTAAACGAACTTAAACTTAAACGGACACTTCCTTCCCACCCACACTACACAGTATTCCTTTCGAGATTGTATTGATTGAATTACCCCAGGATATAAAGAATTATTCATTTATAAGCTTCAATTCAAATCTTTTAACAAAAACACTGCATTTTTTCTTTATTGGCTACTTCTAGATCTAGAGCACCCTGCCCATATGATGATCGCCAAGTGTGGTCTGTTTATAAACCCGAACAAAACTCTTTTCCCGGTATCATAGAGTTCCTCCCATTAACGCTCCTATACTTAATGGATTTAGACTGAAATTAAAGAATGAAGTTAAATATCTAGGTTTTGTACTGGATAGGAAACTCAGTTGAAATCCCAACACACAAGAAAGAGTAACTAAAGCTACAGTTGCGCTGTATTCATTATTCATTCATTCAATTATACACATTGAGCCGTGTATTGAGTACGAGCTCTTCGCCAGAGTTATTAGGTACTATAGGTAGGTATAGGTACTTACATATGTGGTGGTCATCTGGTTGCCTGCAATAGAAAAGGTGTTCCACCAGAAAACACTGAAGAAAGTTCAGAGGATGGCAGCGCTACCGATTACAAATACCCTTAGGCGTACACCCTTCATAGACCTTAATACTATCCTCCGCCTAATCCCGGTGAAACTCTTCGAAAAGCATACCCTATCTTCAACTGCCATTTGGTTAAATTTAGTCCAGATTTGGACACGTACCAACCACGGACATTCCAAAATTCTGGACGGTAATATAACAAAAAAATATCGACTACAGTATACCAAACCCTCCAACGCCAAATTCCTTTATTATATTTCTACCAGGCAGGAATGGGAGGATCACCCCTCCAATGGGAAGAATCAGTGCATCTTTACATTGACGGCTCTTAGTTAGAAGATAAGGTGAGTGGATGTGTATACCTAGATCTAAGCAGAAATTGTGGCTATAAATGCAGCATTTGAATGTCTTAAAGTATCTGTTTTAAGTTATTTTATGTAGATTATTACTCATGTGAACATTCTATAAAGGAGCTTGAACAGGTCTATGTACAGCTTTTATTAGGTCTATGAACAGTCTTACCAGGCTCGTGAACAGCTTTACCAGGTATATAAAACGGCTTGAATAGGTCTGTGTACTGTTCTCATCGGATCTGTGAGTGATGATCGATTATTGGTTATTGATTAATTAATCGATGATGGATAATCGATCATCATTCATAGACCTAATAAGATCTTTTAAGCCGTTTTATAGACCTGGTAAAGCTTTTCGCGAACCTGGTAAAGCTGTTCATAGACTTGATAGAAGCTGTCCATAGACCTGTTCAAGCTGCCTTATAGACCGTTTACATATGGAATAATTTACATAAATTGACTTAGATAATACATCATATCAGCGAATATTTATGCTACGACGGATCGAGCCCAGACATTTATTACTTATCAGCAAAATGACGCATTTGTCTAGAAACCCCATACCCAAAATAATTTGCAAAAATTTCCCGTCAGACCGCGATTTCCTTCAGAATTTGAAGATTTTTGAAGCGGATATTCCAAATTTGGTCTGGAAACTTCATATCTACACTACTTCTAAAGGACAGAGCAATACCTTCAAATAACATCTGTGTTTTCATAAACTGCTATTAAATCTCTTACAGTAGTCTACACGACCTCTAATACTGCCAAAATATGTCGCTTAACTCGGAACGACATGACTGAGCGCCGTAATACATGCCTCACGTGGGTACCGTGGCATAGCGATTTTCCGGGTAACTGTAAAGCCGATGAGGTAGCGAGAATTGACTCTACTCTACTAGACTCAGATATAACTCATCAGCTTGGAAAGCCGCTATCCACATGCAAGCTGGACAAGCATTCATCAAGATTATTTTTATGATATGGCTAAATCCTTGGGGTCAGCCCTATGATGATTAGCATGGCTTCGGCCAGAAGTGAATTATTGGTAAGAGGAATGAGGGAACTTGAATGTCTTGTTTTGCATTGCTGCGAATTTTATATTTTAAAAACACACGAGGAGACCGAGGCTTGAATCCTGGAACCATGGCGTGGTGATCATGCCAATCCACCAATTGATCCAGCGCCCGTAAAGATTGCTAATGATAAAGTGATAAAAGCAAAAGGAACATAGCTGCTTAATTAGCCGGGAGATTTGGCTGACTTTCGACATAAATCAGTCATAAACTCAAAAGAGCTTATCTTGCTCTGGAGAAATATTATAAGAATTGTCGTGGCTGTCATCTCGAATCACTGCATCAGGTCAGGTTTTTAAGCTCTCCCTTCTATCAGGAATTAGCTGAATTAGCATCTGGTAATATCAGTGACCTAGTTCGGTTCATCAGGAACTCGAAATATTCTAGGCTTAACTGGTAGGGATGGATATCTAAACCCAACATGGTATCACAATAGGCCATTATGGCCTAAGTGTGCCTTTCCTTGCAGATGCTGCCACTCTAACCTAACCAAACCTTCTTTTTGGCTTAGAAAAAATTCAGAGCTAAACTTAATCAATCAATGACGATACAATCGCGCAACTCATCAATTCATTAACCGATAGTTTTTAATGTGGTCCGGATGGTATTCCTGCCTCCTTGCTTAAGTACTGTTAGTGTTCTTTTGTTTATGTCTTGTGTTATCTATTTAATCTATCTATGGCTTGTGGTCCCTTTGAAGGTGGGAGGCAGGTTGACTGTATCTTTACTGATTTTAGTAAAGCATTTCACAGAATTAGTGATAGAGTTTTAATTCATAAATTATCTGTCCTTGTATTTCCCTCATTAATTATTGACTGGGTTCGGGTCTCTATCTGAACCAATTCTCAATAATTCAGGGGTACCCCAAGGAAGTCATCGCGGTCCACTTTTATTTATTATTTACATTATGTCCTTGAATAATTCAACGCCATAGATATATCCTGGTTACGTCATAGATACATCTTGGCGGCGACAAGTTCTTTCGTGTTGGTAATTGTCTGCGTCACTGCGAACTTTTATATTCTCACTTAGCCGCCTTTTATAGATGGTGCTCTATTAACCGCTTCCCTCTTAATATTAATATGTGTACGAAAATCTTTTTTTCCCGAAAGAGTACACCGCTTCATTTTACCTGTACCATCAATGCCGGTGTTTTAAATAGACTAGCCTTGCCAAAACCAAAGATCTAGGACTGTGGCTAAATTGCCGCTTTTCCTTTGTAGACCATATCGACGCGATAGTAAACAAGACTAATTTCACATTATTGACATAACTTAAAGGTGGGCAATGGAATTTGATGGTCCTTATATTACGCAACTACTTTATTTTACATTTCGATGGGTAAGTGCACAATTGTTGTATCTCTAGGAATCTTCGGTTTAAGTTAAAAGCTTTGGAAAGTTGAAGCCAACATGTAAAGGAAAGTAGAAGTTCAATTTTCATGCAAATTCATACAGTACAGCTTTTGAATCAACGAGATGTCAGCTAATCAGATATATAAAATTTTATTCCTTGTGCGTTGATTATTTGACAAAAAATATTTAACATTGAGTTACCGATCAACAAATAAATGACTCCGATTCCGAGGAGCCTTTTTATGTGCAAATTCAACCAACAAAGAGAACTCGCAAATAGATCCACCAGGTAGATTGTCCGGAAACATGAAGGATTTCCTTAAGGAAATGTTTAGGAAAGGAAAGAAAAAATACTCCCCACGGCCTTGCAAAGTCTGCTACTCAAAGAGAAGAAGTGAAACAAGATATATATGACAATTCTCTCAGGTTCCACTTCACAAAATATCACAATCATAAGAAATACTAGACCTGTAAATAAATAACTTTGTAAAATATTATTATATTTGTGTTGATTTAAGAAAACTGCAACGATTTAAAACCATACATAAATGTTTATTTAATTCTCTTAAAAAATGCCCGGAAACCGAGAAAGACAGTGCAAAAACAACCCGTCCGTTAAGTGTTAACAGGCGACAGCACACCTCGTTCGAGTTACAGATGTTTCCGGTTCAATAATTTCAGGACTAGAGGAAAAGTAGAAAACCTACACTATCTGCAGCAGATTCATATTCCTACATTATATAATTTCTAATAGATGGCGTGCAGGTGGGTGAGATGGGGTTTTTGTATTTTTGTTCAATATATAAAACTTTTTATCTTTCATTAATAATATAAACCAACAAATCAAAGAAGAACGAAAAAAACATAAGACAGCGGATACATTTCTTGTGTATTTTGAGCACCTCGATAGAAGTCACAAAATTGACAGCTGACAGAACGTGATTTTTTGTTTACTCGGGACTCGGGAGAATGACTGAAAAATTAATAAAACAAGGAGCTGAGGCTCGTTTATATTTAGGAAACTTTAATGATCAGGAGTGTTTAGTTAAAGAGCGCTTTATAAAAAAATATAGACACCCGGATTTGGATGCCCAGATCACCAAAGAGCGTATGCGAGCAGAGTCGAAAGCAATAACAAGATGTTTCACGGTAGGAATACGAACACCAAAAATGTACAATGTTGATTTCAATGCAAGAAAAATGTATATGGAATACTTTAGTAACGCTATAACTGTGAAAGATTACATAAAAGACTTTACCAACATGTTCACAGCTGACTTTGAAAAGGCTTTAGAAGAACTCAGCTCGAAAATTGGTACAATAATTGGAAAGATGCATGCGAGTAACATTATTCATGGTGATCTCACAACATCCAACATACTTTTGGATCCAAAATTACTAGACTTCGAAGAATATGAGATTGTATTTATTGATTTTGGTCTTTCATACTACAGTCAAAGCCTGGAGGATAAAGGTGTTGATCTTTACGTTTTAGAGAGAGCACTACTAAGTACACATAGTGATTTACCTAATCTGTTTGAAATAATGTTGAAAGCCTACTCGAACGTGAATGAAAAAGTGGCAAAGGATGTTATATCTAAATTTGAAGAAGTTAGAGCAAGGGGTAGAAAAAGGACTATGGTAGGATAGGATTTTTATTATTGACGGTGTAATAAAGTGCCCAATTTGATTACGCATTTTTTCCTTTGTATTACCCGAATAATATTTCGTTTTCAGGTCATTGTTGCTATAATTGTGTCGAGGAAATAATTTGCTATACTTACCCAATTCGTGAATGACAAAGCCAAAAAGCAATATTATTTCAGCAAAATTGCAACCTTTCATAAATTTATTTCATTAAAGTCACGAAAAAGAACTCAACCTTGAGTTAGTTCTGAAGGAAATATTGTTAAAAAAACAAAACCCAAAAAATAACTAGAAAAGTAGTCTTGATGTTCTCCCTAAATAGTATAAAACACAGTCGCTATCCGCGTCTGTCTGTTTGTGTGCTAGACAACGGATTTTGATACGGTTTTCACTACAATTTAGAGAATTTCCGGAAGGTTCATATGTATAATAAATGCATATAATGTTTATAGAAAGTAGAGAAGAGTCGATGTTTTGTAATCAAAATAATGTCTACGGAATTGTATATCTTAAAAAGGCCTACACGAAAACCCGCGATGGTATGTCTATCTCCTAAGGACTGAAGACTTTAGTGTCCTGTTGTACGCCCCCTGCTCGGCAGCGTACCCTAAATCCCACCGTCGAGTCAGTTGATCCCCGTAACGAATTGTATAATTCGATTATAACATAAGTAGTATGCTCCTAAGATTCTAGATCTTTTCTGCGTAAGGGCTGGGCATTGGCCGAGAATGTGCAATACGGTCTCGTCTTCTTCCCCACATCCCCTGCATAGACTAGTATTCGACCTTCAAATTTTTATTGCATGCGCCCTTAGTCTTGCATGTCCTGTCACAAGGCCAACAAGAATTTTCAGTTTGGCTTTGTTAAGCTTAATGATCTTTTCCGATGCATGTGCATTGCAAATTTCCCAAAATGCCTTTGTATGTCTGGCAATGTCGGATCCCTCCCAGTTTTCTTTATGCCTCCTCGTTACCCATTCCATGATTTCCTTTCTGATTTCATGATGGGTATGCAGATGTTGAACATTATTGGAGTGTCCTCATTTGAGCCCCTCCGCGCCAGCTCATTTGCTTTTTCATTTTCTGCGATGCCACAGTGCCCCGACACCTATATTAGGGTAGCATCGTTTTGTCTCCCTAGTTCCGTGAGGGTCTGTTTACATCCCTCTATCGTTTTGGATATGCATATTGCGATCCTGGAGGATGTTTTTCCTCGTTCTATTAGCTCCTATATCTATCGCTCCGATTTCACATTGAAGAACCGAAGAAGAGTCGTTAAACCCTTCCCATAAATCCAGGTTTAGTTCCTCGCACGATATTCCAAAGCTACAGCCACGCTCGCATTTTGAGCCGTCTGTGTAAATCGCTAAAGTGTTTTCTTGGATCACCCTATTGTTGATCCATTCACTTTTTGTCGGGAACTGAGTTTTGAAGATTGCTTCCCAATTTGGATTACCACTTTTTAAGTCCCAGCAATCTTCTTCCTCAAAGAGTTTCTTGATCGAATTTCCATTACATACTCGGTCGATTTTTTCATGTTGGGTTTGGATTCTCCTTATCTTCCACAGTATATTCATACGTAAACGTATAGCCGAGTTAAGTGCCACTTCTTTAACATACAGTTCTAGTGGAGTAATATTTAGAATGACCTCCAAGGCCTTTGTCGGTGTTAACCTGTGAGCCCCTGTTATGCCTAAACAGCACATATGTTGGGCCTGGTCCATAATCTTCTGGTTTCTGCCCACCTCCATTGCTTTCCACCAGACTATTGCTCCATGCGTTAACATGGGTCTAATTACAAATATGTATATCTAATTTAGTTTCCCGTCCATGAGCACACCCAGAAATTTGGCCTCATTCTTTAAGGATAATCTCGTGTTTCCGATGCACGGGGAATTATCTTTCTTAATTTATGTCTCTTGGTAAAGTAGCAGAGTTCCGTTTTATTTATCTTCAGTTCGCAATCCTGCGCCCAAGAGGTTGCCGTGTCGATTGCTTCTTGAAGTAGGTATCCCAAGTTTTCTTCGAACTCACCTCTGACTACTATGGCTAGGTCGTCAGCATAACAAGTTACGTAGAGAGCTTTATCCGATATGGCTTCAAGTAATTCATCAATCACTATCAGCCATAGGAAAGGTGAAAGAATTCATCCTTGTTTAGTTCCTCTATTTACCCGCGCCGTCAGTTATTCATTTCTGAAACTTGTAATTATAATTCGGTCTTCCAGCATGGACTTGATCCATTTGATTGTACTGTGGTCTGTCCCCTTCTCCCTCAACATATTGAGAATCTTATCGATTCTGACATTGTTGAAGGCCCCTTCTATGTCAATGAAACAGCCTAACGCTACTTCTTTGTACATCAATGCTTGCTTTTTCCACTTGATGTACTAGGCTGTGTAGAGCGGAATCAACCGATCTACCTTTCATATATGCATGTTGACAACTTGATAGTTGGTTTATGCCTATTCTTACTTCCCATTCTACGAGTCTTCAGTAGGAATGAGGTAAGGCTAATTGGATGTGCTCCAGTAGTCCGTCTTGTTTGGTTTGGGTAGAAATACTACCTTTTCCACTTTCCAGTTTTTAGGAGTGTAACTGAACTTTAGACACGCTCTAAAAAGTAGGACGAGTTTGTTTCCTCCCATCTGTAGCATGATGGGATATATCCCATCTCATCCCGGTGATTTAAATGGGCTGAAAGGTTTTATTGTCCATCTTACCTTATTCAAAGTACACAGCCTCTTCGCTTGCTATTCTTCCATTCCAACTTGGGATCTCCAAGGAGTAGCGTCTTCCCTCATCGATTCCCCCTCCACCAGGGTACTCCCGGGAAGCTATTTGTAATCAACTTCTCAAGAGACTCCCTCATGTTGGAAGAGTTTTCGATGAGTTCTAATTGGCTTTTCGATTTAGATAATATTTTCTTCAGTCTAGCTGCCTCACCCGTGCTTTCAATTTGGCTAGTAAAAACTTTCCATGATTCCCTCTGTGCTTTTCGGCACTCGGACTTGAATTGCCTGAGTGCCGTTTTGTATTCTTCACAGAGTAGCTTTCTGCTTCTTTTCCTCATTTCCATGAGAGAAGAACTCATCCACCTGTTTTCATACTATTTTCAGTCGTTTCTTTGGACACGCTTCCTCGAATGCGAGTCTGATAACATCTTCAATGTTAGCAGTCTCATCACCGATTCCCTGTGTTGATTCCAAAGGAACATTTCTTGTACACAATTTTGTGTTTACCACCTCTCTATATTTATTCCAGTGTGTTATTCTGGGGTTTCTAAAAGTCAGGGGATTATTTCTGATATTGACACTCAGCTCAAAGAGTATTCATCGATGGTCCGAGAATGATACCTCGTCAGATACATACCATACATACCAATTCTCAATCTCATCAACAGTCTTCCCGTTCGCAAGTGTAATGTCTATAACTTGTTTTCTGTTTTTATTAATAAAAGTTGGCTCATTGCCCCTATTTATAATAAAAAGTTCCGATTTTACTAGGTATTCAATTAAGGACTTATCCCTGTCATTGTTGTCCGTAGTTAAGTAGCTACTAAACCTCTTTAATTCATTAGCTTTTACGCCGTACTTTTCTTATTTATTTACTAAGATCTTTGGATTCACCGTTTCAAACGCTGTTTTGTGATACAAGAAGATTCCCAATATATATTTATTTTTATCAATTGGTTTCTTTCAACGGTTTATAATAAAGTTCAATGCTGTCTTACATGAATATGTCTTGCGGAAATCAAATTGAGTTTTCGAGAAGAATTGTTCTCTTCCACATACTTTTCCAGTTGTTGCTGTACTACTTTTTCTAATATTGTCTCTAATAGTTGTAACATGTTAATCGGTCTGTAATGCTCGCATTTCTTCGAATTCTTCACTTTTTCCAGTACAACAATTAATTACTCCTTCCAGCTTTTTGAGAATTCTCCTCTGCTCAATAAATTTTTAATAAGCTTCTTTAATATCGATCTCAAATACCGTAACACGCCCCGTATAACTTGACTCTGAGTCGCATCGCACTATATTATACCCACTAACGTAACTGATATTTCACTATCTTCGACTTTATCTGTTAATCTGTTTATCTGTTTCTGTTAACAACATCATCTTCATACTACTTATTATTCAACCTCACAAAAATTGTTTAACAAACCTTGAACATTTAGGTTACTAAAACTCATACCGATATCTTTTTTTTACTCGGGGCTCATTGTATTATAATCAATACCTAATTTCAAATTCAACTTCTCATTTCCTCTTGTACAGTTGATGCACTTCATAGCCCAATTACTGTCACAATACCTTGTGTGATGAGCCTAATTACAGTTTCCACACACCTCTTCGTTTGTGCATACCTTGGCTTCATGGTTAAATCCGTTGCATTTATGATATCTTTTTACACTAACGCTGTCAAATAACATCTGTCCCAACCGGTATAAATTTTTTCCTTTTCCAGTATTTCCGACGACGCTCACTTACCTAAAGTTCGAGCAACGTCGGGTACATCCACCTAGCTAATTACATTTTAAAAGAGGTATTTCCTATTAAGTGGTCAATAAGAAGGAAACTCAAGCTAACCCGCGGCCTTCTTATTGAATTAGAGATGGGAAAAATCGGATCTTTTGAGCGAACCGGCTCTTCGGATCTGCTTCTTTTAAAAGATCCGGCTCCAAGAGTCGGTTCGAAAGAGTCACTGAAAATTTTAGACTTGAGACATTTTGTCTCTAGAGCGAAGACTGTAAGGGTCGCTTTCGCCTCAGTTGTAGTTCTTAGAACTTTTAGTTCCAGGTTCTTCTGTTTTTTGTATTCCACTTTCTTCAATTCTTTTCTTATGAGCGCTCATTCTCATTAGTCAACAAGAAGAATCAAATCAAACTGATGCAAATGTTGAGAAGTGACTCTTAATGATCCGTCACGGGACAAAACTGTGATCCGGTTCACTTGACTCACTTTTGAGAGCCGGATCTTTGAGGCGGTTCAGATCTGAGTTATCTCTATATTGAATACGATTCGATTGCAACCGATCGTAAATATATGAAATTTAGAATTGAATGGACCTAACGCTAGCAACTTACGCAGGTACAATATCTCGTTTAAATCTTGTCAATTCTAAATTTTCAATATTTACAATCGATTGGAATGGAATGGAATGCAGTAATAAGGCCACAATGAATGGGTAACGAGAAGGCACAAGGAAAAATGAGAGGGATCCGATATCGCCGGACACACAAAGGCGTTTTGGGGAACTCTCAATGCACATGAATCTGAAAAGATCATTAAGCTTAACAAACTGAAACTACTTGTTGGCCTTGTGACAGGACATGCAAGACTAAGGGCGCATGCCATAAAAATGGCATGCATGGGATGTGGGGAAGAAGACGCGACCGTATTACACGTTCTCGGCCAATGCCCAGCCCTAACGCAAAAAAGGTCTAGAATCTTATTAACATACTACTGCGAAGATTTAGCAGAAGTTTAGAAATCAGGGTATAATCGAATTATCCAATTCGTCGGGAATTAGTTGGCTTGACGGTGGACTTTAGGGTACGCTGCTGAGCAGGGGGCGTACAACGGGCCACTAAAGGCCTCAGTGCAAGGAAGACACATCTTTCCCCCTTCGAAAACCAACCAACCAACCAATAAGGCCACAAAAATTGTAGGGCAGGGATTGGGAGTTGGTGAGGTCATTTTTCGAGCCCAAGGCATGAAAAGAACTGAAAATTTACTCAAAGTGGATATACAATAAATGCATGCTGCCGATATTTTCGAATGCTATTTTTTAACATCATCAAATTATTAATCCATTAAACTTAATTTTCATGAATATCGTATACAACAACAACGTACAATTTCATTTAAATGATAAGTAGGCACAAAGGTAAGTAGAACTGACTTTCATAAAGCTGCAATCACAAGCGTCCAGTCATACCACCAGACGCAACTATTGTCTCTCCAGTAATATAACTTGCATCATCAGATACTAGAAAAGCAACAACACCGCCCATTTCATGAGGCTCTCCGAGCCGCTGCATGGGAACTTGAGCAATAGCCATATCATAAGCAGTTTCATCATCATGCAACTGAAATTTTAAAATAAGTTTCTTTTAAAAAACAAAAATTTTCAAAACTCACTGCTTTCGAGAATTTAGTCTTAATTATTCCCGGCGCTAAACAATTCACCCTAATACCATCAGGAGCTAATTCCTTTGCAGCGGACTTGGTTAAGCCCAATAGTGCAGTTTTGCTGACAGAGTATGCTCCTAAAAGCTTTATATAAATACAATTATTTAAACAAGTTGTTATTTCAATTCTTCAATACCGGGAATGCGTCGTATCCTGCTATAGAAGATACAAATACAATACTCGATCCTTTTTCCTTTTTGAGATACGGTACAGATTCTTTGGCCAACAAATAGGATGATTTCACATTAATGTCAAATATCTTGTCCCAAACACCTTCCTCGCATTCTAAAACACCTCCAACCGAGGGATTCGTCGCAGCATTTGAAACCAAAATATTTAATTTTCCGAATTGCTTAATAGTTTTTTCGAATAAATTCTTCCTATCGCCGGCATCACCAACATGACATTTAACTCCACAGACATTCAAGCCCTGCTTTTGCAACACTTCCACTGCCTTTGTAACATTGGCCTCCTTTCTGCTACTGACAACAACTGTTGCTCCCTCCTCGGCCAATCGTTTCGCAATAGCAAATCCAATTCTTTAATTGAGATTTTAAATGTTTTGATATTGTCAAACTCGATTATATTAACGTTACCCATCAGTAGAGGCTGTCACAATTGCTACTTTATTATTTAAACGCTTCATTGCTGTTGCTGAAGAGCTAGAATCTCGAGATAAACGAACTGTCGCACTTAGCACTTTGGACTTGAAAGAGATCCGTGAACAAATAGCAAGCATGACGTTCGCTTTTTGCTAATTTCAGTACCTTGACAACTTACCTTTAACACTAATATTAAATAACAAGAAAATATTATACCAATTTGTAATAGTTTTGAAATAAATTAAGCCTATATCTAAAAAAACATCTTAAATCCGGAGATAAATAAATTTGAGTTTTGACAGTAATCCGTAGTATGTACGCAAACCTTGGCAAAAAACAAATGAAATGTTTTTGTAAATGTTTTGTAAAGTAAAAAAGTACGAATTTAGCCAACTGACACCGGCCTTACTTTCTATGCAAAAGATGAACTGCTTAAAAAAACATAAACTTATTTGTTAAGAAGCTTCTTAAAATAATAGGGTGTTATATTCCACAGAAAAGGGAATACTAATGAGGCTTTGTACAGCCCTAATAAACTTTATAGATCGTTTGGATCTAAAAGTCATTCATGCGATTGTTTCCACCTAGCGAAAAAACCTGAGAAACTACCAAGTACTTCATTACAATAAAAAACAAACCGTTCGACTTTTAAAAATCTCGGCAATTATTGTCACATTAATTAAATCCGAAAACTTTAAGATTTGTTTAAAATTAAAGTAAGAATTTTTTCCGAATTTTATTATTCTACTAAGACACGGCGTACTTTAGGTACTTCGGTGATATTGATTTTGAGTCTAATCTCATATAGAAAATTTCCTTTGCATAAGCCCATTGTCTTAATCGATAATTTACAGTTCACAGCTGTTAAAGCTTTATTTTATGACAATGTCTTCGTTCAATATGACGCCAAAGTAGCCCATTGTGCTACCACAATTGGGGCTACATTCTCAATCCTATTACATACCTAAAAAGATAATAAAAAAATTATTAGAAGCTTCTGATGAACTGAGTTAGGTCCCTTTCACCAGTAAAATCCTAGTTCGGGAGAGCCCAGAAATACCGGCTTCTGTAGTTGGCTAGAGCCCGGCGCGTAGGGGCCAGATTTTCAGCACTATCACGTAACTGAAAACCATTAGGATATGTTAATGTTAAGCAAATCTTAATTTCTCACAGAATCAATTCTTTATTTACTGGAGCCTAAATTTTTCACCCTAATTCAAATTAATCTGCCAGAAATTGATAATCCAATTTATCTGCCTTTGTTCTGGTCGTTTTATTTCTTTGTACGTCGTGATTTCACCTCGGATGCACGCCCGGCGCAACTTGGCGTATCAGAGGACTATGCCTCTGCGATGTTTTGCCTCAACAGTAGGTGTTTTCTGTTTCGGTTAAAAAAAAACAAAAAATACATTTAAAAGCTTTTTTCCTGCTTCATAAGACCAAACTTCAGCATTGTTGTATTTCGCAGCAAACCTCGTTGCCATAATCCTGACTAAAATTAGGACAAATCATCCTTTTAATATTCGAACATAATTGATGCAGTGTTTCTCCAGGTTTTTACACCTGATTTTGAAGTTGAAGAGATAGACTTCCTGCAGGGGTTGACATACGGGTATTCTTAAATTTATTTCAGATTTGAATGACTCTCTCTGTTTTCAAGAATGGTCTGTAATAGTTAGATTAGAGCTGACAATTTTCGTTGGTCTGGCCAGAAGTTCATTACCGCAGCTGTTTGAAACTAAAGCTTGTTAGCTGACCACGACACTGACTGACACTATATTCTTGAGTCTTACACAAACGGAGTTTGCCAGGTAACGCATCGCAGGGAACGGAAATTGTTTCCCTCATATTTTCCACAGAAATGATTTCAATGGCTTGGCTGCAAAACACCACTACAAGTATATATTGATTATTTTGTCACAAACAGCACACCGTAGTTAATAAATCAAAGAAGAAATTTGGAGTCAAGTGTGCGTTGGCTCAGACGATACGGTGTTGGCCTAATTATGGCGCGGTAGTGGCTATCAGCGAAGGCATCCCATAACTGACCTACGAAAAAGTACTAGAAAAGATTGTCCATATTCAGCTTGAACAGTACTTGAATACGATTAACATTCTCTTCAAAAATCAAGCCGGATTTCGAAGACAACACTCATGTGAGTCTGCAATAAACAACTTAATAATTAATTGGAAGGAAGAAATAGCTTCAAATAATAAAGTGGTTGCCGTCTTCTTGGATTTAAAGAGAGCCTTCGAGATTATTGACCGTATCATCCTATGGCAATTTTTGTGGCATTCGAGAGCGTGAGCTTCAATGGTTTGATTCTTATTTGCATGGCAGATCCCAGAGAACGTGTGTGAATGAGTGTGTATTGGATAGTATTCAAACGACTTTGGGTGTTCCTCAAGGATCTATTATCGGGCCGCTCCTCTTCATAATATAAACGACATAAATAAAGCTTTGAAACACTGCAGGACTGCTCTTTTTGAGGATGACACACTTACTTTCATCGATGGAAAGGACATTCAGGAATGCGAACATTATGTTCAAGAAGATCTTTTGAGATTAGACGACTGGTTCAAGGAAAACAAATTGAAGCTGAATGTGAATAAAACTAAGTGTATGGTATCTATTCTAAGCTTATATGCTAAGAAATAATAAAAATTTCAGATTGCCTCTCTTAAGGTCTGCATCTGTTCAGAAGAGTTTAATCTCCAGAGGTTTTCAATTATTTAATAGACTACTAAATGAAATTAAAATCGAAACTTATTATTTATTATACATTTAAAAGAAATATTATAAATTTTGTTCGGATTAATTGTTAGGAAGAATTTGTAAATGTTTATGTAATGGTAAATAGCATTGGCTAAATAAACTTATTCATTCATAAAGTGGCAAGAATTAATTGCACTTTCTATTAACTTTACTTTTACAACTTATTTGAAAGTTTCTGTAAATTTTTCGCAGTGACGTAAATGTAAACGAAATTGTTGTTGCCCACAACAAATTCATTCAGTTTTAGCTCACAAAGTGAGAAAATACTCACGTGAAAGTTACAGAAACTGACTACTGATACCAATTGTAACGTAAATGCATGAGTTTTTCAGCTTCATCTTTAGTCATTAATTCATTCTTCTAAATAAAAAATAAGAAACAAATATAACCACTTAAAACAATATAAGAAAATAAAATAATAACCTTTTTCATAAATTCGTAATTTTGTTTAAATAAATCTATCTTTAGTAATTTAGTTGTTGTGAAATTGTTTAAAACAATTTCTGTTTTCATTAAGACATAATGCCAATTTGCACTTTGCACATTTGATATAAGAAAATTCATCACATTTATTTGACTTGGCTTTGGTTCAGTCTGACATCTTTGGGCGGTATATGGAATGTTGTCTCCAGATTTCTTTTGCGATTTGTATTAGCGGATAAAGAGGACTACCACGTGGCTTGAGTTCGTTTAGGCACAATGTTCACTTAACTCAATTCGAAACTCACCCAAGCCATGTGTGGCAGCAGTTTTTCTTTCTGCACCCCTCTGTACAATAGATAGACATTTACATTTTTTACAGTGTAAAAATCTCACATACCATTTTTTTTATCCGATATTTACCTATTAAACTATCTTATAAATCAACACCTCCCATATGTTGATTCCGGCGTATGTCGAAATTAGAGTGATGGGCTTATTGTCCTTCCAGACAACGGCAGAAATATCTGTCATCAATTTTCGTAGCATTCTCTACCGAACTTCCTACTCCGAGATCTTGTTCAAATAAATATTATCTGGTCGGCTTGCCGGTGTAAATCTCAAAATTGTATGAATATCCTACTACGCTACTTAAAAGAAATAGTTTTTATCCCCACTCGTGCGGCTTAGTTGGCATGTACATTTGTAATTTAAACTACTGGCATTAGAACGGATATACCCAAATATCTTCTCAGTTGCCTTTTGGTAAGATAAAACGGATGTTTGGGATCCCTTTACGTGCTGTATACAAGGGTTCCATCAGTAAATCAGCGGAGAAGAAGTATTGGAAAAATTTATATGGAGAATCCATTGATATTATATCATCTGTCAGAACGGAATTTCCTTGAAAAGAAATAGATTTATCAGTTCGGTCAATTCTCTTGTTCTTCTACAAAGTTTGTTTGATATTTCTCTTTGCGTTCGGCCGTTTCCATTTTAAAATTTCTTTGCATAAGCACTTCTTTATTTTTTGATACCTTTTATCTGTAAATCTGTACCTCTTCGTTTTGATCAACCTCTTGTTCAACTAATCTTATTATAGTCAATTCATCACTTATCTCATCAACAAATTCGTTTTCACTTCCATCCCAGGTGTTTAAAATATCTTCAACTTCCTCATTTGTAATGCGAGTCATTATGCTGAAATAAAATGTTCAGCATTAGATTTTTATGTGCATAACGTTGTAGATCTGCAACACTACTTCGCCCTAAAAAATGTGACACTGGATTTGATTTCTTCATTGAAGAATAAAATATACTACATATTTATCTATAAATAAAAACACTCACATCAAAAACTATATTTCCGAGAAAATTATGACAATACACAAAAGGAGCCCCATAAGTTCGCAAATAAGTGAGAAAGGCAAACAAACATTGGTCAGAGTCTTCTAAATCTTAACCGCTAATTTAATATGTACTGCAGATATCCAACAGTATGCTCTTAAGGGTTAAGACACATACAGAGTATCCTAAAATTAATGCACATATTTATGATTTACATATATCAGGGGAAAACTTAAAACAAACTAAATGGATGTCTTTTAAATGCATCAATAATTTGCGGTTTATTCCAGCACACGTTTGAGAAATCAAATAAATTTATAAAAACCAACTCTCTGGGGTCGTCAAGTCTGGAGATCTTGGAAGCCAATCAATATATCTATATAAAATAATTTTTGGAAATAACCAGATCTGGTAACTTTTCTTTAAAAATATTCATTGTGCGCATGCGTTATTGGCTGTTTACGTTCTACTGGAACCAAATGTCTTCATCTTTAACTGACTTGCTATGGTCGTTTTCTAAGAAATACGGACTAATAATACCACCACACCAAAAAGCTAGTTTTAAAAGAGTGCAATAAAGTGAACACTCGAAAGTTAGATGATTTTAGTATTTACACTAAGTTTAGGTAAATTTCAGTATTTATTTGGCAGCGTAGGTTCACTTCTTTATTAAATTATTTTTTACTTATTATAGTTTACATTAAACAATCACTTAATTAATTCTTTTTTTCGTATTTATTCCGACGATTGACCGGACCCCGCATAGACTCTGTTTACCAACTTTGCTCCGACGACTTCACTTTTCAATAATCCGAGCCAGACTGGGCTCTTAATTACGATCAACTCAACGATTTTAATGTCGCGACCAGATTCGTTTACGTATTAAACCAGACTCCCTGAGGCAAGTTAAATTCTTGTACAGGAGGAAAGCTTTTGTTATCACCTGCTTTTGTTTGTTTAAGTCCAAGCAACTATGGACCTTGGGCAAGACGATGTACTTTGTCAGAATTTGATGCCAAGTCGCTTTTGACTGAGAATTTTGATTTTCGTTCAGGTGCCTCGCTATCATACTCTGTGTATTTTGAATGTTTTTTTGCTTATCAAAATTTTTTAAATTTAGAAAACGTCTAGCATCGTTTTTCGAATTTTAGACCCGTAACAGTTTTAATATAAGAGCAAAACAAATGTTATAGCAGTAGATTGCAGAAAAAATAGGCGTTCAATGAAGATAGTATATTGTTACATAACAAATGTATTAAACATAATAATAATATTAAAAATAACTAACTTGAATTAACGACATCCACGTCATCTTTCAGTGTATTCACTTTTATCCTTTTAATATACTTTCTTATTTTCTGTTTCTTTTTAAGTTCTTCATTTTTCGAGGCTTCTAATCCATCTCCTTCACCCTCCTTAAATTGCTGGTAAGGGTTTCCTTTTAATTTCTTCACAGCATCTTCTAATTTCATGTTTTCAATGCCATACTCTTCATACCAAATTTTTAGTTTATTTTCAAAATTGTTAAAATTGTGTTTGAACGTTTTAGATCTCGATGGGTAATGCTAAATGATATAAAATGTAATAAATCGCTAGTGAATTGCCTTTAAAACAATGCTAATTACCTTATTTTCTATTAGCATTATGCAGTTTTTATGAAAATTGTCCAGATGCTTCAGAAATATTTCGTTGGGTTTAACTTTTTCTTCCAAAGAAATTTGCATAATCTCATTAATATAGGCGAAATTTTGATGCACGCACCCTTGCCTTAACATTGCGCCTAATATTTGGATATTCATTCTGCAACGAGAAAAATACAAATATAAAAACAACTGAGTATAATAGAATTAATTCTAATTAAATAAAATAAAATTACTAAATACAGTATGTTGGATTCACTGGTGTTAAGCGCCACAAAAAAATTTAAAAGAAAATTTAAATATGTTCTTATTGTAAAAACCGGGATTTTTGCGAAAGTTGAAATGAGGTGTTCAGCGCCACTCTTAAAAAATGGTCAATGAAAATACACCGAAGCTGTACATCGTATACTTTTCGTGCGCATGGAAAATATACGGACAATTTTGGTGTACATATACTTCCTTGCCCAGAAACTCTTCTTCAGAAAAGACAAATTATAATTTTGGTGTACTGTAATGAAACTATTGACATTTCTATGGTAATTAAATAGAGAAAGAAGATAATAGTTAGAAGATATTACTATATAAACGGTACGCGGAAATGGAAAAGCCGAACTTACCCGAACTTCATCTCTCTAGTTCCCGGGAGAAGAACTTCAGAGGTTCGAGACAACGATTGCAAGTGGATCTTCAATTAAAAGTGGATTCTGCACCACTAGCATTTTCTCTGCAACCCCCATGTCCAATTTTTATCTTAATATGGTGTCACCAGAAAACAATCATGGGACGCCGCCGGTGGGTGGATTCGACCTCCGGATAGGTAGGCCAACACGTTATCACTTACCCCACCGACGACTTATCCGTGATATTTTCTGCATTATTCAAGAACTAATAACCAAATATAAAGAAATATGCGGATAGTTTTTGTTTTCGCTGCATTGACAGAAGTACTGCTGGCTATCAAATCGATCAAATCTAATGCTAGTTAGTTGTTAGTTTATTAAGATGCTTCTCCCATATATCGAACACATTATAGTTCACATCTTTAATACATCACAGTGTTCCCAACTGCATGGAAAAGTGCCCTAGTTATGGTTCTACCTAAGAAAACTTCGCCTGATTGTCCTGAGGATTTCAGACCTATCAGTCTGTTGTGTTACCTTGTTAAGGCTTTGGAAAAATTGATGTCCTTACAAATTACACTTCATTGGCAAAGTAGTTAGTGACTGATGTGTAGTCAGGTTATAGGTCTAATCACAGTTGCGAAACCGCTTTGCTGAATTTGACACGAGAATTTGTTGATAATAATCATATTTCCATCCTAGCTTTGTTGGATTTTTCTAAAGCTTCTGACAGCAAAGTACACTCTCGACTCCTACATAAACTGACTCACATATGCGTTTTCATCCTCTGCTGTGCGGTTGATTGACAGTTTTTTATCAAACCGATATCAGCAAGTGAAAGTTGTTAATTCTAGTAAACTATCAATTACACAGGGTGATTTTAGGGCCTCTTTTATTTTCTTTATACATAAATGACTTGCTGGCATGCGTTAATGCTAGCATAGTACACATGTATGCAGATGACGTTCAAGTATACTTGAATTCCCCAATTGAAACCCTGAATAACTGCATTTAAAGTCTAAATACTGATCTTGCAAGTATATAAGAATGATCATTATCGTGGGGTCTTGCTTTAAATCCAAATAAATTCAATTGCATTGTTATAAGTCGATCTCAGGTGAATACATCTGTTCTCCCACCAGTACTTCTAAATAATTCCATGTTACCTTATCGAACAAAAGTGAAAACTTTGGGAATATACCTTAATTTCAAATTTAGTTGCTGCAATAATATGTCGCACATTGTTTTCAGTCTCCGCTAACTATGGTTATCTTGTGACTTGTTGTCTATATGAATGCAAAAGAAACTTGTAAAAACCCTTGTAGTTCTACATCTAACATATGCAAGTGTAATATATACTTCTTTGGACTCTATTTGCTTATCCAGGTTTAGAATTCTTTTCAATGATTGCATCAGGTTTGCGAACGGCTTACAGAGATTTGATCTGTCGACACCTATTTAATTTATAGAGCTATTCTCTTCTGCGATCTCCTCGCCACAGTTAGTTTTGTTGGGCGGAACTCTTTTTTTGTTCACATTGTGAGGTTTTGGAATGGTTTACTTAATGATATACAGAGGATCAGCTCAACTGTTTTATTCAGAAAAAGGCGATGTTCTCTTCATATTGCTTGTGAATCTTGAGCATACTTAAGTGCATAGTATCTTTAATTTACTTCTTGTATAGGTATTTTTGTATAATCTTGTGTACTTATATAAAGAAATATATTATTGTTATTGTTAACAAAATATTTATTATCAGCAATATTTATGCCATACAATACACTCATACACTTTTGATTCTAAATATTATGCACTCTTAGACAATAAGCAGTACTTCGCTTTCCTAGAAGTTTAATTTAATATATTCTACATATTCTTAAATGTATTCAAATTTGATTCACTTTTCATCGCAGTTGGCATAAAAGTAAATATTTGTAAACCCTAATAAAAAAGAGAATTCTGACATCTAGAAGTACATTTTCAATCCTAAAATCATGTATACTTCTTAATGTTTTTGGATGGTTGGACCTCACACCTAAATCTTAAATTACTTCTTAGATAATCAGGCAGCATCCCATACTTCATCTTAAAAACATACAAAAGAACATTAAATACAATTTTCTGCTTCACATTCATCCACTTTAAAGTATCCAGCATACATCTCACAGGCGTATACCTATTACATTTTAGTATAATACACATAGCACTATTTTGCAATTTTTGCATTCTTTCAAACATTTCTCCATTCACAAGAAATAACACCGTTGGACAGAATTCAAAATGGGATTTCACAATTGCATTGTGCACATCTTTTTGCAAACATAAGGCACATCTTTAAAATTAAGTTCCCTATCAATTATTACTCCTAGGCAGTCTATTATATTATATATTTCAATATTCACATTAAATCTAGTATTCATAACCATAGGTCTGTTCCCTGATGAGAATGCGGGATCCCGCATGTGCACGAACTTACAAATTTTGCGTTCCATCACGTTTCGTGCCAGGCAAAATGGCGGGGCAAAATCGACAGCATATGTTCCCCTGCTGCACAAACTTACCCAAACTTTTTAGCTGGTGCATGATCGGACATCTTTTCTTGCATAAGTACAAACAGCTGTTCGGTGTTTTTGTTTAAAAGTGAGGTTAGGTTGAGTGACTGTTTCATAGTGCATTGGTTGAATAAAGTAATTAATAAAGGATAATTTGGTGATTTAAATTGATTAGACTAAACATTTATAATTAGAAGTGCAGTTTAAATAGATTCCGTATGTTTCGTGAATTTTCTTTCTTCTTCTTGATTTTTACGAGTTTGCATTAAACATGTTCCCTCGATATTTTGGTTTGTGGACACTTTTCCTCCCAGCATTTAAGTAAGTATTTACACGGAAAGTTTGTGCAGGAAAATCGGTGGAACACACCTCATCCATTTAGTTTTTCTCACGTTCAGTTTGAGCTTATTCAGATTCAACCGCTTATATATCTCTTTTACATCTTTCTTTATCATGCCCTCACACTCAGGACCATTTTCACCGACTACATATAACAAACCATCATCCGCAAACAATGCTATTTGGCTATTTTTAGGACACTACGCACATCATTAATTTAAAGCAGAAATAAAGTCACTCTAAGTATTGACCGTTGTGGAACCCCAAGATTCATATTCACGCTTTTCCAAATAGATCTATTAAGGGGGTGGGGGTGTAAGGGTTTGCACTTTTGAAAAATCTATTTTTTTTTTGTCTTTTCGTATAGTTAAACATTTCAAGCATATAGTCAAAAAAATTTGAAGTCGATCAGAGCAAAACTCTCGAAGTTATTGACTAGTTAGTCTCCTCCCCTTTAAAACTCTAGCTCCGACAGCTGCGAGCGGTCAGAAAGCCAATATAACTTTAAACGCGTTTTTCTCAAAACCACTTTTCAAAAGTCCGTGTTCACTACATTACCGATTCATTTCAAACTTGGTGCGCACTTTCTACATATAAAATACCTCCCCCCAACGTTCAGTTTCAGAAATTTTTTTTACATTAAGGGGTTTTCTATTAAGTAAAATGGCGGAATTTTTCGTAAAAAATTGCAGTTTTTACTTCAAATGACCACCAAAAATTTAAAAATAAAATAAAAATAATAATAAGAGTAGTAGTAGCAAGTGGGGGGAGGATTTAATGATACCTTGCCTAAATTTTAATGGATTTTGATTTTAGATAATTTCTAGCTGAGATACAGTGAACATCGCAAATCGTCTATTTCTAAAGACGTTCTTGGAAAAGCTCCGTCACCGGCTTGTTTGTCGATATCTTCGCGTGAAAAAATTTGAAAATGTTGTTGAAACAATACTTAGTAATGTACAAAAGGTTTAAATTAATTTGCTTAATCCATATTTATAAAAAAAATTCACAAAAAAAAGTGTTTTTTTTCACGCTAAAACCCTTACCCCCCCTAACATTTGTATTTCGTGATCTTCCATTCAAATATGACGAAAGCCAATTTAACTCTTTATCCGAAATTCTATACGCCTGTAACATCTTCTACAAAATGTTTCTCTCCACGATTTCAATCGCTCACTTTAAATATAAAAGACGGCAATCACAAATTTCTTTTTATCTATCTTACTTTTTCCAGTAATTGTACAATTCAACGCTGATTCGCACGAATGGCCCTTTCTAAAACCAGATTGCTGTGCTATAAGCAATCCATTGTCTTTTATATACTTCTATATATATATTGACTTACATACACTGCGTAGCCTTTCTTCAGCTATTCCACAGGTACTACTACCGATTCTTTCCACGATTCAGAGAACACTCCATTTTCCATTGATCTGTTGATAATATCCATAAAAATATCTCCTATTGCTGGCATCGCGTCCAACAACATATCAGGATAAACTTTATTGTAGTCCCCTTTTCTCGCTTCAGCATCTTAATTGTCTCAATAAGTCCATTCATATCAATATATTTAAAGATAAATCGTTTGTTGTGTAGTTCTACATTTGCTTCATCGTACAGCGCATTCTTAATGGATTCATTAATTTCTTGCAAACTCTCTAAAAATACATTTAAAAATGTTCTGCCTTACCCTGATTATCATTCACTATCACTCCTTCAAATATTACTTCATTTATCTCAGCTTTATTTTCTCTCAAGACTAAATTCTCATTTGTCCTCCACATAGCCTTCTGATTCATTAATCTTCCAATTTGCTCTTTAATAAAGTTAGTCTTATTCCTTCTTACCCTTTTTATTCATATTTCTTTTTTTATATCTTTCCCACTCCTGTTGTGTCTGACAAAGCTGCTCTGTTATACTGATTTATTTTTCTGTGCCTTAAATTTCTTAGATCATTATCAAACCACACACATTGCCTTCGTTTACAAACTTTTCTACTTTCATTTTCTCCGCCGTATTTCTCAAAGCAATCTCTAAAAATTTAGCTTTCTCTCTCATACCATTCTCCCTTAAGCCATTTAAACCTTTCACTCTCAAAGTCTGTTAAAAATCGTCCCTTTTATAATTCAAACAACAAATCCTTTTCCTCCTTTTACTCATACTATGTAACTCACATTCAATACTAATCTCAATAGCCTCATGGTTACCTATATTTAAAGCTCTATTCGTTCTTGTACTTACGGATTTATCATTGGATATAACGTATGATACATATATTATAAATTTAAATCAGATTTCTGTAAGATCAATTCTGCAGACCGAATATAATATATAAATAAATATAAAACTTGTTCCTACCTTATTCCCTTTTCATGCATTTCATGCATTAATTCTCTGGCGTCCTCCTGTGTTTGACATCCAAGAGATAAGACACCATAGGTGACAATATCTGGATACAATTTAGCTGTTTTTATCATTGATAGAACTTCCTTCGCTCCTTCGTAGTCGAATCGCATTGACCTTTTCTTAATAAGAATATTAAAGAAATCGATGTCTGACTTTAAGCCAATTTTGCGTATCATAGAAATTAATTGTTTCTCAGCAGTTCTTGTAGACGGTATTACGTCCAATAATGCCGTAAAGGTTTCTATTCCAGGCGTTATTTTTGCTTTTTTCATTTCATTTAAAAATCCCGAGAAACCACCTAATAAAAGAAGTTTATCTGCAGGCTCTTTAATTTCTCCTACTGAAATTAAACTTCCTAAATGTGGGGTGCTGCTTAATAAGTTTGGTGCTGCATCTGGTATCACCGGATTGGAGGTTGAGCTAGTTTCGGTTTCGATCAACTGTTTTTCTAACATTAAATTTTGTGTATTTATTTCATCAATATTTCTTTCGGCAAGTTTTTCTTCCTGTTCCGATTTTTCCTGTATAGGTGCTGTTAGCATTACATTTCCATCAGAACTTAACGATTTTTGGTTTTCTTGGCTTTTACTTAATATTTGTGTAATTACTTCTTTAATTGTCTCAACATCTCCTATCGAACAATCTCTAACACAACGAAGCATTGTATTGAACGAGTATATGTCTGGGAGTACACCTTTTTTGTGCATTTTGTGCCAAGTTATAAGCGCATGACGAAATCCAAATTGCTGATCAGATGCGCAGGCTTGTAAGAGAAAATTAAATGTTTCTGAACTGATATCTAAGCCTTTTTCCATCATTTCGTCTGCCAATTGAAAGGCAGTTTGGACATCTCCACACCGCCCGTAAGCTTTAATCATTGCATTGTAGTTTTTGGAGTTAGGTATATATCCCTTCTCTAACATAATTTCCCGCAGCCGGTTTGCCTTATTAAGTCCATCTAGTTTCCAAGGCGAATTGGCGCAAGCATTGAAGAGTGATGTATACGTACTTTCAGCTACTGGTAATCCCCTTCCTTTCATTTTATTATAAAGCTGAAAGGCTTGTTTAGTATAACCTGCTTTTGCGCAACCGCTTATTAAAAGATTGTAAATGTACTTAGTGGGCTTAACGCGATCTTCTTTTATCATTCGAATTTGCAAAACATCAACAGCTTCTTTAATTCTTTTGTTTTCCAGATGTCCTTTTATCATTCTAGCATAATCGTAAGGATCGAGTTTTTGAGAACGCATGGGAGGATTTTGAATGTACCTTTCCTCCTCGATATCTCCGATGTCCTCTAGCTCACTTGTGCTCTCAGCTATACCTTTGCCAAATACGTCAGGATCATTTTGCAATATATATACAGATTTCTCTTCGTTTAGTTTATTTGCATGTTTTGCTATACTTTCTTCACCGGCCTTTGCATTGTATAGTGAAGTATCGTGTAAAAACCGACTGGAAAGTGAATTTAGACTAAACAGCATGGGAGTGATCCGAGTTTTATTAAAATATCGGAGATCATTGGTATAAAAATGTCCAAGTTTTCTCAACGTTATTCGAACTGCCATGTTAAATTACAAATAAAGTAATTTTAAAGTAATTTTTTCCAACCATAACAAACAACTTTCAAAAGTGCACACTGCACATGACATTTGACACAAGACAAGGATTGTTATTCACAATTCGTACGGTTTATGTAGTTACTGGAGATTTCGATGGCACAGAATTTAACAATTGTTGGAAAATGTCTTGTTTTGCGAAATTATTGAGTTTTTAACTTCAAATTTTCTTGGACATATCAAAACACACAACTATAGGTAAATGTGATAAATATAGTATAATAACGAAGTATTCCCACATATTAAGATTTGGTGTTATTCAATTGGGTGCCATGCTATAAGAAGAAGAAAGACCTGTCAATTGTCAACTTGACAATGAAAATTTAAAGAGGGCGGGATTTGTTGTTTTTGTTGGTTCATTTTATTACTTTGTTATTTACATTAATTATTCATGATTTATTAGTGGGATGGAAGAAAAAAGCAAGTCCAGAATGTGTTTACTGTTTATAAATAATTTTAATATCTATAATTTAGAACTTTTAAAGAAAAAAGAGAGAGTAATTGCGGATGGAAACCAGGAACAGCTCGCAGGCGTTTACAGTGATTTGGGCGACTACTTTTATCAGCACGGAAGGTATGAGGATGCAATCGTGGAGTACCAGCAAGAAGCTAAAATTCGCAATAAACTAGGTCAGCGCTTGGAAATGGCAAAGGCCCATAGAATGCTTGCAGAAATTTATATGCTGGTTAGCGAATTCGACAACGCGTTGAAGCATGTTAATATTTATTTGAGTAAAGTTTTCTCCATGTGAAAGTTCAACTATAACTTCAAATTATTTTATTTAGAAAATGTACAGATGTTAGGTAACAAAGTTGAAGAACAACGAGCATACGCCACTCTTGGTCGGGTGCATTTATTACATGGGCAAAGTTTTAGCGATTCATCAAGTACAATGAAGCCGTTAAAAAATGCAGAGAAAGCTTTTATCAAAAGTTTACTAATATGTAAAGAGTAAGTAGTTATTAACAAATCTAAGGAGTACTTAGAATAGAAGAAATTTTAGGCTTTCTGGAAATATAAATAAAATTGAGGTTCTGGATATGCAGGCTCGGCTTTATTTAAATATTGGAGTCGTAAAGGAGCATATGGAGGATTTTGAAGAAGCTATAACTTATCTGGAAAAAGCAATAAAGGTGGCAAAAGCAAACGACATCTACGAGTTACTTCACTTGTGTTATATATCTGCGAGTCTTTTGTATCACTATAAGAAAAATGATTATACGCTAGCGTTGAGATTTTGTAACCTTGCAATAGAAGTTGCCCAAAGGCTGCCTAATAAAGAGAAAAAGGAATGTGAAACTTTAATAACAAAGTCAGAAATAATGATTAAAATTGGAGATTTCCAAAGTGCTAAAAAAGTACTACACAAAGCGTATAAATTGAAAACACCAGATCTAAACGACAGCCAAACGATCGAGAAGACGCTTAGGATAGGTAAGTGTTAGATATCATGAAATTGGTAATTTGGAAGTAGGGAATAAATCCATGTGATTGTTGTTCATGTAAAAAAAGGTAGTTGATGGGTTCGTGTCGATTAAGGCCATGTCTCCGTTTAGCTAAAGTCAGGAGGTGCCAGGTTTGAATTCCACCAACAGCGATCCATGGTTGTTTCTTGCTGACAACAGATTACGATAAAAACGCCATGGGGGTTTGGTCAATGTCAGTGTGTTGGAATTCACTTTAAATTGTAGGTCCACTTGCAATCATTGTCTCAAATCGGGTGAAATTGCTCTCCCGCTCCATGTCTTACAAGTAGTAGTATATTTATCATTGTTTGCTATTAATTACAACATTGTCTCCATTATTAATATTTTTCTTATCTAAACTGGATATTTCATTTGGACAAATTCAATAATTTTTCTCTCAAAACAATTAATAAATACAATTTACAGACTTAATTTCAGATGGTAACATATTAAATAACTGAAAGCCTCTATAAACTGAACTATTCTGCATTCTGAATTCTGATTCTAAACAATCGTAACTTAAAATCATTTGAAGTTCTCAACATATTTAGTTGAACATGTAGGTACATGAGTTACAAAAAGGGTGTGGATGAAATAATTGCAGATATTCGAAGTAGACGGATTGTACATTCACCAACACGAATTACTGAGAACTCGAGATTGCTTATTGATTTGATTATCACCAATTGTAAAGATATCGTTCTAAAGGTTGATAGTACAAAAAAACATTTCTGGTCATGGAACGATTACGCTTAATATTCCTATTTCATTTCGTAGTAAACCTGTAAAAGAGCCTATTCAATGTATCCGGTATAAATTGAGCGATTACGTAAGTGCAAATGCGAGCAATAGTAGTGTAAATGACATGGTAGAATCTTTTGATATGTGATTGAGTTGTTTACTGTAAAAAATGTTATAGATAATGAAAGAAATGTGTGGTTTACAGACGAGCTTGAAAGAATGGAAAGACAGAATGTGATAAGACATGAGCGAGCGGTAATACTATATAGCCAATGAGCTTGGAATGAGTATTGTGTACTGAGAAATATGTATAAATCAAGGGTAACTATCAGGAAGACAAGGTTATTGATAAATTTTCGGACGAAAGACTAGTTTTTTACGGATTCCGCAGGATAGTTTATTGGGAATGACTTTATTAAAGTGTTGAAACATTCTAAGATATTATTGTTTGCGGACGATGCGTTAGTTTACGTGGCTGGAAAGAATGTATATAATTGTATCGATAGATTAGGAGAGGATCGAAAAGGTATGAGTGAGTAGTTGAAAATGAATAAACTAAAGCTAAATGCGGAAAAATTCAAATTTATGCTGATAAATGGGGCGTGTAATGGTAAATTGGACAAGTCGTGAAATTAAACATTTCGGAATTGTAACAGACAACAATTTGGATTTTAACAGCCATATAAATTACATTAGTGGAAAAATTGATAAAAAGATCGTTTTTATAAAGAGGATTTAAATTAAAGTCTACTAAATTTATACAATGCAATAATTAACCCCCTATTAGAATATTATATTTTATATTCTAGCATTAAGAGTGCAAATATGCAATCCCCGAGAACGCCCACAGAAAATATTAAATAAAGATTCACTCTGTCCAAGTCACAAAAATTATCGGGAAGCACAAGAAACAAAAATAGAAAAACAAATCACCAAGGTAATAGAAAAAATTGGGAAGCATTGTACAAAAGAAACCAAACTTCCAAACTTTCCTAAGAAGAAATTAAAACTAAAAATTAGAAAATACTGTCCAGAGGAGGAAATTACTGAATACAAATATAAAAAGAATGTAAATAATACTGACAGATAACGGAAAGAAAAAAAGCGAATACTTACAACTATGCAAGCAAAATTGTTCTGAAAAATATTAAACATATTAGCGCAATACTTAACAGAAATAAATTCATAAAACTTAGCTAGCTCCTACTCCAACAACATCACTAGCGGTTACATACAGTACTACGCATATGGCACAAACTAAGCAATTTAAGAGAGCTATCCTCAGGTTTGAGTTTGATGTACATAAATCCGTTTGATGTAAACATAAATATAATGCTCTTAAAAGGATATGAAAGCACGGCGCTCGTTCGAAGAAGAGAATTTAACAATTATTGGCCTATCTGCAGGACTCTTTCCATCACTTGACTTTTGCAGATTACTACTGGGTTGGGATGAATTTTTTAAACGAAAGGCATCAAAGTGCCTTTTACAAATAAAAATTATATAAATCAAGAAATATAAGTCCAAAATGCGTGAAAATCCCGAAAGTAATTACCGAAAAAACACTAATAACACTAGTGTGATAAATTTATAGCTAATAAAGCACGATTCGGCAGTAATTACTAATCGAAATCGGAACAGAAATCGGAGCAATAGAAGAAAATGTGTGCTAGCTTACATACATAACTTCTAGCTGACCTAATGGCCACCGTAGACATCGCTTGAGCAGAGAGTGATTTTGAATGAGTTAGTGTTTATTTTTAAAATGAAGAATGGAATAAATGAAATTTTATTATTTGTAATGACTTTAGATTAGGCTACTATAGAAGAAATATACACAGAATATGTTGATGTATAACGGATTGAAACTATTTAATAAGTTAACGAATAATTTAAAAATGGAGAAACATTTTAGAATTTCTAAGGGTGGAGTCTTTGAGTTTGTTGAGCAGAATTAGTGAATTTGTGGATGATGAATATATGTATTAACGAGTGAAAATGAAGTTAATTGAATTTGTACGACTGGTTCGTATGAATTTACTGATAAATTTATTATTATTAATATCTCGTACATAATTAATTAAACACGTCAGATAATGAGGCATATCTCCCATTTTCATTCTGTATATAAAAATTAAAACATTCATTGCAACGCGTTGCTTAATACTTAACCAGCGCAATGAATCTAGCATAAATGATATACTTGCGTATCTTTTACATCTAAGAATAGATCTCATTACCTTATTCTGTACTCTCTGAAGTCTCACAAATGATTTTTGTCACACACAAACAAAACAAGATTGTCGAAAAATACTCAAAATGTGGGGGGTTACGGGAACCAGAGAGAGAAAGAGATATATTTTTTCGGCAGTAAAATATCGAGCTATGTAGTGATGTTTACAATACAGGCGTTATCTTAGACAGATTTTTGGTGAGGCTCATAAATAAATTTATAATTTTTAGTACAATAATTTGATTTTAAACGCTTTAAATAAAATATTTTACTTACGAATAAAAATACTCTCCATCACACCATTCTGAATTATTTGGGCACCTAAAAACCGAACAATTCATGTTGGTTTGTTTCAACAAATATTCTGTTTTAGCAATGTTGGTTCGCAAAAAAAACTATTTTATGGGAATGATAAAATAAAGTTTTCAAAGAAACGAAAATCATCTTAACTTACTTGAAAAAAAGATAAGAATTTTTGACAGTACATAGTATATCTATTTGTTTTAATAATGAACGACCACAGTTGATTTTATACAGTACAGCTATTCTTTATTCTTGCAAATCAAAACTAGTAACATCACATCCTTCTCTAGATGCAAGCCTCTTATTCGCGTAGTAGAATAGAATGTTACAATAGATTGCGACATTTTATTTTCTCGTATTATTTTTCTCAGTATTATTAAAGTTTTTACTTGAAATTTATTTGAAGTAAACCTCCAAATATTCTGAACATATGGTTGATATGAAAACTTTCTTCTTTATAGTTTTCATTCAAGGTGCACTGTTTTTTTGTGTTAGTTTTTTTTAAGTAATAAAGCTTGTAATGCGTAAATATCATAAGCAATTCTCTTTGTTTTTAGTTTAGTAAGCGTGTAGTGTATTATTTCAATGATGATGAATGAATATGTTACAGATTAACACAAAATATCAAAATAATGTACAGAAGATCACTAGATTCTAGTGTAATTTATGAACAAATTCCAAAAAACCGTTCAAAAATCAATATTAAAAAAATTTCTTGACAAGAGCAGTGTTTCTTATAAAGAAAATCTAATTTACTTTGGCTGTTCATCAACAGCAGCATAGAAGATGCAAGTAAGATTAGATTCGCATTGAAGTAATTTAACAAAGATGAACATTATAAATCAAGCAATATAGAGTTAGATTTTTTTTTAAGCTGCTGCACGCCTTCGAAATAAACTGAAAACTAGATGTTAATCCAACTAATTCAAAAACCCAACTAGACAGCAGTATCACAAGATCACTAACGCTGTCACATTAACCTTTCGGTAAAATATAGTTTCACATTTTACAGAGTAGAAACCGCAATAGGAACTACAGTCAGGGAAACTTGTAAAGCAATATGGAGTTCAGTGCATCTACGTTTTATGCCAAAACCGAGGGCAGAACATTTAAATAATATGGCGGAAGAATTTGAATGCATACGTACTTTGCCGCATTGTATTGGATCCATAGACAGTACATTAGTGTTTCCAAAAGTGTGATTCTCGTATATAAATTACAAGGGTTATAATTTTAATGGCTTGCGTTGATGATGTATGATGGTGAGGTCCGTCTTAAGAACTTTAAAGATTCAAAAATTTCTACTATCTAAACAGTCTTAAATACCATTTAATTCGATTTTATCACAAGGCGAAGAAGGAAGTTCAGTTTCTTATTATATTGTGGGAGATGAAGCGCTTCTACTTCTGCTTTACTTAATGTGACGGTTTCCTCAAAATGTGTTAAATTCGAAGAGGAGGACATTTAGTTCTAAGCTATTTAGCTAGGGGCTCAGACCGGTTGAATGTGCTTTTGAGATACTCTGGTCTAAGTTTTGTACTTCCAGAAGATTCGATACACGCCCGAACTACAACCACAGATTTTCGATGTTCATTGCTTGATTAGATTTTCGCCAAGCTTTTCTTCTTCTATCTGCTTGAAAATCTGAAATTTACATTTGGCAAAGCCCTAAATTTTCTGAAACAGCATGAATTTCACTGAAGAAACGTTGGGCTGCTTTTAAAATAGGAACAATGACCTTTTTTTGGGAGTGGGGAAATGCAGTTACGCACCTGGCTAAAGACCAGTCCTACCGGCTAAAACCCCCCTCCCCCCTCTAGGTGGACCACCACGGAACCGTCTGGGAGACATTACATCGCGGTGGAGTCCTATAGAGCAGCCTCCTACGAGACCCGGAAGTCAGCAGGACTCCCTAACAGGAGCCCCTGCTATCTCGCTCCCCAACAAGCTAGCAAGTGATCCCGCTGTTGTCTCCCTCCTTTTGGCGAAGGACTCCCCTCACGAAAGCGGCAATCCTTCGCCAGTGGTCCTCCCTCTGCAGCATGACCCCAACGATATTGTCCGGGGGCACGCTGGCCGTTTCCGCCTCCATCTCGGCCCTCTCCAACGGACACATTCATAGTGTCCATAGTCTCCCCCCAAGATGGGTTTCTCCAGATGGACGAACTGCCGCTCCCTGGCTAAGAGGTCAATGTGTATGACCCCCGCGACCACTAGCACTGCCGGTTCCGAGACCGTGTGGTAGGAGGAACAATGACCTTAGCCTGTAGGCAACTCTATCAATTCTATAATATATATTTCAATGTTAAAAAAATTGATCTTAATAATGGTAATACTTTTCTCACGAAATATCGATCTCCAATTATAAATATGCGTTTACGGAAACCGTTAATGCTACTGCGTCTAATTCTTTAGCCGCTGAAATATGCTCGTAGTTTTCTTTATTAATAAAACAAAAATAAGTCTTTGTTAAATTTGAATAACGTTTAAGCCGAAAGCCCTTACAATCCTTAAGAAATTTCTAATAATACGCGCAGAAAACTATCACGTAACATTGGTTGTTCTCATTCTGCTACTATTACATTTATTTTTTGGGGAGATTTATAATTTTCATCTTTGTTAAATTGCTTCAATGCGAATCTAATTTTACTTGCCTCTTCTATTGCAATATAATTGCAGCTATATACTCCTTGTTGTCTACCTTTTCCACCTTAGCCTACTTCTTTAATTGTAATTAAAGTTTTTCCATATCAGCCTTATCATATTTTCAGTTGCTGCCTTGTGTTACACATTGGATTCTTTAGTCATTATCAGTTCAACTGACTATCGAGGGAAAAAGGAATTGTATGAAAAAATGGGTGATGGATGTTGTCTCCTGCAAAATTACACAAAAGCTATAGATTATTATCTAAAGATGTTAGAGTGCGTAGAAATGTGTCGAGATTCTGACAAGGAGCTAATACCAGTTTATGTGAGTTTATATCAAACATACAAGGATAACAAACAATATGACCACGCCACTGAGTACTTGTGGAAAGAACTTGAATTGAATAAAAATGAGCCCACCGAGGCGTTCAATACCTTATGCAATATTGGTGAAATATATGAACTTCAGCTAAAACCTTTTTGGACAATTCAAGAGATTTATCAAAAAGCAATTGATGAAGCAAAAAAAGCTGGCAAAGAGCGTTTAGAAAAAATAGCCTTAACTAGATTAATTAAATTACAAGAAAAATTTAAAATGCATACCTTATTGGAGGAGTTGAAAGATGAAATAGTTAAAAGGGGTTTGATATACTGAATATGCCTTGCTGGTGCTTTTAAACAAGTAAGTTTTCATTTATAGGTTTTGATTTAAATAATATTGAGGAAGATAGCGAATCTGAGATTACAAGTTCTTCAGAGCAAAATACACCTGATATTGGAGAAGACATATGTTTAGATGACCTTACAGGTATTACATTATAAGACCTTTTTAATAATATTTTTATAGTATACACATAAGTAGTAATTGACTAATTGGTGGGCACATTGTCGTTTTGTACGAATTTACGTATTTATTAATTTATGTAGATTCAGAAGCTGAACTGGAGGAAACCGAAAAACCGAGGTTGCGAAAGCGAGGTACATGTTTGACAATCAAAAGAAATAATAAAGGAGAAACTCAATTGCATCAAGCATGTATATCGGGTAACTTAACGTTAGCTCGTCGTTTGATAGATCAAGGCCACGCGGTTAATATTAGAGATCATGCTGGTTGGCTTCCTTTGCATGAGGCATGTAATCACGGTTTTAGAGATATTGTAGAGCTTTTATTAGACAGAGGGGCTGCATCAGCTATAAATGACAAAGGAGGAACAAGTTGTGATGGTATTACTCCTTTATACGATGCTTGCTCGAATGGCTATTTAGATGTCGTTGAACTTCTGTTAGATCGCGGTGCTAACTCTACACTAAGAACAGATTTTGGTGACACTACCTTAAGTGTTCTAGATAAGTGGAGAAATACAGTTGAATTAGATACATTTGAACAAGCGCAGTATGAAAAAATTCGTTCGATATTAAGTCATCAACTGAGTAAAGCTGGAATTCTGGATAAATCTTTAACTGCTCAGTCTCCCATAACAAATGAGAGTTGTTCTAAAAATAATTCAGAAACATGTACAGCTACATTGGAAATGCTTGCATTTCAAAAAGAATCAAGTGACTCAGATGAGGAGTTATGCTGCAGTAAAAGTAGCAACAAAAGTCTTAACAGAAGTAATAGAAGCCGGCGAAGTTTTTCGAATGACGAAGAGATTGAAAGAAGTTCTAGAAGCGTCAGTATACTAAGAGAACCAAATTTATCACGGGACAACACAAATGCGAAAGCCGAATATAGACACGTTATGGAGAGCCTTAAACATCCTAATCGAATACTATCCGAAAGTGATTTAGGAGAACCACTCAGCAAAAGAAAGTCTGCTTTGCTTCAACCTGGCGAAGTTGGTGATGATTGGTTAGAGTACGATCTTGGACCAAATAAGAAAAAGCGAAAATATTTAACAGATCGCGAAATATATGGCGAGAGTGAAAGAGTTAATGGGAGATGTCAGGCATCACCATCGAAAGAAAATTTAATGTCTCTATTAAACGATAATTCTCAAGACGCTTTTCAAATTATGCTTGAGTCTGGCAACAAGCAAAGCACTGCAAAGTCCAAACCAGCATCAGCCTCACGGCGAAGTTTTAAGAGGCAGAGTTCACTTCTTGATAGTGGCTTCTGTCGTTTCCGAAGTGAGCTTTCATTGCCAAGTGAGGATTCCAATGACGATAAATTAGCAGAACCTGACTCAACTACTCCTATTGCTATAAATAGAGAAACCGAGGAATTTCAGAATACACCTTCAGCACAAGTGGTCTCGGTCGTATCTTTTAAAATTCGAGTTGAAGACGAATTACTTCTAGTTCCAGTTGAAAGAAAAAAGGTCGCTGAAGTAAATATTCAATGGTTGGCAGAGGAAGCTTCGCGTAGGTATTATAAGTAAGAATTTTATTGTTTTATAATGTAAGGATACCTGTTTATAAATTCA